>JAKSZT010018658.1:9961537-10218230 GCA_026826555.1 Tolypeutes matacus | reverse complement strand
TATCTATCTATCTATCTATCTATCTATCTATCTATCTATCTATCTATCTATCTATTTTTACCGGGAGGTCCCGGGGATCGAACCTGGGTCCCTCCACATGGGAGACGGACGCCCAACCATTTGAGCCACATCCATCCCCAATTCTAAACATTTTAAAAACATCCTAGGTATGGTTTTCATATTCAGTGTTTGTTTTGTGCATTTGACAGTATTTTTCCCATAGCACTATTTTTGCTTATTTATCCCCATACCCACATTTAATATCTTACAAAATAAAGTATTTATGTTATAAAACTGTCTTCCTTGTTATGGGATACTCTCAGTTGCATTATTTGAAATTACAGAGGATCATTTGGGTATACATTATCTTGAAACTACCTCGTTTTTGGTTGCTTTTAGAAGTCACTTCTTGGAATGTCTCTCACAGACAGACACAAAGAATGAAACACAGATCTATTAATTATTCCTAAGGGTTTGACTTCACACTTTTAAGTGTTGTAGGTTGGAAATCAACATTGGCAGACCACTTTAAAATATAAAGTGATTATATTGTGGGAGTGTAGAATATACCCTAGAGAAAATGTAATAAGAATGGGATTCTGCTATACATACCTCCTTCCTCCTCACTCACCTCTCCTTCTCCAACCCTTTAAGCTAGGGATTTCTCTGCCCTATCTGTCAGTTACCATGCCTGCAGAATTTTGTCAAAACCTCTCTACTACTAAGTGTTCTTTTGTGAGTTTATACCTTTTAAATTATTTTTCCATAATTTCAGAGTAATCTGAGAGGTGTAGCCTATCTGTGCTCAATACATGTATTTAATAGGAAAACTGTCACTTCTTCGAACTTTGTGGAGTCTTATCACTCCTCAGAAATTAAAAAAAAAAAAAAATAAGTTGCCAAATGTGATATTCTTTTTCCTTTATGTTTTTTTTTTGTTGTTGTTGTCAAAATTAGAATTATAAGATCATAAAAATAATCTAGGGGGACGGATGTGGCTCAAATGGTTGGGCATCCGTCTCCCATATGGAGGGACCTGGGTTCGATCCTCAGGACCTCCCGGTAAAAAAAAAAAAAAATAATCTAGTAATTTTATACGTTGAGGGAGTTGTGTTTTGATCACAACAGTGGTACATTAATTGGATGGAATATTACTCAGTTATTAGATGTATTAGAAGTATAATGCAAAAGGGCATTTTTGAGATATAGATGATAAAGATGGGTTACTGCTGCCAGTCCCAAAATCAGTGCAAATGAATGATATCAGAAATCATTTTTAGAAAGCAGAGATGAGTTTTTGCCATACTCTGAAATTCAAGCCTGCTTTGGGTCTGAGTCATAGATGAAGTTACCATAAATAGACTGTGTGTAGGTGGAGGAGCAGATGTAGCTCAAGTGGTTGAGCACCTGCTTCCCATGTATGAGGTCCCGGGTTTGTTACCTTCTAAAAACAAACAAACAAACCAACGAACAAAGAAACCAACTCTCATTGGGGAGCAGATTTAGCTCAGTGGTTGAGCTCCTGCTTCCCATGTATGAGGTCCTGGGTTCAATCCCCAGTACCTCCTAAAAAAACAAATAAAAATAGATTATCTGGGGCTAATCTATAAAACCATTTAGATGCACGACAAAGCCTTTGTAAGCCAAATTTTGTGTTACATTACTTGAATTATGAGGAGTTCTGGTGTACTTTTGCCTTGAGACACATAGATGAACCAATAGATGCTTTTTAGCCCTGTTATTTAGCCTGCTTTTCTCATGTGTTGATGTGATCTCCCCCGTCCCCCAGATAAATAGGGGTCACATGACGACAGAAGCCAAGAGAGCTGCAAAGATGGAAAAGAAGATGAAAATTTTGCTTGGGGGTTACCAGTCTCGTGCTATGGGGCTCATGAAACAGTTGAATGACTTATGGGACCAAATTGAGCAGGCTTACTTGGAGTTACGCACTTTTGAGGAACTCAAGAAACATGAAGATTCTGCTATTCCCCGGAGGCTAGAGGTAATACTATATATTGCCTTGCAGCATTGCATAGAAAGAGAGCTGTAAACTATTATCAGGGCTTTTCTTTTCTGTTTTTCTTTCTGTGCAGCTGTCTCTGAAGTTTGTACTGTGTGGCTTTTTCCAATGAGAGCCTAATGTTTTTGACTTTCCAGTCAAGAATTGCCTTTAGATGGACAGACCCGGCAAATGGTGGCTCAAAGTCTTTTCCTTTACTCATTTTCTGTTTTGTATGTAGATACACTATGAAATAGAATAAGTAACCCTGGGATTTGTTCCCCTGAAACTTAATTGCAACCCATTCATTTAGCTCTCTGAGGTAAATTAAACCAGTGTCTTTTTGTTTTGTAATTTAGGATGTTGGGAACATAGCTAGTCATTCCAAAGCATTGAATTCTTTTGGTCAGATTTGTTAGAAATGTGTTTAGGTTTATCTCCCTCTGCTCAGAAAAAGAGTAGTCAGAACATTATTTAAGAGCATTTTGTTGGTATGGCTAGCACAATAAGACTTATTTGAGGTAGCAGAAGAGCCTTTACAAGATGGTAGTCTTATGATCAAATCAAAGAATGGCTGTAGTACTAGTTTTATAGCAAAAGTATTTGCTATGTATGTTTCTCTTTGGGAAATACTTACCTAGTAAGAGTCTTGAGTAAAATCAGCTGTTTGCAAGATGATAAAGTACCATGAGGTATTTTTAAAATTTTCGGTATATTTACATATGAAATAATTATTTGATATTTTTTTTCTCTTCAAGTGTCTAAAAGAAGATGTTCAACGGCAACAGGAAAGAGAAAAGGAACTTCAGCATAGATATGCTGATTTGCTGTTGGAGAAAGAGACTTTAAAGTCAAAATACTGAAGCAGAATTTATATTCTGTTACAGGATGAATTAATTGCTGGTTTTCATACTCTGGAAGGCTAAGACTGATGTTTATCGTCATCGACAAATTTTCTCATCATCTGTGGTTTTTCGGTTGTTTATTTTAAATGATACCCATTTTACAAATTGTGTGTATAAAGACTTTAACTTCACAGGACATTTTAGGGTTTAAATTATTAAGATCATTCTTTTAGCAGTCATATTTGCAAAATTTTTAGTTTTGGCCTTTAATTTAAAAAACCTGATTTTAAAGTGCTGCCTGTGAGTAAACTCTTCAATAAAAACAAGACATTAAAAATTGAGAATGTAGCCTTTTGTTTGAGATAATTAGATACTAACAGTACCCACAAACCAGCAAATATGTATTCTGTGTCATATTTAATGAGTAACTCTTTGGTAATCAAAATGATGATCCAATATCTTAACTTTTAAATGCTTAAGAGGCAATCCTTTTGTGGCTTTTATTAGTTTTGGCAGACTGCATAGAATGGTCATTTCTCTATACTATGACAACATAGATTGACTTTTTATACCTCAGAAAAATTCTTTTTTCTGTTTAATGAAGGAAGGTCTCTATTCTGCCCAGCCAATTTACACGGTGTGTAGTTGAGGACTCAAAAAGATTTAACTTTTCTTGGCCTGCTATTTTCTTGTAAATATTTTTTTAGCAAAGGCATTTTAAATGTTAATTTCAACAAGGACATTGAACTTTATATCAAAAGTTCTGCGTTTAGCTTAACAAGTCAGTCACACAAGGGTAGGATTTGGGGAATGAATTAGAAGTGGGGAGATTAACTTTATAGCCATTCATTTGAAATGGTTTAGGAGAATATTAGTTGGTTACAAGCTCAATATAGACCAACAGTGGGTAGCGTTCAATAAAAAAGTTTGTCAAATTTTAGATTACTAATAGCTGGAAGGAGAAGAGGAATTCATTCATTCATTGGATGCTTACTGAATATATGCTCTGTCAGAGTCCTGGAGATAGAAAATGAATTAAATGGGCCTGATTTCTGTTGGGTGGAGCTTACAGTCTGTTGGGAATGATAGACAATTAAAATTCAAATGTTTATTGAGTGACTCTTATGTGCAAAGCACTTATTTAGGTGATGAAAATGAACAGTTACTAAGACAGACAAAATTCTTGCTCTTATAAAGGTGGCCTTAGTGGAGGAGATACTATACATATGCATTAAGGGGGAAAGTATCAGACTATGAGGTTTAGATTTAATAGAGAGGTAAATAAGGTGATGTGAGATAGTGACTAGGTAATTACTTTAGATTGGGTGATGAAAGAAGTCTCTGAGGTGGTAACATATAAGATAAGATGTGAATGATACCTTAGAAGAAGCTATCTTTGTGAGGTTCAAGGGAAGAACATCCCAGGCAGAGTGATAGCTAACAGAGAGCCCCTTTGGTGTATTTGAATCACAGAAGGACAGTGTGGCTAGAATATCAAGAATGGCACTTACATAGAGCCATATATAAGGCCTTGGTAAGGAATTTGAATTTTATTCTAAATATAATGGGAAGCTATTGGAGGATTCAAAACAAGGGACTGATATGATCAGATATGGCTTTAACAACATATCTGGGGGAGCGGGTGTAGCTCAAGTGGTTGGATGCCTGTTTCCCATGTATGAGGTCCCAGGTTTGAACCCTTGTACCTCCTAAAAACAAACAAAAAAACCAACTCTCATTGAGGAATGGATGTAGCTCAGTGGTTGAGCACTTGCTTCCCATGTACAAGGTCCTGGGTTAAATCCCTGGTACCTCCTTGAAAAAAAGAAAAAGAAAACAAAAACAACAACAACAAAAAAACATATCTGTGGTTGTACCTTGTCATATCTCACCAGGCTGGAGACAGAGAAGGTTAGGACCCTGATACAGTAATCCACACAAACAACACTAGTGAATCATACTAGGTTATAGACAGGGGTGATTATGAGTGAACAGATTTGAGAGGTGTAAAAAAATTCTGCTCTCTCAACAGACCATGATTTTATATTTTCCTGCCATTTACTCAATTTTGTTACTTTTTTTTCAGTCATTTCTCATGAGATTTCTAGAAGATACTTCAATATCATCTATGAATAGTTGTTTTCTCTTACAGTTTTATTTCATTTTTATTGTATATTTTAGTGACTGAACTATTTAGAACAATGTTAAATAACAGTGCTGGGTTTTCTTGTTTCTTCTTTTAATGGGAATGTTCATAGTGTTTTACCTTTAAGTCATCTGTGTATTCTTTATATATATATATATATATTTTAAAAGATGCTTAGATTACATAAATGTTATACAACATCTGTGTATTCTTTATCCAGAAAGGATATGTACCTCTATTTCTAATTTTTAAAGAGTTTGAGTTAGGAATGGCTCTGGAATTTTGTCAACCTCTATTAAGATAATCATATAGTTTTCTCATTTGATTTGTTGGTGATTATTATATTACTAGGTTTTCCAACATTAACCATCTTTACACTCCAGGAATCAGGTAGATTAATTTTTTTAAAAATTTCCAGTTCACTTGCATTTTATTTAGACTTAAATTATACATATTGATAGTAGTTGATATTAAAAACTCACTTGGTACTCAAGATTTGAAGTAACACACAGACTTCTAGCCTAAAAATCACTAAGAATTGCATAATTTCAAAACTGACAGTCTCAGTCAAGCATTATGAACTGTTTATGCTTTTGCCATATAGGTGTGACACTTGTAAACAACACTCATGCCTATCCTCCTTTGTTAGTATTGTGTAAAGCGCAGTCTTGTTTACTCAGGGTGACTTTTAACATTCACATTTATCACATTTTCTCATAGGCATTCATTAAATGTTAGTGTTAAAGCTAGTGTTGAAGAGCATGTTCAAGTCTCATTAATTTTGGGACATAAATATGATAAGAGCCATAGAAGCTACCACCATGAGTGAGTGCCCTTTTTGAAATATTAGAGATTAGGTAAAACAGTTTCAAGGAAAAAATACACTACAGTGATTATAGACCTACACTGTCCAATGTTTTTACATATTTTTTTTCCTAGAAAGTTAGTTTTGAAATACGTGATATCCTCAAGAATGCATTACTTCTAAAGTGACTGCCTTCTTGGTACTTAAAATTTGATTTGCTGATTTCTTGTTTAGGAACTTTGCGTTTTCACATGATTGAGATTGTACTTTTGGGCCATGCATGGTCAGCCAAGTTTTAACATTGGCATTTTGCTAGCTTTACAAAATGTATAAGATAACTGTATTTTCCTTTGCACTAAATATTTATATTACATCACGGTAATGATTTGTTTCATGAGAGTTTGAAGGAATGTGCTTATAAAAGTTTTGTGTTCCAAGCCCTTTTTAGAAATAATTTCTGGATAACTGTCAATTTCTTCTGTGACTATTATCTATTTTTAAATTTGTTTTTAATAGAAGTTTGAAAATTTTCTGTTTTAAAATAAATTTCTCCTTTCATGTTTATTATTTACTAAATTTAAGGAAATTATACTTTTCTAGAAAACTTTTTTTTTTTTAATTTATTTTTTTATTATGGGTAAATAGAAAACTTTTCATTTCATTGAAATTTAAACATTAGCAGAGAATTGGAATAGAAAGAGATTTAAATCTCTTTTCTATTAAATTTGTCATTTCTTAGTTCTAAGAAAGTTACCTTATTTCTACCATTTCTTATTTTTTCCTTGATTAGGCTTGCTAAGGATATATTTTTTTCCTTGATTAGACTTGCTAAGGATATATTTTTTTAATCTTCAAAAATATTTGGATTTGTTTATCAATTCTGATTTTCTGTTTTGTAATATGAATTTCTCCTTTCATGTTTATTATTTCCTTTGTGTTGTCTAGAGTTTTTCTAACTTGAGTCTGATGCTTTTTACTTTGTTTTTGTTTCATACAGATGAGTACATTAAAGTCTTCTGAGTTATTTCTGTGTATAAATATGTTCACATCCCAGCCATTTTGATGTGTAGCAATCTTGTCTTCTAAGTACTTTATATTTAAAATTTTTTTTGGTTTAATAATTAAGGATACTTAAAAATTCTGTGTGGTTGGCTTTTTAAAAATTTTTTTTGCTATTTGTAGGATTTTATTTTGTGGAAAGAAAAATATGGCTTATGTAGTTAATACTTTTTGAGAATTTATTGAAGTTTTGGGGCCTGACATCTAACCACTTTTTTAATAAGAGTGTTCTATGGATATTTGAAAAGTAGAATTATTCAGTTTGTATGGAGGAAGAATTGAATGTGTTTCTATTCAGTCAATTACATTATTCAAATTATATTTTCTTGTTTTTGGTTATATACTGCCATAGACTAATAGTGTTGTCTTAAAGTCTAGAGTTTCTGTTTTGTATATATTTGATACTGTTATTTAGTATGTAAATTCTTGTGTCTTTAAGGTACAATCCATAAGGAAGACTACTATTCTAAAATTATTCTTTCTGTCCTGTTTATGCTTTTTGCCTTGAATTTTACTTCCTTTGATATTAGAATTTCTCATCTTCTTTTAGTGTATATTTGCTTGATAAATTGTCTAACCTTTTATTTATTGCTTTTATATGTAACTTTTAGTTGTGTCTCAAACAGCATATCTATAGAAAGTTTTTGCATTTTAATAGGGGAGTGAATATATTTGTTTTTTTTTGCTAATTACTTATTTTGGTTTTCTTTGATCATGTTTTAGGCTTTCTCAGAGATTCTTTTTTTTTTTTTTTTTTTTTTTTAAAGATTTTATTTATTTATTCATTTATCCCCCCCTTGCTGCTTGTGCTCGCTGGGTCAGCTAACCACGCCGTGCAGGCGGGCTTGCCTTCACCAGGAGGCCCCGGGAACCGAACCCGGGGCCTCCCATATGGTAAACGGGAGCCCTACTGATTGAGCCACAGCCGCTTCCCAGAGATTCTTATCATTTTTCAAAAAGCAGTTTTATTGAGATATTCACATACCATGAAGTGTATCCAAGGTGTACAATCAATGACTTTTAGTATAATCACAGTGTTGTGCATTCATCACCACAAAAAATTTTAGAACTCCAAAAAGAAAAACTCCATGCCCCTTAGCAGTCACCTCTCAAATCTTCTATCCTACATAATGACTAATCTAATTCCATCTTTATATATTGATTTATATTTACATTTTATATAGATGGAATCATACAATATGTAGTATTTTGTGGCTGGTTTCTTTCAGTAGTACCTAGTAGTTGTGTTGCAGGGTCACATGGCAAGTCTATATCAACTTCCTTAGGAACTGCCAAACAGTTCTCCACAGTAGCTGAACCATTCTGCATTCCCACCAACAATGAATAAACTTTCCTATCTCTCCACATCTTCTCCAACATATGTAGTTTTCTTTTTTTTAAATAATATTTATCATACAATAAGAAATGATATCTTATTGTAGCTCTGATTTTCAGTTCCCTAATCTTTAGTGATGTTGGATGTTTTTTCACGTGCTTTTTCGCAATTTGTATTTCTTCCTTGGACAAATGACTGTTCAAGTCTTTTGCCCATTTTTTAATCAAGTCGTTTGTCTTTTTATTGTTGAGTTGTAGTACCTCTTTATATTTCATGGATATTAAACCCTTGTCGGATGTGATTTCCAAGTATTTTCTCCCATTGAGGTGGCTGCTTTTTCACTCTTTTGACAAAGTCCTTTGAGGTGCGAAAGTAATTTTGAGCAGGTCCCATTTATCTGTTTTTTATTTTGTTGCTCATGCTTTGGGTGTAAGCCAAGAAACCACCACCTACCACAAGATCTTGAAGATGTTTCCATACATTTTCTTCTTATAGTTTTATGGGCCTGGATTTTATATTTAGGTCTTTGATCCATTTTGAGTTGATTCTTGTGTAGAGAGTGAGATAGGGGCCTTCTTTCATTCTTTTGGTTATGAATATCCAGTTTTCCCAGCACAATTTGTTGAAGAGACTATTTGTCTTGTCCCAGTAACATGGACTTGGTTAGGTTTGTCAAAAACCAGTTGGTTGTAGAGGTGAGGGTTTACTTCTGGACACTCAATTCTATTCCACTGATCGATATATCTATCTTTATGCCAGTACCATGTTGTTTTGATCACTGTAGCTTTGTAATATGTTTCAAGGTCAGGCAGTGAAATTCCTCCCACATTGCTCTTCTTTTTTAGAATACTTTTGGCTATTCGGGTGCACTTACCCTTCCAGATGAATTTGGTAATTGCCTTCTCTAATTCTGTAAAGTAAGCTGTTGGGATTTTGATTGGTATTGCATTGAATCTATAAATCAATTTGGGCAAGATTGACATCTTCACGATATTTATTCTTCCAATCCATGAACACGAATGTCTTTCCATTTGTTTAGGTCTTTTTAAATTTCTCTTAGCATTGTTTTGTAGTTTTCTGCATATAGGTCTGTACTTCCTTGGTTAAATTAACTCCTAGGTATTTGAGTCATTTTGTTGCTATTGAAAATGGAATTTTCTTCCTGATTTCCTCCTCAGATTGTTCAGTACTAGTGTACAAAAACATTACTGATTTTTGCGTGTTGATCTTATATCCTGCCACTTTGCTGAACTTATTTATTAGTTCAGGTAGCTTTGTTGTGGATACTTCAGGATTTTCTAAATACAGGATCATGTCATCTGCAAACAGTGAGAGTTTTACTTCCTCTTTTCCTATTTGGACGCCTTTAATTTTTTTGTCTTGTCTAATTGCCCTAGCTAGAACTTCTAGTACAATGTTGAATAACAGTGGTGACAGTGGGCATCCTTGTCTTGTTCCAGATCTTAGGGGGAAAGCTTTCAACCTTTCCCCATTGAGTATGATGTTGGCTGTGGGTTTTTCATATATGCTTTTATCATATTGAGGAATTTTCCTTTTATTCCTATCTTTTGAAGTATTTTTATCAAAAAAGGATGTTGGATTTTGTTGAATGCCTTTTCTGCATCTATTGAGATGATCATGTGGTTTTTTTCCTCCAACTTGTTAATGTGGTGTATTACATTGATTGATATTCTTATGTTGAACCAGCCTTGCATACCAGGAATAAATCCCACTTGGTTGTGATGTATAAGTCTTTTGATATGCTGTTGGATTCGATTTGCAAGTATTTTGTTGAGCATTTTTGCATCTGTGTTCATTAGAGAGATTGGTCTGTAATTTTCTTTTCTTGTGGAATCTTTATCTGGCTTTGGTATTAGGGTGATGTTGGCTTCATAAAATGTGTTGGGTAATTTTCCCTCCTCTTCAATTTTTTGGAAGAGTTTAAACAGGATTGGTGTTAATTCTTTTAGAAATGCTTGGTAGAACTCACCTGTGAAGCCATCTGGTCCTGGACTTTTCTTTGCCGGCAGATTTTTTTTTTTTTAAAGATTTTATTTATTTATTCATTTATCCCCCCCTTGCTGCTTGTGCTCGCTGGGTCAGCTAACCATGCCATGCGGGCGGGCTTGCCTTCACCAGGAGGCCCCGGGAACTGAACCTGGGGCCTCCCATATGGTAAACGGGAGCCCTACTGATTGAGCCACAGCCGCTTCCCTGCTGGCAGATTTTTGATGACGGATTCAATCTCCTTAATTGTGATTGGTTTGTTAAGTTCTTGTATTTCTTGTTTTGTCAGTGTAGGTTGGTTATGAGTTTCTAAAAATTTGTCCATTTCATCCAGGTTGTCTAGTTTGTTGGCATATAGTTTCTCATAATATCCTCTTATGATTCTTTTTATTTCTGTGAGGTCATTTGTAATTTCCCCCCTTTCATTTCTGATTGTATTTATTTGCATCTTCTCTCTTTTTTTCTTTGTTAGTCTAGCGAGGGTTTTGTCAATTTTATTGATCTTCTCAAAGAACCAGCTTTTGGTTTTGTTGATTTTCTCTATTGCTTTTTTGTTCTCATTTTCATTTATTTCCGCTCTGATCTTTATTATTTCTTTCCTTCTTTTTGCTTTGGGATTGGTTTGCTGTTCTTTCTCTAGTTTCTCAAGTTGTTCAGTTAAATCTTTGAGTTTAGCTCTTTCTTGTTTCTTAACATAGGCAATTAGGGCTATAAATTTCCCTCTCAAGACTGCCTTTGCTGTATCCCATAAGTTTTGATATGTTGTATTCTCATTTCCATTTGTCTCAATATATTTACTGATTTCACTTGCAATTTCTTCTTTGACCCACTGAATATTTAGGAGTGTGTTGTTCAGTCTCCACACATTTGCAAATTTCCTTTTTTCCTGTCTGTTATTGATTTCTAGTTTCATTCCATTATGATCTGAGAAGGTGCTTTGTATAATTTCAATCCTTTTATATTTATTGAGATCTGTATTGTGACCTAACATGTGGTCTATCCTGGAGAAAGATCCATGAGCACTTGAGAAGAATGTATAATCTGCTGAGTTTGGATGCAGTGTTCTGTATATGTCTGTTAGGTCTAACTCATTTATCATATTGTTCAAGTTCTCTGTTTCTTTGTTGATCTTCTGTCTAGTTGTTCTATCTAATGATGTGAGAGGGATGTTGAAGTCCCTGACGATTATTGTAGAAATGTCTATTTCTCCCTTCAGTTTTGCCAGAGTTTGTCTCATATATTTTGGGGCACCCTGGTTAGGTGCGTAGATATTTATGACTGTTATATCTTCCTGGAGGATCGTCCCTTTTATTAATATATAATGGCCTTCCGCATCTCTTATCACTTTTTTGCATTTGAAGTCTGTTTTGTCTGATATTAGTATAGCTACCCCTGCTCTTTTCTGTTTACTATTCGAATGGAGTATCTTTTTCCAACCTTTTACTTTCAGCCGGCTTGTATCCTTGTGTCTGAGATGAGTTTCTTGTAAGCAGCATATGGATGGCTCATGTTTTTTTATCCATTCTGTCAGCCTGTATCTTTTGATTGGGGAATTTAATCCATTCACATTCAATGATATTACTGAAAATGCACTATTTATTTCCTCCATTTTATTCTTTGGTTTTCATATGTCATCTTATTTTTGTCTTTCTTTTTACTCTTTTGGTGTTATCCTTTCTGCTTTTCTTTCTTCTATACTCTCCTCCAAGCCTCTCTCTCTTGTCTTTTTCTTTCAGGTTCTAAGGCTTCCTTTAATATTTCCTGCAAAGGTGGATTATTTTTTGCAAACTCTCTTAGTTTCTGTTTGTTTGTGAATACTTTATATTCACCTTCATATTTGAAGGACAGTTTTGCTGGGTAAAGAATTCTCGGCTGGCAGTTTTTCTCTTTCAGTTTCCTAATTGTATCATACCGCTGTCTTCTCGCCTCCATGGTTTCTGAAGAGAAATCTACACAAAGTCTTACTGGACGTTCTTTGTACATGATCATTTGCTTCTCTCTTGCTGCTCTGAGCATTTTCTCTTTATCTCTGATATTTGACATTCTGAGTAGTATATGTCTTGGCGTAGGTCTATTTGGATTTATTCTTATTGGGGTACGGTGTGCTTCTTGGACATGAAAGTTCACTTCTTTCATGAGAGTTGGGAAATTTTCAGCTATTATTTCCTCAAATACTCTTTCTGCCCCTTTTCCTTTCTCTTCTCCTTCTGGAACTCCAATGACACGTATGTTCTTGCGTTTTGTGTTGTCATTCAACTCTCTGAGCCCCTGCTCAATTTTTTCCATTCTTTTCTCTCTCTGTTCTTTTCTGTCTTCAATTTTAGCTGCTCTGTCTTCAGTATCACTTATTCTTTCTTCTTTCATTTCCAGTCTGCTGTTGTATGCTTCAAATGTGTTTTTGACTTCACCTATTGTGTCTTTCATTCCCATGAACTCCGTTACTTTTCTGTTCATGATTTCAAATTTTCTTTACATTCGCGCAATGACTTCTTGATGTCATTGATCTCTTTAACTATATTCTCTTTCATCTCATTAATTTGATTTGGAAATGTGTGCTCATCTCACTGATTAGTTATCTCAAAGTCTGCATCTCTTCTGGGACTTTGCTGTATTCCTTTTCTTGGGCCATGTCTTCTATATTCTTAGTATGGCCCGTAATTTTTTGTTGGTGCTTAGGCATCTGGTTAGTTTGTATTTTACTTAGATGCTCTATCTCTTTCTCTTTTATGGGGTTTTAGTGGCAGGAGGCTGTGAATTACCACCGCTCTTTGATTTTTGGCTCAATCTTGATTGTTAGGATTGTTCTGCTGGTTGCTCAAAACTGGGCACTGGACCCAGTAATTGGTTGTAGAGTCGTTTCCTAGGGCCTTGGGCAGGGAGGCTGTAGAGGCCACGAAAAAACTCTCTTATTAATTTTATTATGTGCACTTCCTTGGTCTGCCAGGAGATGGCGCTTGTTGGCTGCTCTGAATTCAATACCTGGTCGGAGCGTATTTGTTGTGACACAGACCAGATCAATGTGATAGAGCTTACTGTCTGGGGGCTAGGAGCCTTGTGATTCAAACTTTCTGAGACAGTTCTTCAGACTTCTCTCGCGCCCCCCGTTTCCCAGCTAGGAAATATTTCCACTCCCTTCTGAATCCTCAACAATCAGTCCCTGTTAGTAGAGGATGAGATTGGGAGGTTTGTATATCTTTAGCCCCTTGCAGGCTCCAAGGCAAACAATGGCGCAGCCCCACCCAGCCTGGAAGGGCTCTCAGGAGAGGGCAGACCAAACCTGGGATTCCAAAGCAGGGTCAGCCCCAGGCTCTCCCCTCTCCCGTGGTTTCCTCAACAATTAGTCCAGGCTAGAAGAGAGGGAGGTTGTGAGGATTGGATTTCTCCAGTCCTTTCCAGGCTCCCAGGGCAAACCGCAGTGTGGAAGGGTCCGTGGGTCTCTGCAGCCCAAATTTCAGGTCCGAACCTGAGTCAGCCTAAGGCTGTGTCCCTCTCTCTCCCCTTTCCGGGAGTGTCAGATCCCTGAAGCCCCCTTTGTCTGTGGTCGCAGGCCCAGGGGCCCGAGAATTCTGAAGAGTGTGGGGTTAGGTGCCGGCAGCAGCAGAAACTGCTACTTGCAACTCACAGTTCTGTAGTCGCGATTGCCCTCTTCTGTCCCTCTCTCCTCTGGGTGGTGTGCAGCCTTCACCTGCTGACCTAAACCCTAGAAGATCTTTTTCGGGGCTGTTTCAGCTTGTCCTCTAGCTATTTTTCTGGAGAAGAGATTCCCGTGTCTTACTAGTCCGCCATCTTCCCGGACATCAAATAATCTACTCATTGAATTTTTAATACCAAACCAAAAAGTCATATTCTGTTAGACAAGATTAATTTTAGAAAGCCCTTATGAAATCTTTAGACAGTCTTGTTTATTGATACTCACTCCCATACACATGTTGAAACGGAGAGCGAAATGCCAGAAAACTACCTTGGCAGGAACAAATGCTTAATGATTTTAATCACAACCCTGTTGAACATGCAGTACAGTTTTTTTTTAATCCAAAAGACAAAAGTCAGTTTCATCCGCAGTGATGCAAATGATAATACTACACAGAAGCTTAGTATGGAAATCACAATTCCACAGGAATCTGAAAGTTACCAGGGCAATTTTCCCTTTTAGGATCATAAAGACAACAGACTTAAGCTTTTTCTTTTCCTATATAATACACAAAATTTCTAAACATACTTAAAAAAGAAAATATAAATAATCTCAGGATGTTAATGTAGAATCACATACTAGGCAAAAATAGTTCACTGAATGTCTTCTAGTCCAAGGACATGTTGGTGGACCTCTTCTCGTTAGGCTGGCAGTCGCCATTCTGATGTGGAGGCTCAGCACCAAAATTATTTTTGCCTTTTTAAAATCAACGTTTGGGTCATTTGGAGTTCACTGCAGTTTGGGTGATTCTATTTTTGGTTTGGGTTGTGTTGCAATGGGTTCACAAGTATTGTTCAATTCTTTTATTTTTGCTTTAATTTCCTGAGCTCAGACAACTGAATCCTGATTTGGACTCTTTAGCCTGAGCGTTCATGACATTATTCATCTACTCCATCATTTCATTGACAGACTTCTCAGCCTTCTTCATTTCAGACTCATCAATATGGTTGTACTTCTTACCCTTATCTCTGAAGCTAGTGGCTATCTTGTAGTAGTGCTGGAGCCTCTGCCCTAGTTCCTCAAGTATTTTTGGCCGTTCCTCGGCTTCTTGAAACCGGATTTTAATTCGTGTGCTGATTTTCATTAATTCTTCCAACTTGTCAATATACACTTGTTTAGCTTGTTCTTCTCTGTCCTCATAGAGTCTCTGTGAGGAGCCTCAGAAAACTACGATGATTCGGTTCACTTATAAATTTCTCATATGGACCACAAAGCTTGTCCCTGAATCCATACATATATTCTTCCATGGCTTTTTAAACATTTCTTTCCTTTTCCAATTTATCCATTATCATCTTACCCTGTCTCAATATACATGTTAAGAAGGTCTTTCCCTAACTGCCAGACAAAGTTGGCTTCAATAGGTAGTTCAACATTCACCACCTTTATTTTGGGTTTTTTAGCTTCTGGAGGCTGGTCAACCTTTTGATTTACTTTGTCAGCATCTGGGATTTTGTTTTCTTCTGAGGTAAGTTCAAGTGAAGGGGGAGACTGAGGTTTGTTGACCATCAGCTTGTACCTGGGACTGTGTTCCAGCTTCACTGTTGTCTTGCTGGATATTTTAATCAATGTTTGGGTTTTCTGGTGGTCTAAGATTTGGACACTCCATGTCTGCTTCAGCAGGTGACACTGTTTTCCTCAGTTGGGACTCTCTCCACCATAGATGCTGTAGAGATGGTGAAAATGCCATGGGTGTCAACCCGAACTTTTACTTTCACCTTAGATTTTTCTCCATCTTTCTAGACAGAAACATTCTGAATGATGAAGCACAGCCTATTTTTGCTTCTGGATATGGAACCTCCCAGAGGGTCAGAATAGACAGCTTCTAGCTCAAAAGGTCCCCTTCTGTAGAAGGTGAGAACTTTCAATAAGGGCACAGCATGGTTGCGGCTGATCACTTCATGAACACCTTCAGTATCTTCTGAATTGTGATTACAGACCAGAGATAATGGAAAAGGAATTGCATCTGTAATGGAAAACTCAACTTTAAATGCCGGAGAAAGACAAGCATGCTGCAGTGTGCATCCTCTGGCTACTGTTTCATTTGTGTTAAGAGTTGTGCTGATGTCTTTTTCGAAGAATTTGGCAATTTTTTCTTTCACAGCTGGAATTCGTGTAGTGCCTCCAATGATCTCAACGGCACTCACATCCACTTTGAGCCAAGTTTGTTCCATCAGTGAATAAAGGGGTACTTCCTTTTGCAAAAAGTACAGCACAGAATTCTTCAAACTGTGACCTGTTCATCTTTCCTGAAATCTTTGTCATTCATAAAGCACTCGATATTCAGTGGCAGGTCTGTGCTGATTGAGCTCAATAGCTTTTTCAAAATTTCACACTCTGATAGAGACAAAGGAGTGCTTGAATTTTGGATTTTGCATCCAACTTGTACTTGGTCTTAAATTCTGTACAAAAATGTTCCACTAACTTTTCGTCAAACTTTTTTCCTCTCAAGGAAGGATCAAAAGCTGTTCCCAGTACCTTCAGTTTTCCCTTGTCAAGGGCAAAATGGAGATACTTGAAAAGCTGAGTGTCCCATATCAACGAAAACCACTATCTGAGGTTTCTCATCCAAGCCTGGGACATCCTGCTTATAAATCCCATAATTCAAAGCAACAGCAGTCATGTCATTCCTAAGTCTCAAGCAGTTGAAGCCAAAAATCTGCAGCATCTAACACAGATCGCCTCACTACATCTGTGAAGAAGGAGGGCACTGAGATAACACAATCTGTTACTGGTTTCTTGAGGTTGTTTTCAGCAATTTCCTTTAACTTAGTCAACAACATGGCTGTTATCTGTTCCACACCAAACAGATCCTCTGCATCCAGGTACATTACGTTTATTTCACCTCCACCATTTTTTCATTGGAACCAAATCATAAACTTAAGTTTTCCTTCTCTTTTTTTTTTTTTCTATCTGGTTGCATCAACATCTTTTTGGTGCATCATTTGGGGCCTGCGCTCCACTGTGCAGGTTTGAGTCGCCATTTTTCTTTTACCAGGAGGTCCTGGGGATTGAACCTGGTCTTCCATATGGTAAACGGGAGCTCAATTGCTTGAGCCACAGCTGTTTCCCTCCTGCTTTTGAATGAAGGTGTCATTGAATGCTTGGCCATGAAATCTCTTGAATTTGGACACTGTTGTTTGCATGAGTTCTTTTTTTTTTTTTTTTTTTTAAAGATTTTATTTTTATTTATCCCTCCCTTCCTGCTTGTGCTCGTTGTGTCCATTTGCTGTGCGTTTCTCTGTATCTGCTTGTCTCCCTTTGCTAGGTCATCTTGCTGTGCCACGCAGACCATCAGCCACTCGGGCCAGCTTGCCTTCATCAGGAGGCCTGGAAAATCGAACCCGGGGCCCTCCATATGGCAAATGGGAGCCCAACCAATTGAGCCACAGCCACTTCCCTGTTCTGTGTTTTGATCCAAAATATATGACTCATGGGGTGCATGTGTTGCTGAACTCAGTGGTGGTGATCTTTTTGCTCCCAGTCCAGGCAACTGCGAGCCCATGTCCAACGATGTGGCCGGCTCGCAGTGTGCTACCTTGTGCTCCTCCAGCCACTGTTCTGTCAGGCAGACAGACCCACCGACAGTCTGGCAGTCAGCGGCTGCAGCTTACTGGCAGTTGGTGGAGCGGTCAGCGTGGAAGAGAGGTGCTCTCAACCTCTTACGGCCGCAGCTGCTTGCTCACTGGTGCCTGCACCCAGCTGCTAGCCCAAAATGTTGGGGGATTTTTGATGACTGATTCAATCTCTTTAAATGTGATTGGTTTGTTAAGTTCTTCTATTTCTTGTAGAGTCAATATAGGTTGTTTGTGCATTTCTAGGAATTTGTCCATTTCATCTAGGTTGTCTAGTTTGTTGACATATAGTTTCTCAAAATATCCTCTTATGATCCTTTTTATTTCTGTGGGGTCAGTCGTAACTTCCCCCTTTCATTTCTGATTATTTGTTTGCATCTTCTCTCTTTTTTTTTTTTTTTCTTTGTTGGCCAAGTGTCAATTTTATTGATCTTCTCAAAGAACCAGCTTTTGGTTTTGTTGATTTTCTCTATTGTTTTGTTTTGTTTTTGTTGTTCTTGTTAATTTCATTTATTACTCCTCGAATCTTTATTATTTCTTCTTCTGCTTGCTTTGGGAATGGTTTGCTGTTCTTTTTCTAGTTTCTCCAGTTCACTTAGGTGTTTGATTTTTAAATATCACTTAGATCTCTTCTTTATAAATGTAGGCATTTAGGGCTATAAATTTCCCTCTCAGCACTGCCTTTGCTATATCCCATAAATTTGGATAAATTATGTTCCTGTTTTCATTGTCTCAATATATTTACTAATTTCTCTTACAATTTCTTCTTTGACCCACTGATTGTTTCAGAGTGTGATGTTTAGCCTCCACCCATCTATGAATTTTCCCCTTTCCTGTTATTATTGATTTCCAGTTTCATCCCATTATGATCTGAGAAGGTGCTTTGTATAATTTCAATCTTTTTATATTTATTGAGACCTGCTTTGTGACCTAATATGTGGTCTGTCCTGGAGAAAGATTCATGAGCACTTTATTTTATTTTATTATTTTTTAAAGATTTTATTTATTTATTCATTTATCCCCCCCTTGCTGCTCGTGCTCGCTGGGTCAGCCAACCACGCCGTGCGGGCAGGCCTGCCTTCACCAGGAGGCCCCGGGAACCGAACCTGGGGCCTCTCATATGGTAAACGGGAGCCCTACTGATTGAGCCACAGCCGCTTACCATCATGAGCACTTTAGAAGAATGTATAACCTGCTGATTTGGGGTGCAACATTCTGTATATGTTAGGTCTAGCTTGTTTATAATATTATTCAGTTTCTGTTTCCTTGTTGATCTTCTGTCTAAGTGTTCTGTCTAATGATACGAGTGATGGATTGAAGTCCCCAACTATTGTAGAGATATCTGTTTCTCCCTTCCATTTTGCCAGAGTTTGCCTCATGTATTTTGGGGCACCCTGGTCATGTGTATAGGTATTTATAACTGGTTCCAGGTGGATTGTCTCTTTTATTAATATATAATGGCTTTCTGTATCTCATAACATTTTTGCATTTAAAATCTGTGTTGTCCTATATTAGTATAGCTACTGATTTGTTTCCCTGGGTCTAAGGTAAGTCTCTTGTAGGCAGCATATGGATGGTTCATGTTTCCTTACCCATTTTGTCAGCCAATATCTTTTAACTGGAGAGTTTAATCCATTCACATTCAATAATATTACTCTACATACATTATTTACTTCCACCATTTTATTCTTTGGTTTTCATATGTCATATCTTATTTCCATCTGTCTTTTTAGTCTTTTGGTTATCCTTTCTGCTATTCTTGCGTTCTACATTCTCTTCCAAGCCTCTCTACCCTGTCTTTTTCTTTCAGGCTGTAAGCTCACTTTAATACTTCCCACAAAGGCGGTTTCTTTTTTTTTTTTTTTTTTTTTTACAAACTCTTAGTTTCCGTTTATTTGTGAATATATTACACTCACCTTCATATTTGAAGAACAGTTTTGCCAAATAAAGAGTTCTCAGCTGGCAGTTTTTCTCTTTCAGTATCCTAATTGTATCATACCACTGTCTTCTCACCTCCATGGTTTCTGATGAGAAATCTGCAATAAGTCTTACGGAGCATCACTTGTATGTGATGGGAAGCTTCTCTTTTGCTGCTCAGAATTTTCTGTCTTTAATGTTTGACATTCTGAGTAATATGTTTCTTGGAGTCTGTCTATTCGGATTTATTCTGATTGGGGTATGCTGCACTTCATGGACATTTGAATTCATTTCCTTCATGAACGCTGGGAAACTTTTAGCCATTATTTCTTCAGATACTCTTTCTGCCCCTTTTTCCTTCTCCTTCTCGAATTCCCATGGCACATATGTTGTTTCATATTGTGTTATCATTCAACTTCCTGAGCTCCTGCTCAATTTTTCCCATTCTTTTCTCTCTCTGTTCTTCTCTGTCTTTGATTTCTGCTGTTCTGTCTTCTGTATCACTTTTTCTTTCTTCTGTCATTTCAAGTCTGCTATTGTTTGCTTTTATTTTTTTTTTCCAGGAAGTACTGGGGATTGAACCCAGGACCTTGTACATGTGAAGCAGGCACTCAGCCACTGAGCTACATTCAGTCCCTGTTCTAATGTGTTTGTTTGTTTTTTTCCCCCACAGATGAATAAATATATACATTTCTCAATTAAATGTACTGGATACATATAACTTTTTTTTTTTTAATCAAACAATATGTTACACAATATATTTGGTTCATAGTAACGCATTCATACAGTATTTGTCCTTTTGTGTCTGGCTTGCTTCACTCAACATAATGTCCTCCAGGTTGATCCATGTTGCCATATGCTTTATGAAATCAATTCTTTTTACAGCTGCATAATATTCCTTCATGTGAATAGACCACAGTTTGTTTATCCATTCATCTGTTGATGGAAACCTGGGTTGTTTCCAACTTTTAGCAATGGTGAATAATGTTGCTATGAACATTGGTGTGTAGATGTCTGTTCATGTCACTGCTCTCAGTTCTTCTGGGTATATACCCAGTAGTGGTATTGCATGGTCATGTGGCAAGTCTATATTCAACTTCTTTAGGAACTGCCAAACAGTCCTCCATAGTGGCTGTACCATTCTGCATTCCCACCAACAGTGAATAAATGTTCCTATCTCTTCACATCCTCTCCAACACTTGTAGTTCTCTGTCTTTTTAATAGCAGCCATTCTGATAGGTGTGAAATGATATTTCATTGTAGTTTTGATTTGCATTTCCCTAATCATGAATGATGTTGAGCATTTCTTCATGTATTTTTTTTGCCATTTGTATTTCTTCTTTGGAGAAATGTCTATTCAAGTCTTTGGCCCATTTTTTAATTGGGTCATTTGCCTTTTTATTGTTGAGTTGTGACATCTCTTTATATATCCTGGATATTAAACCCTTATCAGATATGTGATTTCCAAATATTTTTTCCCATTGAGTTGGCTGCCTTTTCACCCTTCTGACAAAGTCCTGTGAGGGGCAAAAGTGTTTAATTTTGAGGAGGTCCCATTTATCTACTTTTTCTTTTGTTGTACGTGCTTTGGGTGTGAGGTCCAAGAAACCACCACCTACTACAAGGTCTTGAAGATGTTTCCCTACATTTTCTTCTAGTAGTTTTATGGTCCTGGCTTTTATATTTAGAACTTTGATCCATTTTGAGTTGATTCTTTTATAGGGGGTGAGATAGGGGTCCTCTTTCATTCTTTTGATTATAGATATCCAGTTCTCCCAACACCATTTGTTGAAGAGAGTGTTTTTTCCCATTAGCGTGGGCTTGGTAGGTTTGTCAAAAACCAGTTGACTGTATAGGTAAGGGTATATTTCTGGGTTCTCAATTCTATTCCACTGATCGATGTATCTATCTTTATGCCAGTACCATACTGTTTTGGCCACTGTAGCTTTGTAATATGTTTCAAGGTCAGGCAGTGAAATTCCTCCCACATTGCTCTTCTTTTTTTTAGAATGCTTTTGGCTATTCAGGTGCACTTACCCTTCCAGGTGAATTTGGTAATTGCCTTCTCTAATTCTGCAAAGTAAGCTGTTAGGATTTTGATTTGTATTGCATTGAATCTATAAATCAGTTTGGGCAAGATTGACATCTTCACGATATTTATTCTTCCAGTCCATGAGCACAGAATGTCTTTCCATTTGTTTAGGTCTTTTAAAATTTCTTTTAGCATTGTTTTGTAGTTTTCTGCATATAGGTCCTATACTTCTTTGGTTAAATTAACTCCTAGGTATTTGAGTCTTTTTGTTGCTATTGAAAATGAACTTTTTTTTTTTTTTTTTTTTTTACCGGGAGGTACCAGGGATCGAACCCTGGTCTCTCCATATGGTAGACGGATGCCGAACCTCTTGAGCCACGTCTGTTTCCCATGTTGCTATTGAAAATGGAATTTTCTTCCTGATTTCCTCCTCAGATTGTTCAGTACTAGTGTACAAAAACATTACTGATATTTGCATGTTGATCTTATATCCTGCCACTTTGCTGAACTCATTGATTAGTTCAAGTAGCTTTGTTGTGGATACTTCAGGATTTTCTAAATACAGGATCATGTCATCCGCAAACAGTGAGAGTTTTACTTCCTCTTTTCCTATTTGGACGCCTTTAATTTTTTTGTCTTGTCTAATTGCCCTAGCTAGAATTTCTAGTACAATGTTGAATAACAATGGTGGCAGTGGGCATCATTGTCTTGTTCCGGATCTTAGGGGGAAAGCTTTCAACCTTTCCCCATTGAGTATGATGTTGGCTGTGGGTTTTTCGTATATGCCTTTTATCATATTGAGGAATTTTCTTTTTATTCCTATCTTTTGAAGTATTTTCATCAAAAAAGGTTTTTGGATTTTGTTGAATGCCTTTTCTACATCTATTGAGATGATCATGTGGTTTTTTCCCTTCAATTTGTTAATGTGGTGTATTACATTGATTGATTTTCTTATGTTGAACCAGCCTTGCATACCAGGAATAAATCCCACTTGGTCGTGATGTATAAGTCTTTGGATATGCTGTTGGATTCAATTTGCAAGTATTTTGTTGAGAATTTTTGCATCTATGTTCATAAGAGAGATTGGTCTGCAATTTTCTTTTCTCGTGGAATCTTTATCTGGCTTTGGTATTAGGGTGATGTTGGCTTCATAAAATGTGTTGGGTAATTTTACCTCCTCTTCAATTTTTTGGAAGAGTTTAAACCGGATTGGTGTTAATTCTTTTAGAAATGCGTGGTAGAATTCACCTGTGAAGCCATCTGATCCTGGACTTTTCTTTGCTGGGAGATTTTTGATGACGGGTTCAATCTCCTTAATTGTGATTGGTTGTTAAGTTCTTGTATTTCTTGTTTTGTCAGTGTAGGTTGGTTATGTGTTTCTAAAAATTTGTCCATTTCATCATGGTTGTCTAGTTTGTTGGCATATGGTTTCTCATAATATCCTCTTATGATTCTTTTTATTTCTCTGAGGTCATTTGTAATTTCCCCCCTTTCATTTCTGATCATATTTATTTGCATCTTCTCTCTTTTTTACTTTGTTAGTCTAGCTAGGGGTTTGTCAATTTTATTGATCTTCTCAAAGAACCAGCTTTTGGTTTTGTTGATTTTCTCTATTGTTTTTCTGTTCTCATTTTCATTTATTTCTGCTCTAATCTTTATTATTTCTTTCCTTCTGCTTGCTTTGGGATTGGTTTGCTGTTCTTTTTCTAGTTTCTCTAGTTGTTCAGTTAAATCTTTGAGTTTAGCTCTTTCTTGTTTTTTAATATAGGCTTTTAGGGCTATAAATTTTCCTCTCCAGACTGCCTTCGCTGTATCCCATAGTTTGATACGTTGTGTTCTCATTTTCATTTGTCTCAATATATTTACTGATTTCACTTGCAATTTCTTCTCTGACCCACTGATTATTTAGGAGTGTGTTGTTCAGTCTCCATACATTTGCAAATTTACTTTTTTCCTTTCTGTTATTGATTTCTAGTTTTATTCCATTATGATCTGAGACGGTGCTTTGTATAATTTCAGTCTTTTTATATTTATTGAGAGCTGTATTGTGATCTAACATGTGGTCTATCCTGGAGAAAGATCCATGGGCACTTGAGAAGAATGTATAACCTGCTGAGTTTGGATGTAGTGTTCTGTATATGTCTGTTAGGTCTAACTAGTTTATCATTTGTTCGAGTTATCTGTTTCCTTGTTGATCTTCTGTCTAGTTGTTCGATCTAATTATGTGAGAGGGGTGTTGAAGTCTCCGACGATTATTGTAGAAATGTCTGTTTCTCCCTTCAGTTTTGCCAGAATTTGTCTCATGTATTTTGGGGCACCCTGGTTAAGTGCATAGATATTTATGACTGTTATATCTTCCTGGAGGATCGTCCCTTTTATTAATATATAATGGCCTTTCACATCTCTTACCACTTTTTTGCATTTGGAGTCTGTTTTGTCTGATATTAGTATAGCTACCCCTGCTCTTTTCTGTTTACTATTCGCATGGAGTATCTTTATCCAAACTTTTACTTTCAGCCGGTTTGTATTCCTGGGTCTGAGGTGAGTTTCTTGTAAGCAGCATATGGATGGCTCATGTTTTTTTATCCATTCTGTCAGCCTGTATCTTTTGATTGGGGAATTTAATCCATTCACATTCAATGATATTACTGAAAATGCACTATTTATTTCCTCCATTTTATTCTTTGGTTTTCATATGTCATCTTATTGTTGTCTCTCTTTGTACTCTTTTGGTTATCCTTTCTGCTTTTCTTTCTTCTATACTCTCCTCCAAGCCTCTCTCTCTTGTCTTTTTCTTTCAGGTTCTAAGGCTTCCTTTAATGTTTTCTGCAAAGGTGGATTCTTTTTTTGCAAACTCTTTTAGTTTCTGTTTGTTTGTGAATACTTTATATTCACCTTCATATTTGAAGGACAGTTTTGCTGGATAAAGAATTCTTGGCTGGCAATTTTTCTCTTTCAGTTTCCTAATTGTATCATACCACTGTCTTCTCGCCTCCATGGTTTCTGAAGAGAAATCTGCACTAAGTCTTACTGGACGTCCTTTGTACTTGATCGTTTGCTTCTCTCTTGCTGCTCTGAGCATTTTCTCTTTATCTTTTACATTTGACATTCTGAATAATATGTGTCTTGGTGTAGGTCTATTTCGATTTATTCTGATTAGGGTATGGTTTGCTTCTTGGACATGTAAGTTCATTTCTTTCGTGAGAGTTGGGAAATTTTCAGCTATTATTTCCTCAAATACTCTTTCTGCCCCTTTTCCTTTCTCTTCCCCTTCTGGAACTCCCATGACACGTATGTTGTTGTGTTTTGTGTTGTCATTCAACTCTCTGAGCCCCTGCTGAATTTTTTCCATTCTTTTTTCTCTGTGTTCTTTTCTCTCTTCAATTTTAGCTGCTCTGTCTTCAGTATCACTTATTCTTTCTTCTATCATTTCGAGTCTGCTGTTGTATGCCTCAAATGTATTTTTGATTTCACTTATTGTGTCTTTCATTCCCATGAACTCCGTTACTTTTCTGTTCAGGATTTCAAATTCTTGTTTGCATTCGCTCAATGTCTTCTTGAGGTCATTGATCTCTTTAAGTATATTCTCTTTCATCTCATTAATTTGATTTTGGAAATGTGTGCTCATCTCGCTGATTAGTTCTCTCAAATTCTGCATCTCTTCTGGGACTTTGATGTATTCCTTTTCTTGGGCCATGTCTTCTATTTTCTTAGTATGGCTCGTATTTCTTTGCTGGTGTTTAGGCATCTTGTTTGGATGTAGTTTACTCAGATGCCCAATCTCTTTCTTTTTTTATAGGGATTTAATGGCAGGAGGCTGTGAGTTACCACAGCTCTTTGATTTTTGGCTCAACCTTGATTGTTAGGATTGTTCTGCTGGTTGCTCAGAACTGTGCACTGGACCCAGTAATTGGTTGTAGAGTCGTTTCCTAGGGCCTTGGGCAGGGAGGCTATAGAGGCCAGGAAAAGCCTCTCCTACTTATTTTTAATTTTATTATGTGCACTTCCTTGATCTGCCAGGAGATGGCACTCTTTGGCAGCTCTCAATTCTATGCCTGGTCAGAGCATATTTGTTGTGACACAGATCACATCAATGTGATAGGGCTTCCTATCTGGGGGCTAAGAGCCCTGTGATTCAAACTTTCTGAGATAGTTCTCCAGACTTCTCTCGTAGTGCCCCCCTATTCCCAGCTAGGAAATATTTCTACTCCCTTTTGAATCCTCAACAATCAGTCCCTGTTAGTAGAGGAGGAGATTGGGAGGTTTGTATATCCTTAGCCCCTTGCAGGTTCTAAGGCAAACAATGGCGCAGCACCACCCGGCTTGGAAGGGCTCTCGGGACAGGGCAGACCAAACCTGGGAGTCAAAAGCAGGGTCAGCCCCAGGCTCGCTCTCCCCTTTCCTGTGGAGTCCTCAACAATTAGTCCAGGCTAGAAGAGAGGGAGGTTGCGAGGGTCGGATTTCTCCAGTCCTTCCTAGGCTCCTAGGGCGAACCGCCCTGTGGAAGGGTCCATGGGGCTCCGCAGCCCAAATTTGTAGGTCAGAACCTGAGTCAGCCTAAGGCTGTGTCCCTCTCTCTCCCCTTTCCGGGAGTGGTAGATCCCTGGAGCCCCCTTTGTCTGTGGTCCCAGGCCCAGAGGCCCGAGAATTCTGAAGAGTGTCAGGGAGGGTGCCGGCAGCAGCAGAAGCTGCTACTTCCAACTCACGTTTCTGTAGTCGTGATTTCCCTCTTTTGTCCCTCTTTCCTGTGGGTCATGTGTAGCCTTCACCTGCTGTCCTAAACCCTAGAAGATCTTTTTCGGGGCTGTTTCAGCCTGTCCTCTAGCCATTTTTCTGGAGAAGAGATTCCCATGTGTTACTAGTCTGCCATCTTCCCGCTCTAATGTGTTTTTTTTTTTTTTTTTTAAGATTTTATTTATTTATTCATTTATCCCCCCCTTGCTGCTTGTGCTCGCTGTGTCCATTTGCTGTGCACTTTTCTGTGTTTGCTTGTCTCCCCTTGCTGGGTTGTCCTGCTGTGTCAGCTCACCACGCCGTGTGGGCCAGCTTGCCTTCACCAGGAGGCCCCGGGAACCGAACCTGGGGCCTCCCACATGGTAAACGGGAGCCCCACTGATTGAGCCACATCCACCTCCCTCTAATGTGTTTTTGATCTCACCTATCGTGTCTTTCATTCCCAAAAGTTCTTTTATTTTTCTATTTAGGTTTTCAAATTTCTTCTTTGTGCTCCCTCAGTGTCTTGATGTCTTTTTTCTCTTTAGCCATAGTGTCTTTCAACTCATCAATTTGATTTTGGAAATTTGTATGAATCTCGATGATTAGTTGTCTCAAATCCTTTGTCTTATATGGGCTTTGTTTTGCTTGGGCCATTCCTTCCATTTTCTTAGGATGGCTTGTAATTTTTTGCTGATGTCTAGGCATCTAATTATGATGGTGAGTTACTCTGATTCTTAATTTCTCTCTCTTTCATAGGGATTCAATGGCAGGAGGCTGTATGATCATGCTGTTCTTTGATTCTTGGTTCAACCTGTTCTAGGTCTTTAGGATTGTCCCTGTTAGTTGCTCAAATCTGGGCCATGGACCTGGTAATAGGTTGCAGACCCACTTCCAAGGGCCTTGGGGGAGTGAGGCTGTAAAGGCTGGAAAAGCCTTTCTTATTTACTTTTTTTTTTTCATTGTGGGTAAAAATCAAAATTTTCACAATACATACCAATATTTGTAAAATGATATATAAATATATATGCATATATGTGCATTTGCTTACATAAATGTTATATATATATATATATATTTATTTATTTAAAAGGTACTTAGATTACCTAGATATTACACAGAAATTACAGGGATTCCCATGTTCCCCACCTCCCACACCTCCCACAACATCCCACACAAACATCCTTCATCAATGTGGCACATCACCCGTAATGGATATACATATCCTGGGGCCTTGCCACCAAGCATCTTATTTACTTGTAATTTCCTCACATGCACTTACTTCATTTGCCAGCAGATGTGCTTTCAGCAGTCCTCTCAGTTCAAAGCCTGGTTGGAGTGTGTTCACTGCAACATCAAACTTAGCAGTGTGACAGAGGATCCTGCCTGGACGCTATTCAGAGTATGGCAATCCAAAGTTTCTCAGAGGTTGTTCTCCAAACTTTTCTGGCAGCCCACTTCCTGGGTAGGAAATAATTTGACTCCCCTCTGTCTTCAACAACCAGACTTGGTCAGTAGGGAGGATGATTGAGAGGGCTGGATCTCTTTAGTCCCTTACCAGCTCCCAGGACAAACAATGACGCGGCCCCTCCTGGCCTGGAAGGGCTCACGGAACACAGCAGACCATATTTGTTGGCTAAAAACTGAATCAGACTTAGGCTGCATCCTTCTCACTCCTGTTTTGCGGATGTGGGTCCCTGCAGCCTCCTCTGTCTGTAGTCTCTGGCCTGAGGCTGTAGAATTCAAGATTGTCTGATTATAGGGTTGGGGAAGGGTGCTGGCGGCTGCAGTTACAGCTTCTACTCCCTGTTTTTCCATTGAGTTTTTTTTCCTGTGCCCCTCGCTCTTCTGGGTGGTGTCTAGCCTTCCCCTGGTGTCCTGCACCCTAGAACATTTTTTTTTTCCTCTCCATTTCTGCCTGTTCTCTAGATACTTTTCTGGGAGAGAAGAGATGCCCATACCTTTCTAATCCACCATCTTCCTGGAAGTCTCATCCTTTTCTTAGTGAACTGTGATTTAATTTTCATATTGATTTAGAAAGTCACATCTTGTTTTAAATTTTGCAAGTGATTATGATATCTTTTAGGGTTCAGGCTCCAGTCAGAAGAAAGAAACCACACCAGTAATTTGAAAAGGAAAAATTTGATGAGATATTAACTAGCAACAGGGGATTAACTGTCTCTAAGAAGGTCAAAAAGATCTCTCAAGAATACAGGAGTAGCAGATGTGGGGAACAGTGACTACCTCTGTGGCTGAGGAAGAGTACCCAAGGAAGGAACAAACTTGGAAGACACCTTGCCCCAATTATGACCTCATTGAAGAGGGTGTGGGGTGGTCATCAAATGGAAAAGTCTGTTGAGACATCACAGTCTGGAGTGGGCAGGCTGGGCCAGCAAAACTAGCTGGGAAGTCATTTGCTATGGTTCCTTTGAAACTTGGAGGAAAGCTGCCTATTGGGCTGCCAGCAAAACTTTGGATAGTGTGTGCCATTGCGTCTCACATACATGGCTGACAGAGAAGCCTCCCACTGGCAAGGAAGCCACATGCTGACAGTTGACAGAGTAGGAGTTAGAAGGAAAAGCACCTGTGCTAGAAGTGAAATCCATTCTCAATGTCCATCCAGTGACTTCTACTAACAATGTCTAATATTGTGACCCTGGCAAAGGAGAAATGCTTATAGAATACAGATCCAGTATCACAAAGCTGGGTAAAAGGGTGGATTTGAAACGGGTGCAATAACCATTGTATTCAAAATCAACCTCAAGCCTGTAGTTTTCTGAGCATCTGAGGAAAGAATAAAGTAGTCATCTGAACCAGTTTTGATTCCATTAACAGCTTCTTCAAACCATGGTCAGAGGACTCTCTAATGTTTTCAAAATTGTTTATGTGGTTCATCTGGTGGTTGTCCCTGGTGGCAGATCTTTGGGTTTGGATCCAATTTTTTCATCTCTGTTTTCTTCTATAAATATCAGGTCAAACTGATTGGTAGAGATCAAGTCTTCTGTATCCTTATTGCTTTTTCTCCATTTGCTCAGAGAGGTATGTTGAATTACCAACTCTAATGTGGATTTGCATATGTCTTCTTTCAGTTCTGTCAGGTTTTGCTCCATCTAGTTAGAAGTTTTGCTCTTGTCTACATACACGTTTAGGATGAATTGTCCCTGTTTTTAGGAAATGTCCTTCTTTATACCTGGCAACATTCTCTGTCCTAAAACCTTCGAATGATAGTATCTCTACCTCAGTAGTCTTATAATTAATGCTTACCTGCTATGTCTTTTCCCATCCTTTTACTTTTATTCTCTGTATCTGTATATTTAAAGTAGATTTTTATACATATCATGTACTTGAGTTGTGGTAAGTATGCATCTTAGACCTCTTGATATTATCCCACAGGTCTCTGGGGCTCTGCTCTTGCTTCTTCTTTTTCCCCGTTATTCTTCATTTTTGTATGAGTTCTGTTGCAGGTTTTTATGTTCACTAACTTTTTCTTTTCTGCAGTGTCTAATTTGTTGTTAATCCTTTCTATTGAAGATTTCATTTCAGATTTAAAAAAAAAATTTTTTTTAAGGAGGTACCATGGATAGAACCTAGGACCTCATACATGGGAGGCAGGCCCTCAACCACTGAGCTACATCTGCACCCCTTATATTTTTTATTAGAGTAGTTGTGAGCTTACAAAACAATCATACATTATGTGCAGAATTCCCATACATCACCCCTCCACCAACATCTTGCATTGTTGTGGAACATTTGTTACAGATTATGGAAGAATATCATCAAAATATTACTACTAACTATGGTCCATATCTTACATTTGTTTTATTTTTCCATATACCCCCTATTTTTATTAACAGCATGTATTAGCTTTGTACATTTGTTATAGTTCATCAGAGAATGCTCTCATATTTGTACTGTTAACCACAGTTCACCATCTACCACATGGTTCACTATGTTAATTCCATGCCTTGCACAGTCCATCCAAAGTGTACACTTCAGTGGCTTTCACTTTCACCACAGAGTTGTGTAGTCATTGCGTCAGTAAATATTAGAATGTTTTCCTTAGTCCAAAAGAAAAAAATCCCATACCCCCCTATTATTGACCCTTAGCCATTGATACAGTATTTTCTTTGACATTGATACAAGAATGTTACAATGTTGTTGTTAACTATAGTCCTTAAGTTATCTTAATTGTATTTTTACCATGCATTACCATATTCTTAACACCTTGTAATAGTGATGTACTTTTGTTCTAGTTCATAGAAGAACATTCTTGTATTTGTACTATTGACCACAGTCCTCATCCACCTCCGGGTTCACTATGTTATTCAGTCTCTAGATTATTCTCTAGCTTTCTTTCAGTTGACATTTATGTCCCTAGAGGTAATGTGATTTCAGCCACAATCACGATTATAAACCAGCCATGTTAGTTATACTCACTATCATATGTTACCATCAACTCTATCCATTTCTGCACTTTCATAGTCAAGCTAATTATAGATTCTGCATACATTACATCAGCACCCCTTCTCAGCTCTCATCCTATCTCCTAGTAACCTATACTCTGGATTTTACTTGCATGTGTTTATTCTTCATATTTAGTTCATATTGGTGAGACCATACAATATTTGTCCCTTTGTCCCTGGCTTATTTCACCCAGCATAATGTTCTCAAGGTTCATCCATGTTGTCATATGTGTCCCAATTTCAGATATTGTATTTTCCATCTTTACCAATTCCATTGGTTCTTTTTTAAAATATAATTTCTCTCATATTCATAATTTCCTTTATATCCTTGAGCAAATGGAGTATATTTGTAATAGTATATTTAAAATAGTATATTTTTAATTTCATTATTTGTCATTTCTGGGTTTCTGTTGACTGATTTTTCTCCTGATTATTGATCATTTTCCATTTCTTTGCAGGTCTAATACCTGTGAAGGATGGTATGCATTGTGAAAGTTACATTGCTGGATTTTGTTTTCTTCTTTTAAATTGTCTTGGACCTTGTTCTAGCAGATAAGTAATTTATTTGCAGATTAGCTTAATCATTTTGAGGCTTATTTTTAAATTTTGTCATGGTGGTCCAGAGTAACCTCTTCTATAGAGTTAAATTCTGCTCCTAAGATGTAGCCTTTCTGGGGTCTCTACTAAGTGTCCCAGATATTCAACGTGGTTTTTCTATTTTGGCTAATTAAAACTCTGTCTTTTGGCCCTATACAAGCTCCAATATTTGTTTAGTTTATTGTTCCCCAGGAATTTTTGCCTTGGTAGTTGTGTTTAACCCACAACATGTCATCTTTTCCTATGGCATTGTGTGGCTTGGTATTCAGCCAAAGACACAAGGGTTCAATATATTAGTTTCCGAGAGCTGCTGTAACATTACCATAGACTGGGTGGCTTAATACAACAGAAATTAATTTTCTCATAGTTCTGGAACCTGAAATCAAGGTGTTGGCCAGGACATGCTCCTTCCAAAGTTCTAGGGAAAAATCTTCCCTTGCTTCTTCTAGTTTTGGGTGGTTGCTGGCAATCCTTGGCGTCCCTTGGCTTGTAGACACATCACTCCAGTCTCTGCCTTTTTTGTTCCATGGCATTCTCTCTGTGTGTCTCTATTTCTGTGACTCTTTTTATAAGGACAACAGTGTTTGGTTTTAGGGTCTACTCTAATCCAGTATGACCTCATCTTATCTTAATTACATCTGCAAAGATCCTATTTCCAAAGAAGGTCATATTCTCAGGTGCTGAGGGTTGGACTTCAACATATCTTTTTTTGGGGACACAATTCAACCCACAGCAGATCCCCATGCAGATTGCTGGAGCTGTTTCTCTGCATAGCTCCTTCCTTTCCAGTACTCTGCTCCACGAATTTCAGAATGCTAATCTCTGTCTTCATAGCCCAGCAAGACTCCCATGCCTTGTTTGGATTATCCCTTCCTTGACTGTGGCCTGGAAAAGTTCCTCTAGGTAGAAAGCCAGGATGATTGTAGGGCTCACTTCATTTGTTTCCCTTCTCTGAGATCACAGTCCTGTGCTGACTATTGCCCAATGTCTATAAATAGTTGTTTTCTGCATATTATTCATTTCCCTTATTTTCAGTGGGAGGCCTAATCCCATACCAATTAATCTGTCATGGCCCAAAATAGGAGTTGGAGGAATAGTTCTAAAATCTGACAGAAATAAAAATGATAAAATAGACAAAGAAGATCCAACTTACATATAATAGTGTTCCCTGAAGAAGAAAATCAAAGCAAGGAAATAGAACAAATATTAAAAACTATAATTAAAAAAAAAAAACCCAAAAAACAAAACTATAATTAAAAAACTTTACTGAAATAATAATAAATAACTGTACTAAGAGTTTACTATGTACCCAGTATGACCAAGATGCATTCTAGTAAAATTACTAAAATCTAAAGAAGAAACGATTCTTTGTTACTTAGGCAAAATGAGCCTGTGCTTATAAGGGAAAGAAAATTGGATTATCATCAGACTTCAAGAATACTGCTTTATTTCAGGAGAAAATGGAATCATATATTTCAGATATTCAAGGAAAGAAAATGTGAACCAAGGATTTTATACCTGGCATAATTGACTTCCAAGTGTAAAGGACACAGACAAACTTATAAATATATAAGAACTTGGGGAATATTGTTCCTAGGACTCCTTGAGGAATCCACTAGAGCAGGGTAGGCAGTTTTTCCATAAAGGATCAGCTAATAAATCAGTTAGGCTTTGCAGGCCATATGGTCTCTGTTGCAGCTGCTCAGTTCTGCTGTTGTAATGTGAAAGCACCCATAGACATTCCATGACAGATGAGCATGGCTGTGTTTTTGTGTTACGAAAACAGGCATGAGGGAGCATTTGTGGCTCAAGTGGTTGAGTGCCTGCTTCCCTTCCCACATGGGAGGTCCCAGGTTTGGTTCCAGTGTCTCCTAAAACAAACAAAAAACAACAACAAGCAAAACAAATGAAAAAAAAACACAAAAAAATAAAAAACCACTCAGGGGACTCGATGTAGATCAGTGGTTGAGCATTAGCTTCCCCCATATGAGGTTCTGGGTTCAATCCCTGGCCCCTAGTACCTCAAACCAAACCAAACAAACACACAAAACAAAACACAAAACAAACAGGCATGAGCCATAGTTTGCTGACCCCTGTCCTAGAGAATGAACTTCAGGCAAGATGATTAGAAAGACAAATGAGTGGTAAGCATTAAATATATAGTCTTATTTTTATTTTTCCTTACTGATGTATAGTTAGTCTTATATAAAATCAAATCAAATTTAAAAGGGAGTGATGATAGCGTAATGGCTATATGATCTGACAATATATAGTACAAATTATAAGAAATGGGGAAATGGGAATAACATGCAAAAAGTTTATTTCAACTTTTTTTGGTTGTTACTAGTCATTATTAGTGATGGTAGTATTAGTATGGATATTCTGAGAATCTTGAATGTGTGAAGCTGGATAAAGCAAGTGAGTATAGGCAATGCTAATGCTATCATCCCCTAACCCTTAAGAACCAGGATGCCCAGTGTAGATAAAATGTGAAACAGATATAATATAGAAGAAGCTAAATAAAAATCCTGTAATTTTCTAAATCACAATAGGAAATATCAATACAAATGCATGAGTGCTTTATCTTCAAATGTATATTTAAAGGCCCACACATGCGCACGTGTATGCATGCACACACAGTTGTATCCCTTGAAAATGCCCAGAAACAATGACCAGCTCAGTAGCAATGAGCTTCCCCAGCATTCAGATTGTGGTTTTGAAATAAGGGCTTCTTGGGGAAATGGTTGAGTCCAGGTCTGGGGCAGGAAATGTACAAGATAAACCTGGAACATCTTGACATACCAGATCACAAATTGGTTACTAAAGACAAGATTATTACTTCTCAAAGCCACAGGGTTATTTCTGAAAATTGAACAAAATGTAATTGTATGAGTTGCTGAATTATATCAGTTGAGTTTACTGCCTTGCTGTGTTCATTATGTGGAAGTTAGAACATTGATTGGGAGAGAATGGAATGGGGCCTCTTGCTGGACTCATATGAAACTGACAATCTCAAACCAAGTCACTCAGTTTCCCTTGACAGTGGAAGTAGCTTGATCTCCTGAGTCCAAGGAAACATTTGCCTCTCCTTAAAAACTCTGTGATAAACTGTTTTAGGAGCAAGTGCTTTGCAAGGGGACGCTCATTCTCCTCCCTAAAACCCACCATAACTATTCCCTATTGCTACTAGACCCATAACTAGGGTTACATTTCAACATGCTCCAGGGTCTCAAAAGTAAATGGCTTATACACCAAAAAGAATTGCAAGATTATGCTAATATGTAACAGCAGCAATTTGGTGATTATGTATGGAAATCTAAGGGTGTTAGATCAAGGGCGGTGGAATATAATGCCAGACTGGGTTGAATTCATCAATATGGGAGACTCTGGATTTAATGTGTTAGCTCTTGCACCTTGAGGTGGCTCTAACAGCTTACTTGGTCTTTTGGCTGAAACTCAGACTCAATGGTGATCTATGTTTAATGAAGTTGATATGTCAGAGCTTCCCTGGCATGATGTGGAGGAAGGAACCCAAAGTCTTAGGGAGAGGAATGTTGAACTTGATTTATTAGATGCTACTGCACACCCACCCTCCAACTATATCCCCAAGAAGGTCCAGAAGACACTGCCTTCACTAAGGCATTGAGAAATACATTAGTGAGGGGAGCACCTCCATTTTGAAAAGCTCTTGTGGTTGGTTGCTCTCATTTGTAGGTCAGGTGGGACCATGGAGGATGCTACCATTGAGATGGGCTCCCTAATTTCAAAGGGTATAATGGGGGCCTGGAATAGCAGAGGCCAAGTGGCAGCACTTAATGATCCACGTCAAGGTGTGTGTTAGTCAGCCAAAGGGATGCTAATGCAAAATACCAGAAAATCTGTTGGCTTTTATAAAGGGTATTTATTTGGGGTAGAAGCTTACAGTTACCAGGCCATAAAGCATAAGTTACTTCCCTCACCAAAGCCTGTTACCACATATTGGTACAAGATGGCTGCTGACGTCTGCGAGGGTTCAGGCTTCCTGGGTTCCTCTCTTCCCAGGGCTTGCTTGTCTCCAGGCTCAGCTCCTCTGCTAGCTCCACAAGGCCAGCTGTAGACTATCAGGAGAACGGCTTGTCTTCCTGGGGCCTTCTCTCCTTCCTCAGACCAAGCTCCTCTGTGTGCTTACTTCCCCGGGCTCCAGCATTAAAACTCAGCTTCAGAACTCCAACATCAAAACTCCAACTACTCTGCTCTGCCACATAGTTTTATCTCTAAGTCCCCGCCCACCAAGTGGCGGGGACTCAACATCCTACTGACGTGGCCCAATCAAAGCCCTAATCATAATTTTTCCCCCTTAATCATAATTTAATCATGCCCAGAGGAACAGACCAGTTTACAAACATAATCCATATCTATTTTTGAAATTCATAACTATTATCAAACTGCCACAAGGTGGGTGCAATTACCAAAAAGGGCAGCAGGGATGAACTGGTAATCAGGATGTTTGGCCCACAGTAATATCTGTCAGTGGCTAATTCATCATGATGTCCTTAGGGATGAAATAGCTGGACAGCCTATTAGAATATTGTTTGATCTAAATAGCAGAAAGAAAACACTAGGCTACATATTCTTTTATATTTCTGAGATCATGAAGCAGGTATTAAAGTACTCTCTTCCCTCATGCTAGAGTTATGGGATAGTCTCCGGATCTAGTGTTTGATATGACAGACAGGGGTTGTCGCTTGTCCTTAGAACCCCCTACTGTCCACTTGAGGGCATGGTAGGTATTCTCTCATTCAAAGCTGCAGGCTAGTAGATGCCTTTCAACACCTAGTAAGCCTTTCTTTACAGCGGTAGTTCTCAAAGTGTGAGAGTCCTTGAGACCCTTGCTTTTACTGTCTTTTGCTCAGTATTCAGTGGAGTTTTCTAGAAGCTGCATGATGAGTAAGTCAGGCAGCTTTTCAGATGATGCCCAGTGATCCCTCCTCCTGGTATTCATGCCTTTGTGCAGTCTCCTTCCCAGGAGTGGCTTTCGTCTGACCAATAGAATATGGCAAAAATGATGGGCTGTCACTTTCATCATTAGGTTGTATAAGACTGAGCTCTGCCTTGTGCAGGCTCTGTTGCCTTCTTGGACTGCACCCTTTGTTGAAGCAAGAATCCATGTTGGAGGAGAAATAAAAAAAAAAAAAAAAAAAAAAAAGAATCCATGTTGGAGAGGCTCATGGGGCAAGGAGCTGAGAAAGGAGCTGAGAGTGACCTCAGAAGGAGCTGAGGCCTTCAGTCCAACAGCTTGCAAGGAACTGAACTCTGCCAACAACCACGTGAGAGTAGAAGCAGATCCTTTCCTAATGGTCGCATTTAGGGAGAAGTCGGCCAAAATTCTGTTTACAGCCTTGTGAGACTATGAAGCAGGGGACCCAGGTAAGCTGTGCTCAGACTTCTGACACAGAAACAGACAAAAAATGTGTGTTGTCGGGGCAGGCCGTGGCCCCGGCGGCGAGGCCCCCTCCCGGCCGGCCGACGTGCCCTCGATGCCGTTTGGGGCTCCGCGGAGTGGAGCGGAGGCTGGGCCTGGGCGGCGGGCGGGGTAGGAGACCCACGGCCCGGGCGTCCGCGTGGGCGGATGCGGCGGCGGCGATGAACGCCTTAGAGGAGGAGAGCTTCGCGCTGTCCATCTCTTCCGCCTCTGGTGCAGAATTTGATGCTGTGGTTGGATATTTAGAGGACATTATCATGGATGATGAGTTCCAGTTATTACAGAGAAATTTCATGGACAAGTACTACCAGGAGTTTGAAGACACAGAAGAGAATAAACTCACCTACACACCCATTTTTTAATGAATATGCACCATAAAGATGAAGTGGCTGGTGACATATTTGACATGTTGCTCACGTTTACAGATTTTCTGGCTTTTAAAGAAATGTTTCTGGACTACAGAGCAGAAAAAGAAGGCTGGGGACTGGACTTAAGCAGTGGCTTAGTGGTGATTTCATTGTGCAAATCATCTTCCACTCCAGCTTCCCAGAACAACCTGCGGCACTAGCTCCCACCTCCAGCATCAGGATGGGTCCAGGCGTCACCAGCACCCTGGGCTGGGAGGGGCCTTGGCTAATGCGGACAGAATACATCTTGCAAAGGGTGCCCTGCGGCTGTTAATGTAAAGTATTGATGGGTCAAAAAGATAATTCCCTGACCCTCCCAGGACCTGTTTCTCCTGGACCACCTTCTTGTTTTCTGTAACCCTAGTACTCCTCCTAGAGTAGACTCCACTCCCAGGTGCTTCTGGGAGAAGCCCTTCCCCCAGCATAAATGGTTATGTCAACAGTGTGGAGTCACGACTCGAGCCCTCCCTGCCCCAAGTACCACAGCAGCCTTTGCACGGATCTTCTGTGCAGGCCCAGTTCCTTCACTTGGGTCAGTTTCAGGCCTTCAGCCCAAGTGGTCCAGCTGTGGGGTTTTGATTTGGGAGTGTTTTTATCCAGGGTGACACTATCCATATCTTGAGATTTCCGGAGCTTCTATTATTATAGCTAGTCTTTTTTTTTTTTTTTTTTAAAGATTTTATTTATTTATTCATTTATCCCTCCCCTTGCTGCTTGTGCTCGCTGGGTCAGCCAACCACGCCGTGCAGGTGGGCCTGCCCTCACCAGGAGGCCCCGGGAACCGAACCCGTGGCCTCCCATATGGTAAACGGGAGCCCTACTGATTGAGCTACAGCCGCTTCCCTATAGCTAGTCTTGGCCATGGCAGTCAACTAAGCCCTTTACCTAAAAGCTACATGTGAAAATCAGCTTGTTTCCAGGCCTTTTATCACTGTCTTCTGCTGGTCCTGATGTAATCCCACTGTTTTTAGAAACATTCTTTTTGAAAAAATATTTGTATAGATGAATACTCAGGCTAACCTAGTGGATCTAATCTTGGAATTTCCATGATTACCCACTTAAAGATCAAAGTATTATATGCTGTGTGCTTTGTAGATGTTAGTGCTATGAAGGCCAAGCTGCTTTCTACATCGGTGCTCCCGACAGACTGGGCACCAGTGATGGGAGCTGTGCACTGAACGGAGGCCAAGAGGACCTTTCCTCAGAGCATGTAAAGTGTGCTTGTGCAGGTTTGCTTAAAATCCTCCCTGTATAAATCAATCCGTTAGGTTTTCTGTTGGGGTGAGTTTAGTAAAAAAAAAAACGCTGCAAGCTCTGCAATTTCTTCTTCATGTCAAATTTCTCCTGCCAAATGATGTTCCACTGCTCTAGCTCAGCACGAGGAGGTAGCAAACAGCTTCAGTGGTCATCTGTCTGGCTTTGGTTTAGTGAAATTTTGGTATAATTAGTGACTGGAAAACATGTATGGCATGTCCCTCGAAAGAAGAAAAAACATAGTTTAATTCCCAATGTGTACCTTTGAAAGTTTTTGTAAGTAAAAATAAAAACCTGTACTGACTTTCATAAAAAAAAAAAAAAAAAAAAAAAAAAAAAATGTGTGTTGTCTTAAGCCACAAAGTTTGATAATTGGTAACAGCAAAAGATAACACAATGCATGATGATGTAATGGACAATGCAATAGCAGGAAAGAAAGCACAACTCTCTCCTATTAAGTCAGACATTAAATGCAAAGCAATGCCACTCTTCTCTAAAATCTTTTTGGAGCAATATAGTTATTTTCCATTAAAAATGTATGTTGTGGAGCGGGTGTAGCTCAGTGGTTGAGATTCCAGGTTCTCAAGATCACATGTAAAAGATCCCAGGTTCAATTCTCAGTACCTCCTAAAAAAAAATGTATGTTAACATGTAAAGTATTTATAATGGTTGTTTTTTTTTTGTTTTTTGTTTTTTACATTTCTCAATTAAATGTACTGGATACATATAACTTTTTTTTTTGAATCAAACAATATGTTACACAATATATTTGGTTCATAGTAACGCATTCATACAGTATTTGTCCCTTTGTGTCTGGCTTGCTTCGCTCAACATAAGGTCCTCCAGGTTCATCTATGTTGCCATATGCTTTATGACTTCATTTCTTCTTATAGCTGCATAATATTCCTTCGTGTGAATAGACCACAGTTTGTTTATCCATTCATCTGTTGATGGACACCTGGGTTGTTTCCAACTTTGGCAATGGTGAATAATGTTGCTATGAACATCGGTGTGCAGATGTCTGTTCGTGTCACTGCTCTCAGTTCTTCTGGGTATATATACCCAGTAGTGGTATTGCAGGGTCACGTGGCAAGTCTATATTCAACTTCTTTAGGAACTGCCAAACAGTCCTCCATAGTGGTTGTACCATTCTACATTCCCACCAACAGTGAATAAGTGTTCCTATCTCTCTACATCCTCTCTAACACTTGTAGTTTTCTGTCTTTTTAATAGTGGCCATTCTGATAGGTGTGAAATGATATCTCATTGTAGTTTTGATTTGCATTTCCCTAATCATGAGTGATGTTGAGCATTTCTTCATGTGTTTTTTTGCCATTTGTATTTCTTCTTTGGAGAAATGTCTATTCAAGTCTTTGGCCCATTTTTTAATTGGGTCATCTGCCTTTTTATTGTTGAGTTGTAACATCTCTTTATATATCCTGGATATTAAACGCTTATCAGATATGTGATTTCCAAATATTTTTTCCCATTGAGTTGGCTGCCTTTTCACCCTTCTGACAAAGTCCTGTGAGGGGCAAAAGTGTTTAATTTTGAGGAGGTCCCATTTATCTACTTTTTCTTTTGTTGCATGTGCTTTGGGTGTGAGGTCCAAGAAACCACCACCTACTACAAGGTCTTGAAGATGTTTCCCTACATTTTCTTCTAGTAGTTTTATGGTCCTGGCTTTTATATTTAGAACTTTGATCCATTTTGAGTTGATTCTTGTATAGGGGGTGAGATAAGGGTCCTCTTTCATTCTTTTGGTTATAGATATCCAGTTCTCCCAACACCATTTGTTGAAGAGAGTGTTTTTTCCCATTAGTGTGGGCTTGGTAGGTTTGTCAAAAACCAGTTGACTGTATAGGTAAGGGTATATTTCTGGGTTCTCAATTCTATTCCACTGATCGATGTATCTATCTTTATGCCAGTACCATGCTGTTTTGGCCACTGTAGCTTTGTAATATGTTTCAAGGTCAGGTAGTGAAATTCCTCCCACGTTGCTCTTCTTTTTCAGAAAGCTTTTGGCTATTCGGGTACACTTACCCTTCCAGATGAATTTGGTAATTGCCTTCTCTAATTCTGCAAAGTAAGCTGTTGGGATTTTGATTGGTATTGCATTGAATCTATAAATCAGTTTGGGCAAGATTGACATCTTCACGATATTTATTCTTCCAGTCCATGAGCACAGAATGTCTTTCCATTTGTTTAGGTCTTTTAAAATTTCTTTTAGCATTGTTTTGTAGTTTTCTGCTATAGGTCCTGTACTTCTTTCATTAAATTAACTCCTAGGTATTTGAGTCTTTTTGTTGTTATTGAAAATGGAATTCCCCCCTGATTTCCTCAGGTTGTTCAGTACTAGTGTACAAAAACATTACTGATTTTTGCGTGTTGATCTTGTATCCTGCTGCTTTGCTGAACTCATTTATTAGTTCAAGTAGCTTTGTTGTGGATACTTCAGGATTTTCTAAGTACAGGATCATGTCATCCTCAAACAGAGAGAGTTTTACTTCCTCTTTTCCTATTTGGATGCCTTTAAATTTTTTTTTTTTCCTTGTCTAATTGCCCTAGCTAGAACTTCTAGTACAATGTTGAATAACAATGGTGACAGTGGGCATCCTTGTTTTGTTCCCGATCTTAGAGAGAAAGCTTTCAACCTTTCCCCATTGAGTATGATGTTGGCTGTGGGTTTTTCATATATGCCTTTTATCATATTGAGGAATTTTCCCTTTATTCCTATCTTTTGAAGTGTTTTTATCAAAAAAGGATGTTGGATTTTGTCGAATGCCTTTTCTGCATCTATTGAGATGATCATGCAGTTTTTTTCCTTCAATTTGTTAATGTGGTGTATTACATTGATTGATTTTCTTATGTTGAACCAGCCTTGCAAACCAGGAATAAATCCCACTTGGTCGTGATGTATAAGTCTTTGGATATGCTGTTGGATTCGATTTGCAAGTATTTTGTTGAGCATTTTTGCATCTGTGTTCATTAGAGAGATTGGTCTGTAATTTTCTTTTCTTGTGGAATCTTTATCTGGCTTTGGTATTAGGGTGATGTTAGCTTCATAAAATGTGTTGGGTAATTTTCCCTCCTCTTCAATTTTTTGGAAGAGTTTAAACAGGATTGGTGTTAATTCTTTTAGAAATGCTTGGTAGAATTCACCTGTGAAGCCATCTGGTTCTGGACTCTTCTTTGCTGGGAGATTTTTGATGACGGATTCAATCTCCTTAATTGTGATTGGTTTGTTAAGCTCTAGTATTTCTTGTTTTGTCAGTGTAGGTTGGTTGTGTGTTTCTAGAAATTTGTCCATTTCATCTAGGTTGTCTAGTTTGTTGGCATATAGTTTCTCATAATATCCTCTTATGATTCTTTTTATTTCTCTGAGGTCATTTGTAACTTCCCCCCTTTCATTTCTGATTGTATTTATTTGCACCTTCTTTTTTTCTTTGTTAGTCTAGCAAGGGGTTTATCAATTTTATTGATCTCAAAGAACCAGCTTTTGGTTTTGTTGATTTTCTCTATTGTTTTTCTGTTCTCATTTTAATTTATTTCTGCTCTATTCTTTATTATTTCTTTCCTTCTGCTTGCTTTGGGATTGGTTTGTTGTTCTTTTTCTAGTTTCTCTAGTTGTTTAGTTAAATCTTTGAATTTAGCTCTTTCTTGTTTTTTAATATAGGCATTTAGGAGTATACATTTCCCTCTCAAGACTGCCTTCTCTGTATCCCATAAATTTTGATATGTTGTGTTCTCATTTTCATTTGTCTCAATATATTTACTGATTTCACTTGCAATTTCTTCTTTGACCTACTGATTATTTAGGAGTGTGTTGTTCAGTCTCCACACATTTGCAAATTTACTTTTTTCCTGTCTATTATTGATTTCTAGTTTCATTCCATTATGATCTAAGAAGGTGCTTTGTATAATTTCAATCTTTTTATATTTATTGAGAGCATCATTGTGACCTAACATGTGGTCTATCCTGGAGAAAGATCCATGGGCACTTGAGAAGAATGTATAACCTGCTGAGTTTGGATGTAGTGTTCTGTATATGTCTGTTAGGTCTAACTCGTTTATCATATTGTTCAAGTTTTCTGTTTCCATGTTGATCTTCTGTCTAGTTGTTCTATCTAATGATGTGAGTGGGGTGTTGAAGTCTCCAACGATTATTGTAGAAATGTCTATTTCTCCCTTCAGTTTTGCCAGAGTTTGTCTCATATATTTTGGGGCACCCTGGTTACGTACATAGATATTTATGACTGTTAAATCTTCCTGGTGGATCGTCCCTGTTATTAATATATCATGGCCTTCTACATCTCATCACTTTTTTGCATTTAAAGTCTGTTTTGTCTGATATTAGCATAGCTACCTCTGCTCTTTTCTGGTTACTATTCACGTGGAGTATCTTTTTCCAACTTTTCACTTTCAGCTGGTTTGTATCCCTGGGTCTGAGGTGAATTTCTTGTAAGCAGCATATGGATGGCTCATGTTTTTTTTATCCATTCTAACAGCCTGTATCTTTTGATTGGGGAGTTTAATTCATTCGCATTCAATGATAGTACTCTAAATGCACTATTTACTTCCTCCGTTTTATTCTTTGGTTTTCATATGTCATCTTGTTTTTGTCTGTCTTTGTACTCTTTTGGTTATCCTTTTTGCTATTCTTTCTTCTATACTCTCCTCCAAGCCTCTCTCTCCTGTCTCTTTCTTTCAGGTTCTAAGGCTTCCTTTAATATTTCCTGCAAAGGTGGATTATTTTTCGCAAACTCTCTTAGTTTCTGTTTTTTTGTGAATATTTTATCCTCACCTTCATATTTAAAGGACAGTTTTGCTGGATAAAGAATTCTCGGCTGGCAGTTTTTCTCTTTCAGTTTCTTAATTGTATCATACCACTGTCTTCTCTCCTCCATGGTTTCTGAAGAGAAATCTGCACTAAGTCTTACTGGATGTCCCTTGTATGTAATCATTTGCTTCTCTCTTGCTGCTCTGAGAGTTTTCTCTTTATCTCTGATATTTGACATTCTGAGTAGTATATGTCTTGGTGTAGGTCTATTTGGATTTATTTTGATTGGGGTACGGTGTGCTTCTTGGAAATGTAAGTTTATTTCTTTCATGAGAGTTTGGAAATTTTCAGCTATTATTTCCTCAAATCCTCTTTCTGCCCCTTTTCCCTTCTTTTCCCCTTCTGGAACTCCCATGACACGTATGTTGTTGCGTTTTGTGTTGTCATTCAACTTTCTGAGCCCCTGCTCAATTTTTTCCATTCTTTTCTGTCTCTGTTCTTTTCTCTCTTCAATTTTAGCTACTCTGTCTTCAGTATCACTTATTTTTTCTTCTATCATTTCGAGTCTGCTGTTGTATGCCTCAAATATGTTTTTGACCTCACCTATTGTGTCTTTCACTCCCATGCACTCCATTACTTTTCTGTTCAGGATTTCAAATTCTTCTTTGCATTCACTCAATGTCTTCTTGATGTATTGATCTCTTTAAGTATATTCTCTTTCATCTCATTAATTTGATTTTGGAAATTTGTGCTCATCTCGCTGATTAGTTCTCTCAAGTTCTGCATCTCTTCTGGGTCTTTGATGTATACCTTTTCTTGGGCCATGTCTTCTATTTTCTTAGTATGGCTCATAATTTTTTGCTCATGTTTAGGCATCTTGTTTGGATGTAGTTTACTCAGATGCCCAATCTCTTTCTTTTTTTATAGGGATTTAATGGCAGGAGGCTGTGAGTTACCACAGCTCTTTGATTTTTGGCTTAACCTGGATTGTTAGGATTGTTCTGCTGGTTGCTCACTACTGGGCAGTGGACCCAGTAATTGGTTGTAAAGTCACTTCCTAGGGTCTTGGGCAGAGAGACTATAGTGGCCAGGAAAAGCCTCTCCTACTTATTTTTAATTTTATTATGTGCACTTCCTTGATCTGCCAGGAGATGGCGCTCTTTGGCAGCTCGCAATTCAATGCCTGGTCGGAGTGCATTTGTTATGACACAGACCAGATCAATGTGATAGAGCTTCCTGTCTGGGGGCTAAGAGCCTTGTAATTCAAACTTTCTGAGACAGTTCTCCAGTCTTCTCTGGCAGCCCCCTCCCTTTTCCCAGCTAGGAAATACTTCTACTCCCCTCTGAGTCCTCAACAATAAGTCCCTATTAGTAGAGGAGGAGATTGGGAGTTTTGTATATCTTTAGCCCCTTGCAGGCTCCAAGGCAAACAATTGTGCAGCCCCACTCGGCCTGGAAGGGCTCTCGGGCCAGGGCAGACCAAATCTGTGAGTCAAAAGCCGTCAGCCCCAGGTTCTCTCTCCTGTCTCCTGTGGAATCCTCAACAATTAGTCCAGGCTAGAAGAGAGGGAGGTTGCGAGGGTCGGATTTCTCTAATCCTCCATAGGCTCCCAGGGCAAACCACCATGTGGAAGGGTCTGTGTATTCCACAGCCCAAATTTGTGGGTCAGAACTTGAGTCAGTCTTAGGCTGTGTCCCTCTCTCTCCCCTTTCCTGGAGTGGTAGATCCCTGGAGCCCCTTTTGTCTGTAGTTGCAGGCCCAGAGGCCCGAGAATTCTAAAGTGTGTGGGGGAGGGTGCCGGCAGCAGCAGGCGCTGCTGGTTCCAAATCACGGTTCTGTTGTCGCGATTTCCCTCTTCTGTCCCTCTCTCCTCCGGGTGGTGTGCAGCCTTCACCTGCTGTCCTAAACCCTAGAAGACCTTTTCGGGGCTGTTTCAGCCTGTTCTCTAGCTATTTTTCTGAAGAAGAGATTCCCGTGTCTTACTAGTCTGCCATCTTCCTGGAAGTCTTATAATGGTTGTTTTAAAAAGAATGGATAGATAAGTATTTTAAAACTTTCTCAGTTTTATTTTCTAATACAGTAAATATACATCAATGTGACCCATGTAAACAAAATCTGTTTTGGGATCTTCAATTTTTAAAAGTGTAAAGAGATCCTGAGACCAACATGTTTGAGAACTACTGATTTAAGTTAAATTTGCTGGATGAAAGTAACATCTTCTGCCCAGAAAATCGGCAGTGGTGTGTTGTCTCTGGTCAGGAAAGTGCAATGGTGCGCCTTGCTCTCCTAGCCCCTTCTGGCCCTACCACTGTGCCAGGGAAATGGCGGTGCTGGTGGGGTGGTGGCATGTAGCTGCTGTCCTGTCCTTACTCTCCCGTTCTCTGATTCTAAGGCTTTCAACTTGAATAAGCAGCAGAAATGACCAGTTAGATTTTTTTTAAAATAAAATTTTAAAGAGGGGTGGGGGAGGGACCAGCCAGGGTGCTATAAGATCCTACCACTTTTTTTTTAAAGATTTATTTTATTTATTCCTCCCCCCCCTTGTTGTTTGTGCTCGCTGTCTGCTCTCTGTGTCCATTTGTTGTGTGCTCATCTTCTTTTTAGGAGGCACTGGGAACTGAACCCGGGACCTCCCATGTGGGGGGAAGTTCCCAATGGCTTGAGCCACCTCCACTCCCCGCTTTATGTGTCTCTCATTGTGTTTCCTTGTTGCGTCATCTCGTTGTGTCAGCTTGCCATGCCAGTCTGTCACATCAGCTCATTGTCTTGCTTGTCTTCTTTAGGAGTTACTGGGAACTGAACCCAGGAACTCCCATGTGGGAGGCAGGCACCCAACTACTTGAGGCACATTCGCTTCCCACCAGTTAGATTTTGTTTTTGTATTGTTTTATTGTTTAGTGTTTAAAACTCTTTGCCTGAGGAAGGAGAGATCAAGAAAACCTGACCAGATTTAGGATTTGCTTCTTTGAGAAATGTAGACTAAAAGTTTTTAACATCCAAAGAAGTGTTCATTGTCTGCCCCCAAAGTTCTAATTGGTCCAGATAATCTGGTGGAAGGAAAGGAAGGAGAATGGCAGCCAGTTTTAGTTTGCTGTTTAGCTGGCCAGAAACTGAGAGACTTCTCTGCTTGGTGAGTTAGAAAGAGCCCACTTAAATGAACACCTTGGAGAGCCTTGGAGAAGTGAGCTCGGAGGGAAGGTGGGATTTAGCAGTGATGAGCTGGCAGATGGGGAGCAGGCATTAACTAGCCTAGAGGGATTTTTTGGCAGTCTGTTACCCAGAAACTGACATTTTCTGAGAGAAGCTGGGGTATGGGACTAGGGAGAATTATGACATATAGACTCCTGTGTGGGGTACACACTGGGATTATGTTCTAAGTCACCTGTTTGGTTTTGTTTATCAATTTTTTTTCTTGCATTTAATAAGACTCGGTTCTAAAATGACACGACCTTAATAACATGGTTGTCTAAGGAAGTGGTGGTGCACCTCGTCCAAATTCCATCAATCTCTGTCAAAGACCCAGGGGGGTGTGGTCCTGAACTCCCACCAGCTGGCTCAGCGCACGACGTTCCGAGTGCCATCTAGTGGTCAAACCGGGAAAGTGCTTGTAGCCGGGGGACCACCAACTAAGTTGAAAGGATCTGACCTTAAGACCTGAGAAGTAGGGAAGCGGCTGCGACTCAATCAGTAGGGCTCCCGTTTACCATATGGGAGGCCCCGGGTTCGGTTCCCAGGGCCTCCTGGTGAAGGCAACCCCGCCCGCACGGCGTGGTTAGCTGACCCAGCGAGCACGAGCAGAAGGGTGGGGTAAATGAGTAAATAAATAAAATCTTTAAAAAAAAAAGAAAATCTGAGAAGTAGCAGGACATGTTCATGCGCAAGTGCCATCACAGTTTTTAAGCAATTTTTTTCTTGAAATCTTTATTTTGCACTAGATGAATTCCAAAATAATACTATATCCTAAAATCCCAAGCAGATAATGAAGAAACAAAGGCCATGATTTTGCTTGATGGCGAAACCACAGCAAGTATGTAAAGGGAGAAAACGAAACAAAACCAGCGCTCTCTGGCAGATGGCGGTTCATCCCGACCTGATCCTGACTGAGCTCGCCCCGGGCGGGGGCTTGCCTTATGTGCTGTGAAAGCCTCAGCATCCAGCCCTAGAAGGCGCTCCGTGGTGCGCATGGCGAGGCGATGAAGGGCTTCATCTCTCACGTGCAGTGGCTGTGATGGAGAAATCTCACAAGCACAGGGCTCATGCGTGTGGCCTTTTCCCATGTAGTCCCCTAGGAAGCCATGTACTCACTCCAGTAACGCTGCCACTGCTTAGAGACTGCTTAGCAATGCTGAACTTCCTCCTGTCCCCATCGACCCCCGGCAGCACGCAGTGGCTGTCCACATCTCCATCCCTTTGCTCGTTTCCCTGCCTGGAATAGCTTTCCTCCTCTCCTGCTGTTGAAAGCCCATCTGTCTTTCAGGATACCAGTGTGACCTCATGTATTCCCTCTTCCCTGCTTGGGACTGCTTTTTTGGGATTCCCTTAGAGCACAGTTAAAAAAATTTTTTTTTTAGGTACCAGGACTGAGGATTGAACCTGGGACCTCGTATGCAGGAGGCCAGTGCTCAACTACTGAGCCACATCGGCTCCCCTGAGTTGGCTCCCTCGACTATTTGCTTGTTGTATGCTCGTTGTTTTTTCGCTTGTTTGCTCATTGTTTTTGTTCGTTGTCTGTTTTTGTTTAGGAGGCATTGGGAACTGAACCTGGGACCTCCCATGTGGGAGATGGGCGCCCAACTGCTTGAGCCACATGCGCTCCCCCACAATTTTTTTTTTTAGGTGCTGGGGCCAGGGATTGAACCCAGGCCCTTGTCTGTGAGAGGCCAGCGCTCAACCACTGAGCTACACTGGCTCTCCCGTGTTGTTGTTTTTCGTTTGCTTGTTGTTTTTTTTGTAGGAGGAGGGAAGCAGGTGCTCAACTGCTTGTGCTACATCCGCTCCTGAGCGCATTGTTTCCCTATCCCCAGTGGTGCTCTGAGAAGCCTGGCCTGGCAGTGGTGCCTGTAATGGGTTGGAGAGGGGAGAGGAAGCAGGAAGACTGGTGAGAAGCTACTGCAGGAGTCCAAGGTGCTGCTAGTGGGGCCATGGCGACAGAAGAGGGAGAGGGCTCAAGAGGCCTCCTGATGGCAGATTTGAAAAGTGTCGGAAACTGGATATTGAGGTGAAAAAATGACTCTGGGTAGGTTGTCTCTGACAGGAACAATGATGATACCGCTGACAGAAGATGGGAAGGGGGACTGATTTGGAGAAAAGATGAAGCTTTTGCTTTTAGTGAAAACATCAGGCTGGCATAGGATAATGGGTCTGGAAATCAAGAGGGAGGTCATTGTTAGAGGCTGATTTGTACTCACGGAACAAATACCTATAATCATAACAGTTTGCATTTAGTGACATATTAGGAACGAAGCAAAACCCCTCTATACAGCGTCTAATTTAATCAGAAAACAGAGGGGTAGGCACTCTATCATCTCCACTTTATAGTTGTAGATATGGTGGTTTGAGAGGGCAAATTATACTCTTTTCCTCCCTGCCCTAAGATTGAATTAAGTGAGAGAAAGAATGCGAAACTAGAAGAAAGAGATGAAAACACCAACGTTATTATTGATAAAAGCCAGACTGGAGTGTGAGGCTTAGATTCGCGCTAATAGTGACTTCCTGGTGTTGCCACCACTCCCAGGCCTCCAAACAACCCCCTCATGGGCCAGTGTGAGTTTTCAGAGCAGATAACATTCACCCAGGCCACTGCCTCACACTGGTCCAGGGTGGAGAGAAAAGGAGAAAGAGGCCTATTCTCTGATTTTAGGATTTTTGGCCATTACCCATCAGTCCCGTTACTCCCCCATCTCTGGGCAAGAGGCAGGGAGAATTTAGGGGAAACCCTTCCTCTTAGAAATGAGAGGAATGGGGAAGGAGAGTTCCCTACCCCTTCCCAAGGTAGCCAAGTGACCTGTAGGGAGCACTTACAAATGCAGGCCCTGGACACAGGAGCTCAGGCTGGTGGGGGGAGGTGGGGAGCTCAGGCATGGGAATATAGTGACAATATCATGTAGTGTGTAGTAAAGTAGAGCTAAGAATCAAAGGCCATGGACATGCAAAGGAAGGCACTGCAGGTTGGACGGGGGAATGGGCAAGAGGTGCACATGAGGTCACACTGGTATCCTGAAGGACAGATGGGCTTTCAACAGCAGGGAGAGGAGGAAAGGATCCCAGGCAGGGGAATGAGCCAAAGGATGGAGATGTGACCAGCCACCACGTACTGCCTGGGGTCGATGGGGACAGGGACAAGTTCAGTATTGCTGGACTCCTGGAGATACTTGTCATTTTTTTTTGGCCTCATAACATCCAAAGTTCCTTCCTATGTTTGGGGGATTCCCCCATTGTTTCCTCCGCGGAGCTGAAAACTTGCTATCTCAGCCTCCTTGCAGTGAAAACTCCCCAGCCAGACACATCTGCTGCACGCTGGGTCAAGAGCTAGAGATGCAAAGAGCAGGGCTGTGCAGAGCCCACTGTCTCGAGCTCAGCAGGAGCTAGCTAGGCACAGTTTCAGAGACAGCAGGCACCATCCAAGGATGTCCAGCAGAGGTGGCAGTGGGACCAGCCTCGCCGTGTCTGCCCAGTGGTGGCGGGACTGATTCTGCAGGGTGACTTTTAGCTGTTATTCCAGGCAATGTAGACACTGCACTGCTTTTCTGGCCCTCCCTGAGATAGTGTGAGCTATAAACTTCCCTGCTTCTTAAACTAGTCAGAGTCAGTTTCTGTTGCTTGCAACTATTAATACTGACTTGAGCAATGGGTCCATGAAGGGGCATGGGGAGGGATGTGCAGCAGGTGGTTGAAGCCAAGGTAATTTATGTGTATTGAGAGAAGTGGTATTATCAGGCCTCCTGTCTCCTTGTATTAAAGTTGATTTGATACTCTTGACACAACCTGGGTAAATAAAATCCTCTCTACTGGGAATCTAGAATTGGAACCAAGAGTTGAATCTCTCCCAATAGCTGCATGTGTGTGTAAATCCAGGAGCTGAAGAGTTGCCATGTTTCATCATGCAGATGGAAGGACCAAGAAAGCTTCCCCAAGAGAGGGACAGAGATGAGATCTGGAGAAAATCCCAGTGGCTTCAGATCTGCAACCATGATCTTAAAAACTACCTGTAAACCTGCCTTGATCCCTGGAGATTCCCTGCATGTCACTAGCAGGGGCTGGTTTCTGTGACTTGGAACCAAAGGGTTCCAGTTAATGCCAAGATCAGGGACTGCAAGAAAAACAGGTTTACTTAGAGGATAAGAAAGAGAGTTTCCAGCAGAGGTGTATGGAACAGTTGGCAAGAGTCAGAGGACTGCTGGGGGCCAGGTTAGGGGTGAGCGGGGAGATTGCAGAGCTCTGTAATCTGGCGGCAGCAGCAGTGGTGGAGGAGATGCCCAGAGGTTTGAGAGGTGCTAAGGCAGAGAACGGCCAGCCTGCTGGGGGCTGTTAGGAACAGGTAGCATCACGGAGGATGTCCAGGTTTCTCGTCTAAGTGAGAAATACAGAAGATACGTGTATGTATACATCTCAGAGCTAGATTTGAGGCCCAGATAACTATAACATTTCTTTACCTACAATAATTTTCAGTGTATTGGATACAGGACAGTTTTTTGTTGATCAGGTCTGTTCCTCTTCTGGTAGGATGTTTGGTGTCCCTGGTCCCCACCCATGAAATGCAGTGCCAGTATGTGGCAATTTGAGATTATTTATGAATCTCAAAAAGAGAAAGATTATGTTTGTAAAGGAATCTATTCCTCTGGGTGTGATACCTGTTGCTTGCTTTAAATTCAGCTGATGTGTCTTTGATTAGATTACCTGTTAAGATTAGGGCTTTTGATTTGACTACATCAGTGGGCTTAACTCAGTTTGAGTCTCTTTTCCCTTGCTGGGTCTGATATAAACGGACACTCACACGGGACACACAGACACATGGGAGGAGAGAGCTCTGTTGTTTTTGATCTGGCCATGTGACAGAAAGAAGAAGGCTAAAACAGCTGGAGGCCTGGGGTGAGATGAGTCATTTTACCTGATAGCTTACAGCTGAGACTGGGGAGAAGCGCGGAGACTGATAGAGGAAGCCCCGTGCCAGCCTGCAGCTGAAGTCGGGGCGAAGCAGAGCAACCAAGCCTCAAGAGGAAGAGGAAGCCTAGAGGGGGTGGCAGAGACCTGCCCCAGATCTGAGACTATCTTGCTTCAACACGTGGCTACTGACTTTGGTGAGAAAGCAACCTTGAGTTGGACTTTTTAGGGCCTTGTAACTGTAAGCTTTTACCCCAAATGAATGCCCTTTATAAAAGCTAACAGCTTTCTGGTACTTTGCGTCAAGCAGCCCTTTGGCAGACTAGTAACACAGTAAGTAGTTCTCCCTCAGATTACCAAAGCCCCTCCCCCACCTCCCAGGGAGGGTTAGTGCAATCCACTGAGAACTGCTGAGCTACAGTGACACAGGTAAGGGTTGTGGTGGGGGTAGAAGGAGTACAGGGGAGGGAGCTGGCCTCTGGGTTCAAGTGCTGGGAGACCTTGGGCAAGTTGCTCCCTCCCTGGGGCTTCTGGTTCCTCATCTCTGCAGAGAGGGGCTATCGAGCCCTGGCATTTTATGATCCCTGCTGGGCCCCCATCAACTACTGATCTGTTCAATTCTTACCACCTCTGCCTGGCTTAGGCACAGTGTGGGAAACCGGATGGGCCCCAGGGATTCCAGCCTCTTGGGCATTGGGTCTCTCTCTTCCCCATGTGAGTGGGTTCTGGCAACTTCGCAATGGTCTGCGGGTTGCAGCAGGCAAGTTTATAGAGCAGGCCTGAATTCCTAGGAGACAGGCTCCAAGACGATTGTTTCAAGAGAACCAAGCCTTCAGCTGGCAGGGGTGGGGCTGGGAGTCAGGGCAGCCATAGCGAGTTACCAGGTGTGGCTGGCTGAGTGGACTCTGCGTGGACTTCATAGGCATTGAGGCTGACAGCCTTGCTGCACAGTCAGGCTAGTGGCGTCGGTGTGACCTGGGAGCTGGTTAGAAATGCAGGACCTCAGGCCCCGCCGGGCCCCCGAGAATCAGGATCTGCATTTAACACCATTCCCAGGTGGTTTGCCTGCCCAAGAAAGTTTGAGAAACACTGTTGGAGCCTTACCCGGGGCTACCCTCTACATGATGGAGCAGCTTGTTTTCCTCCTGGTTGCCCTGCTCTCGGGAAGGCTTGATTAATATTCTCCTCCCTGCAGAGACCTTCCTGCCCCAAAGGCTGCCAACCAGGCTTTCTTCGATCACTCATTATATTAACAGTTTGTCTGTTACTTGGAACCCATGAAAAAAGACTTCTCAAAACATGCCATGAGGCTCATGGGGCATATGTGATAACTTACTTAAACCAACCTGATACTTATTTAATTTCCCCGCATCATCCACTACAAAGAATTTCTAAGAAGAAATTTTCTGAAACCTTTGGATAGGCCATTTGTTGTTCTATAAGACTTTCTTTCCAGAGGGATTTGTGATTATAACTGGAATGAGAAAGCTCTGTTATTAGAAATAATATTTGGTCCTAGAAAACTCCAAAGAGATTGGGTGGAAGGGGGAATGGTAGAAAGGGCAGGATGAGTTTGGGCGTGGGGTGGGGGGAACAAGGGTGCTTGTGGTACCTGCAGTTCCCATTTTTGCACTTTGATAAGGTCAGAGAAACCTACGGAAGAATAAAGGTGCTGGTTCTTTTAGAACTGCTTTGTCCAATATGGCAGTCACTAGCCACATGTGGCTATTGCAATTAAAATGGTAATTAATCAAAATAAAATTAAAAAAGAATTCAGTTCCTCAGTTGCACTAGCCACATTTCAAGTGCTCAATAGTCATGTTTCCATCATCATAGAAAGTTCTGTTGGTCAGCCCTCTTCTAGAAGGTCAGATGGGGTGTAGGACATATTGGTACAAAACTGTAGAACTTGATTTCCAACTCAAAACGGAACTGCACATGCCAAGAGGGTCTTTTAAGTCTGGATGGGTTGGGTGAGTGGGCCTTCCTACTCTACGATGCTTTGAAATCCGTAAATGAAACAATGGCCTTGGCTCCCATTTCCTCTGTTGAATTGACAAGGAGCTGAGGGCCATTATCTGGGCCCAGAGCCAGGAGACCCGATTTCATTGCCTTCCTTGTGTCACACTGGACAGTCGGTAACACTCCTGCCCTCTTTATGCAAGGACAGGATCTGTCACTGACTAGCAGTGTGCTTGTGTGCAAGTGAGAAAGTATCTGAATCACAGATGGGTTTCAAAGATGAAAACCATTTTGAATCGTCATTTTAATTAAATAACACAGCGAGACAAAATTAAGCAAAAAATAAAACGTGCTCCTGTCTCCCCACACTTCTGATAGTGTGCGTATAGTTATCTCTAGGAGAAAAGCCATGGCAGATGTAAGTTCCTTTATTAATTGTATGAGAATCTGAAGTTGTGCACTTTTAATATTGCTTTAGAGATTTAATTTTAACAGGTTTGGAACTCACCCTGATGCAGTCTGTTTTACATAACAAAACCTTAGTTTAGGCAGCTCAGCAAAATGATATTTTAAAATACAAACGTTTTTGCATTCTTATCTAGCTTAACATTTTATGTAAGGGTTTGAAGATATTAAAACATGTCTATCCATTTCAAAGCACCCTTGACCTTGCAGTGTTTTCTTCGTCACTACGAGAGAAACCCTTTCTCTTTTGACTTTAGTCAGCCCTATGGTTTGGTTCTCCTTGTACCCAAGTAAAACAGCATGCTAAGAATTAACTCTATGTCTTTGCATTGGTCTTTGATAGGATATTTTACTGTATTTAAAACCCAGTTGAGATCACATACAGATGAACAAAGGTATAAACTTCTAAGCAATATGGAAGTGCATAAGAGAGCTAAGAAATGCCTAAATTGGCATCAACAATTTAAGAAAAGGTTAGGATGGCAACAAAGGCCCTGGTGGCTCAGCCAGGATCGATACCCAGTTCTTAGTCCTTCGGTCTTCTTCTTTTTTTTTTTTTTTTTTAAAGATCTATTTTTATTTATTTATTCATCCCCTCCTTGCTGCTTGTGCTTGTTGTGTCCATTTGCTGTGCATTTTTCTGTGTCTGCTTGTCTCCCTTTGTTGCATCATCTTGTTGCGCCAGCTCACTCACCGTGCCATGTGGGCTGGCTTGCCTTCACCAGGAGGCCCCGGGAATTGAACCTGGGGCCTCCCATATGGTAAACGGGAGCCCAACCAAATGAGCCACAGCCGCTTCCTAGTCCTTCGGTCTTGCACCTGCTTGGTCCCCATGTGTCTGGGGACCCACTGCTCCCCCAACTGTTTTACACAAGCCCTGTAAAGCACGGCACATCTGAAACCCTGGACATTTTCCTGAAGCAGATAAAAGAGAGATAGATGTTCACTGTGTTCAAGAGTCAATGTGGAGTTGACGGACCCACCTAGGCTCCCTAGTACATTTGAAAGGTTAGAATCAACTTTTAAGCCTTAATACACCCACATTTCTTCAAATCCACAAAGTAACCACCTCCCTGAGCTGGAAGAAGCAGGAGAGTGGCTCTGGGCTGTCTTAGCACCATGAAGACAGCTGGGAGCCTGGCAGAGAAGAAAACATCCCCCCTTGCAATACAGAATGTAATACAAATGCCTGTGATATACTCTGAGCAATTCCAAACCTAGAGGCTTGTCCTACAGATATACTGGCAAAGTAAGGGAACAACAAACAGTACAGCATTGTGTTAGTGACAGTCCAGGAACAAGCTCAGTGTCCATCAAGTGTTCCAGCCATACCAGGAGCTGAGCCTTAACTCTGGTAATGACCAGACAAAGCTGAATGCAGGGAATGGGCACATGGGAGATGCTGAGGAGGGAACTTCTGGGACAAGAACAAGCTCCGTTCTTAGAGTCCCGGTTTGCATCATGACTGCTATTTTGTAAGCTGTGTGACTTGGGGCAAATTGCTTCCACTCTCTGACTTTGACTTCTCTGTATCACTGCCCAGGTGGAAGGTCGTCAGGAGTGTCAGGCATGTCAGGCTAATGAGCTGCAAGGCTCCACGCAGGGAAAGTCTTCTTACGCCCTTGCTTTCCATGACTTTTTGACTGTTGCTCATGGAAAAAGGGACTAGACAGAGCCCCACACCAGAGCTCTGGTTGTTTTGACCCAAACATGGTAGTTGTGGAGGCCCAGGGGGCCTAGCAGGGTGGCAGCGAGGAGCAGGCATCTGGACACCCGTCACTCCGTGGTGTCTTGACTCAGGCATCCTTGGCATCCAGTGGATGTCCTGATTAGTTGTACTTGGTGAACCAGAAGCACAACCAAAATATGTGGTTCTGTGGTATTTAAAAAATTAACAGGAAGAGCAGTGTGGGGTGATGAGTGTGGAAACACTTTTCAGTTTTAGTTTTCAACTAACACATGTTTTCTGAAGGCTGGTCTGGGCAAACATGTTCCTGTTGACTCTACAGTTGGGCTGGGTGATAACCCTGCCTCCCCTAGTGAGTCTTTTTTTTTTTTTTTTTTAAAGATTTTATTTATTTATTCATTTATCCCCCCCTTGCTGCTTGTGCTCGCTGGGTCAGCTAACCGCGCCGTGTGGGCAGGCTTGCCTTCACCAGGAGGCCCTGGGAACCGAACCCGGGGCCTCCCATATGGTAAACGGGAGCCCTACTGATTGAGCCACAGCCGCTTCCCCCTAGTGAGTCTTGACAGAGGAGATGAGAGGGGGCCGCCCACCACCTCCCGAGCTGCAGGCATCAGGCAGAGTGGAAAGAGCTTTGGACTCACATAGGCTCTCCTATGAAGGAGCTGTGTGACCTTGGATAAGTTACTTACCTTCTCTGAGCTTCAGTCTCTTCACCTGTAAAATGGGGATCTCCTTGATGAGGTTTTGTGAACATTAGCTGTAAAGTACCTGGGCTTGTGTCTGGCACAGAGCAAACCTCCAGTAAATGGTAAGTATTACTATCATTTAATACATTCAGAAATGAGAAACAGAACTAAACCATTGCTACTTGCGGGTTTTCTGTTACAGATGAACTTAATTCCGACTAATATACTTTACAAATAACTTCCCTTCATCCTTTAGGGAAGGAATCCCAAATTACTTCCAGCACATGGCCTAGCCTCTAAGCCTGTTTGTATTTTTCTTCAAAATAATTACGACTCTCTCAGTCAACATCCTCAGGGCTCTTTAACAATCGGGTTTCAAAGCCCACATGAAAAACGCTGTGCATCTAAGTTCTGGCCGGTGGGATGGAAGCAGAAATGAGGAGTCTGGGAGACATGTTCTTAAAAAGAGTGTGTCCTTCTTACTCTCTTCGTCCTTGCTGCTGGCTAGAGAGGACAAAACGGCTGACCCCATAGCTGCTGCATCAGAGACAATGCTGATGGTGGAAGCCACGGAAGGCACCTGGGTCCCTGGCACCAGGCGACACACACCAGCCCTGGCCTGACCACCTCTGGACTTTATGAATGTGCAAAGGCATCCCTAAAGAAGCTGATTATTTCCCCCAGTGCGGCACTTAACATTCCAAGCTGTGTCGCCAGGTGTGTGGTAGCGCCTGATGAGGTTAGGGGCCGCTGTGAATAAATGAGAGAAGCAGGAGTAAACCCTCCAGTCAGTGCTACTTTTCACATAAAGCAGAACTCTTCATTAAATTACGGTAAAGATCAGGAGAAAGACTTGGTGGCTACCTTTGTTTTATAAAATTAGGTCAAGATAGGACCACGTTTAAAGAAAAATAAGCATAAAGTTACAAGTTCAGCACATAAAGTATGATTAAGGGGATAGTGTATTTTCAAGGGCAGTATCTGATGGTGTGCCCCAGGCACTGTCTTGAGCTTGATCTCTTTACCATTTCTATGTGCATGAAGATTTTAAATGCATGCTTACAGGGAAGCCGATGTGGCTCAAGCGATTGGGCTCCCGTCTATCACATGGAGGGTCCTGGTTTCACTTCCTGGGACCTCCTGGTGAAAAGCAAGCTGGCCCACGGGGAGCTGGCCAGCATGGAGAGCTGCCACAACAAGATGACATGACAACAACAAAAAAAGAGACACAGAGGAAAGTCAGTGAGAGACAAAACAAACCAGGAAGCTAGGGTGGCTCAAGCGATTGAGTGCCTCTCTTCCACATCAGAATGTCCTGGGATCGGTTCCCAGTGCCTCCTAAAGAGAAGATGAGAAGAGAAGACAAGAAGACACAGAAGAATGCGCAGCGAATGTACACAGAGAACGGACAGCAAGTGCAAGTGGCGGCGGAGTGTGTGTGTGTATAAATAAAATAAATCTTTAAAAAATAAAAAATAAAAAGCAAGCTTACCATGCTTGGGGATGACTGATACTAGTCAGAAGAGTGGCTATTTCAAATTAAATTACAAGATGCAAAAATATTTTGACCAAACAGAATGATGAACTAATGTAACAATAAGGAAATTAAATGAAGATGAATGGAAGCATCTGCTGAGTTGGGGACCTATGCCTCAGTATAAGACTGCTAGGGAAACTGTCCAGCTCTGAATGGTGGGGAAACGTGGCCATCAGGGTGAAAAGACTCAGGTGACAGGAAACTAGGGTTGAGGGAAGGGCTAGTGGGATAGGAGTGGAATGACATAGGAACCCTCTTCAAACATTTGGAGGTCTGACCTGTAAAGGAGGCTTAGAGGAGCAGGGTCAGGATGTCAGCCCCCCAGAGAGATTCCTGCCCAGTAAGTTTGTGCAGGGTTGTATCTTAAAGCACAAATCTGGTTGTTCTCTACATATCTCCATGCTTCTCTCTCACTTGACCATGGGCCATTTTCCTTCCTCCAACCTCTACGTAAGCTGAAACAAAGATTTGTATAATTTATAATCTACACTGGGACTCTTCTGAGAGTGAAAACTGTGGGTGGTGGGAGAAGTCCAATAATAGGGATATATTGCCTAAAGAATATAAAAGCAATAATAAAGCAGACTGAAAACCAGTTTGCTTTTCATTATCACCACACATCAACAATTCTGAACCACATCGGTGATAACATTCTGTTCCTTGAAAAAAATCTTCTGTTGGTCTTAGCCCTAAACAATTGCTCTGGTTACTGTTGAGTCTTAAGATGTATGTAAGCTTCAAATTAGCATGTCTTAAGAAATGATAAAATTGTATTCCACATGGAAGTTAATTCGGAGAACACCCAGTTATACAGGGGACATCTGACACATGGTGACTTTACACCTTCTTTAGGAGAATAAGTTCATAAGGATTCAAAATCCTTCAAACTCAGAGAGGAATTGATGTCTCTAACCTCCGTTGAGAGACTTCTGGGCTTAAACAATAGATTTGAAACAAACGATGATAGCACAGTGATTGTAAAGATGAAGAAACACAACTTGAGTGACTTGAATTCTGTCATTCTATATGACCACTTGGAGCTTTTATATGCATTTAAAATTTAAATAGTGACCCTCTAAGTTACAAGTTATAGTATTTTTGTTTGATAAGTACACATTTTAGTTCAATCAATGAAATTTTAAATATATAAAATGTGAGAGGTGTTAAACAGCTTACCTGCGGTATCAAATATGCTGATTGGGAGAGGGAAGCTAGTATTCATTACATTGGGACAATGCTCCAGGCAAACTGGGGTATCTCTTCACTGATCAAACGTCAAAGAATGATTATTGGGGAAATAGTCCTCCCATTCGCAGAACCAGAGGAGGCTGGTCCTGGGAGAAGAAAGTGGGGGTGCTGGAGGAGGAGACAGTGACTCTGATAGGAGAGGCGAGACCAAGAAGAGGGAGGAAGACTCCAAAAGATCCTTCAGAAATAACTATTGATGTTATTAAAAATGTAATACTACTGTACATGAAGTTTTGTAATTGGCTTTTTAAAAATGGCAATCATATATGGCAAAAATTTTTTATATGACTAATTTTTTCCTGCAATATTATTTTTAGTGGCTGCCTCCTCGCCTTCTCAGTTCCCTCCTTTGTACCTCCTTGCCTCATCTCATACACAGAAATAAACCCCACATGCTCTAAGAACTTAACATGAAAAAATTCTGAAACTGTTAGGAAAAAATAAGAAAATATCTTTAAGATCTTAGGATAGGGAAGGTGTTTTTAAATAAGATTACTACCTCCGCCACCCAACCACAAAGAAAGAGAACAGTAAATTTGACTTTGTTTTTGAAATGGCAAAGGAGACCACATACCAATGAAAATACAAGGGACAGATTTCTGACATATGTAGCAGGCAAAGGAGAGGTAGCCAGAATTTATAAAGAAGTCCTCCAATTCAATTAAAGAAGACGACAAATGTCCTAATAGAAAAGGATATGTACAGGCAATTCACAGAAGAGGAATTCTTAATGTTTAATACATATATGGAAAGATGCACAACCACACCAGTAATCAAGGAAATAAAAATTAAAACAATATTGGGATACTGTTTTCACAGACTGAAAAAATTAAAGTCTGACAATATCAAGTATTGATGAGGATGAAAAGAAAAATCGTAATTTCATAGAATGGGGGTGGGAGAAAGTTGGCAGAATCTAATAAAATGGAAAATGCATGTGTCCTATGGCCTAATAATTCTATTTCAGCATTTGTATCCACGAGAAACTCTTCAACTTGTGCACAAGGAGAAATGTATAAAGTTGGAAACAACCTAGACATCCATCAGTAGAGGAATGGATAAAGCATGGAAGAGTCCTGAGGAATTGCTGTACAGTAATTAGAAGGAATGGGTGAGAAAAACAAGATGCAGAATGATATACTTAGTAAGGTAGGGTTTATGAAAATTAGAATTCTCTAAGTTATGGGACAAATTGTTCATCAAATCTTATAATTTCCAAATTATTTGGTAATTTTTAGAGACAGCTGGTGTGAGCTTTTGTTTGATGTGGCTGACCCTAGTTAAATGATGCATCTGTCTTGGCCATAATTTGATATAGGAAATGGCATCAAACTTCCAACAATTTCCCTATTAAATTGATCGTCATTGATTGACTTGTAGCCTCAATAAGACAATCTTTCTGTTCATCAGTGAAATTGTAAATGGTGTTGCTCTTTTCTTAGCTTCTGCTAAATGAACAGCAATTACTTGCCTGAGCTTTTCATACATTCCATTTCTCTAGTATTGACTAAACCATTGAAAGTAATTCCTTGAAATGCCTTATGTAATTAGGTCAATTCTAATCTTTCAGGTGGATGAGAGGTGGTACAGTCTGTGGACTCTGGTTTTGACACAAGTTTTAAATACCTCTGCTCTCAGATTCCTCACCTGTAAAGATGGGGATAGTGATGATGTTGAAGATACTTAATGAGTTATAGTACCTTTAGCATGTGCCTAGCAATGAGCAAGCACTCTGTGTTAGCTTTCATTTTTTTTTTTTTTTTTTTTTAGATTTTATTTATTTATTCATCCATCCCCCCCTTGCTGCTTGTGCCCGCCGGGTCAGCCAACCACGCCGTGCGGGCGGGCCCGCCCCCACCAGGAGTCCCCGGGAACCGAACCCGGGGCCCCCCATATGGCAAACGGGAGCCCCACTGACTGAGCCACAGCCGCCTCCCAGCTTTCATTTTTTAAAAAAGATTTATTTTATTTATTTATTTCTCCCCACCCCCTTCTTGTTTTTCACTTGCTGAGTCTGTTTGTCTTCCTTGTTTCTTTAGGAGGCACCGGGAGCCAAACCTGGGACCTCTGATGTGGGAGGGAGGTGCCTAATCGCTTGAGCCACCTCTGCTCCCTGCTTTGTTGTGTCTCTCATTCTGTTTTACTCCCCACGTCTCTTGTTGCCTAATCTTTTGCATCAGCTCACCGTGCCTGCCTGTCACATCAACTTGCTGTCTTCTTTAGGAGGCACCGGGAATCTCTGCTCCCTGCTTTGTTGTATCTCCTGTTATGTTCTTTTCTTCTTGTGTCTCTTGCTCGTTGTGCCAGCTCGCCATCTTCTTTAGGAGGCACCGGGATCCGAACCAGCGACCTTCTATATGATAGGTAGGAGCTCAATGGCCTGAGCCACATCTGCTTCCCTTTCATTTTTATTAATTAAATAAAGATGGTTAATGCCTCTGATAGCCAGGTACTTAATGAGTTTTAATACGTGTGTCCCATTAAAAGGAGGTGAAATTCAACAGGACCTGTGGAAAGAGGTTCCAACACTCTGGTCCCAAACTTTCCTCATGGTCTTGGGACCTCCTGCCTCACCTCCTCCTGCCATAGAGGCGCCTTCTGTGGTCCCTGCTGCTGCCTGCCCACCTGCTTTCCAGCCTCCATTAGGGTCAGTCCTGAAGAGATGGCAGATCCTACATGTGCATGGGAAGGCAACTCCAGGGGGAGGGGCAGCCGGCAGTGGGTAGCTACAGCCTTTGGGGTGGGAAGGCAGATGCTCGTTCCATGCCAGGAAGCGAACACCGCCCCCAAGGAATCCATGCTGCTGTGGCCGGGAAGGCATGTGGGAATGAGGGCTTACACTCAGGGGCTTTGGAGGGTTGGTGGGTGCAGGGAATCCTCACCTAGGTCTCCCCAGGTTCCTAGGGGCAGTTACCTAGGTCCTGGAAGCCCCTTGCTGAGCCAGGTGTTAACCTTTTAGCTGGTGGGTGGTGGGACGGTGCAGGAGTCCCAGGGAAGGGCCTGGGTAGCAAGGGCTACTCACCAACCAAACAAGAACTTTCCATTTTCCACCAACCAGTACAGCTGGACACTACCAAACACGTGACCCATCAAGAACACATCATAAAAGCTAAGCCATTGAGTGCATCCTCACGATTCATTTAATCATCTCTTTAATGAGGGGTATGCTCTTCTCTTCACCTCAGAGGAAGAACAGAGGTTCCAAGAGGTCAAGCAGCCCAGTGACGGGACGTGAGCTGTAAGAGGGGCTCGTGGTGGGTGCCTCTGGGCAGGAGAGATGGAGAAGAAGGGAATGGGGCATGAGCAGAGATTAAAGTGTTCTCTTGCTTTATCTGTTCCTTAAGAACCTTCATGAGGAAAAAGATGCAAAAACAGGCAGCGCAGTGTAGTGCAAGAGTCAGACTGTCTGGATTTGAACCCAGGTTCTTCCCACCTCTTGTGGGACCTTGGGCAGGACACTCTCTTTCTCTCTGCCTCAGTTTCCTCGTCTGTGAAGTGGGTGTGGCCATAACGAGTCACTCCTCATAGTTATGTTCATTGCGAGGGTGAACAGCACTTAATTCAGGGGTGTGCATATAGGTGATTGCTACTATTTGTGGTAGGGGCAGTCCTAGCATGGCCTTCCCTTTTCCTTGAGACCCACAAATATATCCTGAGCTCAAGACCAGGTGTGTCAGTCTGCAGCATACAACACAATCCCCTGGTAGATAAGGGCACTGCCTGGATATTCCTTCGCCTGTTGTCCCAAGCACGTTAGTTAACACTCACTGGAGAAGCCTGGTGGGCGTGTTTTACAAGGTCCAGCTCACACCCGGTGGTCTTTCTGTCCCTGGCTGGAAGGGAGCATGGTCCCTCCACTGAGGCAGCACACAAGCAAAGAGAGGGGTGCTGTGAAAAGAATGCCTTCCTGCCAGGGATTGAGCCCTGCTGGCTGTGGAGAACTGATGCCCACAAGCGAAGTGGACCTTGCCCTGTCTCTCCTCTATGTGAGTAAACCATCCTTCCATCAGAGCCTGTGTGGGTTGCCTTTTGCTGACGACCCCGACACCTGTACTGGAGTGGGCTGACATCTTTTTAGGCATCTCTCCTGACCGACTCCATTCTTTATTCTTTTTTTTTTTTTCAGTTAGGCCAGTAAAAAGAATTTATTTGGGAAATTGGGTAAAGAACAGAGCTTGCTGAGAAATGGGAAAGACACAAATACACACCAAGATTTGGTGCGGGCTCCTCTAGGCAGAGAGCTCCTTATTCTCTTTTGTATTGAATCAACAAAAGGTTCTCAGAAAGAGAAAACTTGGACCACCTGCCATGCAGGTGGGAAAGACCCACATGCATGACAGTGTTTTTTTAACACACATAAACGAATGAATTTACTAAGTGTCCTTTGGCACCAGGGGCGTTCTTTAGCAAAATGCAAATTGGGAAAATTTTACCATCAGAATTCCTCACTCCAGTTTCTTTGCCGCCCCCCCTTGTTACCACTGTCCCCATGGCCACTTCTGTTCTTCATTCTGCCTCTCTTGGCTTTTCCCTACAACAAGGTGGGTTAGTGACAAATGCACAGGGTCTCTTCTGCTTCCACTCAGCCCTCAGCTATTTTGCTTGGGGGCTCGGAATTGTTCCTTCCTTGAAAATGTCAGAAGGACCTGAATATCCAAAGTTTTGCTCTCCTTTAGCAACAATTTCTTCTTTTATTGTGATTTAAGGGTTTCTCAGAAACTCACAAAAGTGAAATGCCAGCTTTATAAAGGGTTACCAACTTATAGCTCTGTTTTTAACCCCAAAATTGAAAAGTTAAAAATGAAATTCTCTTAACAAATTTATTATTCTCCGACCAAATTACATACATTTATATTTAATACATCCATCTTGTATTCAATAACAAATTTAGACATTACCTTTTTCCAAAATGGATCAGAGATAATAATACTAAACAAGATAATTCAATGAGCAAAATAAAACACAAGTTAGAGTCACAAAATAACATAATTATTTCACTCCTAGGTCTCCAAGTGCCCTGCGAAACAACAGTTCAACTCCCTTTTACCCACCTCTTCTTTTCTCCTCTTACTCTTCATCCTATCTCCTCTTTGGTTTGAAAAATTTCAGAATTGTACATTTCCTGCTTACAGAAAGACATGGTTGTGACAGACTGAATTATGTGCCCCAGAAAAAACATGTCCTTAATCTTAACCCATTGCTGTGGGTGTGAACCCATTGTAGATAGGAACTTTTGATGATTTTTTTTGGATACTGGGGCCAGGAATTGAACCTGGGATGCCATATGTGGGAAGCTGGAGCTCAACCATTGAGCCACATTGGCTCCCTGAAGATGTTATTTTTAGTTAAGCTGTGGCCCAACTGAATCAGGATGGTCTTAATCCTATTCCTGGAGGCCTTATAGGGGGCACAGAGAGAAAACCATGGGAAGAAGCTAGAAGTCAGTGGAACCTGGAGGAGAAAGAAGATATTGCCCTGTGATGGAAAAGCCCAGGACCAAGGATCACCAGCAGCTAGCCCCATAATGCCATGGCAGGGGAGAAAGCATCACCTTGCTGACATCTTGATTTTAAACTTCTAGCTTTAGAACTGTGAGCCAATAAATTCCCATGGTTTAAGTCAATCCACAGTATGGGCATTTGCTTCAGCAGCCAGGGAACTAAGACAGTGGCTACTGTGAAATCGGAACAGATCATTTGAGATCCTTCCTGGGTCTGACGGACATACTAGGGGGACAGCTGCCTGCCTTGTTCAAATGAGAGGCCCAGTCCCAATAGCCTCCCTTGACCAGCCCAGGAGAGGGGACAATCTGGGAGGAAGGGCAGTGGGCATGTGCTGGAGGAGAGGACCTGGCAAGCCGGTTCCTGTTCTGGGCCCTGCCGGTGGGGGGACTCTGGACACTCTTGCCACTGAAGACGCGGGGACTGGTGGTGGCTCGTGCAGCCCTTGTATCAGAGGGGCGTTTTCTAGGTGTGCAGGGGACTCAGATGCCCCAAAGCTTGCTTTGGGGGACACTCGTCCACTGTTCCCAACGTTTTATTTATTTTATTTTAATAATAATTAATTGGTTCCACCAGAAACTCTAGCACAAGTTTTCCTTGAAGGGAGGCAGAATCAAGTTACCCAGGGGTTCATAAGATGTGGGAGTCACAGACCCCTTGCTTTGCAGCTTGGTTTTGCCGATACCTCTCCTTAACCTCCCTCTTCTTGCTCCCAGAGCACCAGTTTTCCTCTTCCTGATAGGCTCCTAGAAACTCTCAAAGCTTATCCTTTCCTAGGGCATTTAGATTTTAAAAGGAGACAGTGGAGTAGCAGGATACAAGGAATACAATTAAAACTATCCTGTAAGGAGCCCCTACTATGTGTCAGGAGTTTTCACAAATGTTAGATCATGTAATCTCCACAACAACCCAGCGAAGTTTATTTCTCCCACTTAACAGATAGGCATATAGTGGTTTGAGCAGGGGTGGGTGGGGTGGTGAGGTCGCTGGGTCAAGGTCACAGAGCTGTTCATTGATGGGGCTGGACTTGAATGCACATTTGGTAGAGTCTCATCCTGGGGCCCCTCCTTAAGGCTGCGACCCTTTACCATCCTCAGGGGCTCCCTGCCCTGCAGAGCCCACCCTGGAACCCGGCCCCCTGCCCTTCGCCCACGGGGCCTGGGCAGAGTGGGTGGTGGAGGAATGGCTGGCTGGTCCTGGCTGCCCTTCTGCAGCTTGAAAAGGAGAGAGACAAAGGTCCCATTTTAGGGCTGCTGTCTGTTTCCAGGTCTCTAGTTGCTGAAGCACCAGGAGGAAAAGCATTTGAGGTATTTCCATGGGAGGCAGTAGCCAACAAAAGCGCCGTTGGGTGGTATTCTAGTTAATTGCAGGAAGGCGGGCAGCCCTCCAGGATATTACCTTTCTTGGGCTGGAAAGTGTTTCTTTGAAAAACGTTTCAGTTCAGCTGAGGCCTCCTAAGTTTTCGCAGATTTGCTTGTTCATAACTGCGGAGAGAGTCACCAAGTTGCTCCTCTGGGGGCTTGGGGGTCGGGGGTGGGGAGGTGGGAGGCAGTGCTAGGCAGGAGGAAACCACTCCGATGACAACTCTTTGCTAAATGATGGCTGGGAAACACTGGATTATATTTCCCAGCCGGTATAAATTCCTAAAGGGGGCCATTCCCCTGAGGCCTGCCTCCCCCAGACGGAAACAGAATCTGCGACCCTGAATTAAATGTCTCATGCCCCTGCAAAGGGGAGAGGGCAGGAAATGAAGGGAAGTGATCACTCTTCTTAAACACATTTTTTTTTTTTTATAATGAAAAGAAAAGCATTTGCAAAGGTGCACCAATCCAAGTGTGTTACTCCTGACACATTGGTTTTCTATGTGCTTTAGCCGTTTCAGAAAGTTTCAAGTCACAGAGCTCTGGGAGGTGAGCAAGGCCGTCATCAATCTCTCCACCTGAGAGATGAGGACGCCGACGTTAAGTGACTTATAGCTGCAGGACCTCCTGCGGGTCAGATGTGGTGCCAGTGCACAGTGCATTCAATCAGCCTGTCATGACCACGCATTGACTGGGCACCTCCTTTGTGCCCACTGCTGGGCTGTTGGCAAGGGCCTGAGGTGGGCACTGCCAAGCACAAGCCTTGTTTAAGTGGGACAGTGCAGTATGGCCCAACGAGAGCTATGGCCCTCCAACTTGAAGTCTACGCAGAGCTCTGAGCAAGGAGACATGAGGGTGGGTTGCAGTGGGAAGATGGGCAGGACCTGAAGGAAGTGAGAACATTGCCCAAGACTGATGACGCCCTGAGGGCTCTTTCCACTGCAGCACATTGAATTCTAAGTTCTGTTCCCCAAATGGAATATTTTACTTATGACCGGTGATTTTTTTTTTTTTAAAGATTTTATTTATTTATTCATTTATCCCCCCCCTGCTGCCTGTGCTCGCTGGGTCAGCCAACCACGCCGCGCGGGCGGGCCTGCCCTCACCAGGAGGCCCCGGGAACCGAACCCGGGGCCCCCCACATGGTAAACGGGAGCCCCACTGATTGAGCCACAGCCGCCTCCCAGTGACCGGTGATTTTAAATTTCATATCTGCTAGGTGCTATAAAGTCAAACAATATGAAATAAGGATATAGAATGTCAAAATGTCATTCCCGCACTCCTGGCAATTCTGGTCTCCCTCTCCCCTGGGATGAGCACTCTTTTTTTTTTTTTTTTTTAAAGATTTATTTTATTTATTTGTTTCTCCCCCCACCTCATTGTTTGTGCTTGCTGTCTGCTCTCTGTGTCTGTTCATTGTGTCCTCTCTGTGTCTGCTCGTCTTCTTTTTTTTAGGAGGCACTGGGAACCAACCTAGGACCTCCCATGTGGGAGGCAGACACCCAATCGCTTGAGCCACACCCGCTCCCTGCTTGTTGTGTCTCTCGTGTCTCCTCCTTGTGTCTCCACATTGTGTCACATTGCCGCGCTAGCCCGTCACGTCAGCTAGCTATCTTGCTTGTCTTCTTTAGGAGGCACTGGGAACCACTCCACTCCTAACTTTTAATTTGCACATGGATTCAGCAGTGTGGATCTCTTCCCTGGGCCCCTCCTCCACTCCACTCCCCACCTTCCCCCACCTAGCCCCCTGCCCTGGAGGCTGACCTGTGTGGATGACATCCACAGGCTCTGCCTCTGCCAGGGGATGGAAAGTGTGGTTGAGCTGGGACTCTTATTCGCCCGCTGGTTCCCTCCCTGCCAGGTCAGTTGGAGGCTGCAGCTCCCACCAGGGGGCCTCTCCCTACAGCTCACCCCTCTGGATCCCCATAACTGTCTCTTTCCTTTACTCTTCAGCCTAGGGATGGTTACTGGTCCCTGGGTGCTTCACCATCCTTGCTGATTTCCTTAAACTCTATAAATAAATCCTTTTATTAAACTCTCCTCATGATTTGCCAGGATCTTGACTGATAATAAGTGCATATATGATTTTATAATCTGCATATGTATATGTATGTGTGCACATATATACACATACATACATATATTCATATCCATCTATCCAAATACACACATTCACACACATATACAGTATATTTCCCTCTTTAGAGGTCAGCATAATATTCCGTTTTGTGGATATGCATTATTTATTTAATCAGCTCCCCCCACTGATTAACATTTAAAGTTGTGTTTCGCTTTCCTCTTTGATACCATGGCATTCCCGAACATGTAGACGACTCCTTCCAGGAGCCTGAAGCATGGCATAGAGCAGTAAAAAGCACACAAGATGACCCTGACCCCTGAAGCTAGCTGTGAGACCCTGAGCCTTGGTCTCCCCATCTGTCAAATGGGAACAGCACACCCTGTAGATCAGTGGCCCTTCAGGCATGTGCTGGCCTGTGATTTTGCCAAGGCTTCATTTCTGAATAGTCACTGTCGTGAGGTTGGAGGTGGGCAGTGGTCAGTTAGCCACCAGCTGATGCCATGTCCTCACCTCCACATGCTTCCGTGGTGCCACGCTCGCGGGCGCGCCCCCATCATACTCATGAGCTGCCAAAACTATTTCTTTCCAGAGGAAGTCCTCAAGAGAAAGCCAGCTATTAGAATTAGGATCGAGACAGAGAGAAAACGAAGTGTTCTGAGAAAGTGATGATTCTTAGAATTAATGAGTTTTACGGGAGAAATGATGTCTTCTGGGGGCGTTTGGGGAGCGCTGAGGAGGAAATAGGTAACCAGGCCAGGGGCCCCTGTGTCCAGCGGCACGCGGCCCCCAGTGCTGCAGGTCCTCCTGCCTCCTCTCTCTGGAAGGCTGAGGGAGGCCGCGTTCCTGAGAGAACAGCCCTGCGGCTGCTGCTCTTTCCCTGGCCTAGGACCCAGGGGCTGCGCTCCACAGGTATCTCCACTCGAGCGACCCACCCTGCTCCTGGCCCAGGGTGGAGGGTCAGGAGGTGCGGCCGCTCCTCTGCAGCCAGCTGGGGCCTGGGCAGTCTCAAGAGCAGCAAATAATGGGGCCTCCCCAGGAAATCCGGAGTGAGCGGCGAGGGGCTGAGTTAGCTCGAAGCCGGGCCTGGCCCCTGCCAGCAGGCGTCGCTGCTGTATTAGCAAATCATGCCCCCGCGGCGGCCGAGCAGGGTGGACAAACTGCTTTGTTCCAGCTCCAAAGAGTTTGCATTTGAAAATTTGCAGTTAGAAACATGTTCTACCCCTGACTTCTGGCTTAATAAAAGGAGTGAAATCCCTTTCCTTCTCCTCTCAAGAGGCTGGGGAGGTGCAGGTCAGAAGAGGACTCCATGGAGATTTGCTGGGCTGTGCCCTCTCTTATTGGCCTGGCCAGGAGCTCTGGGATCACTCAGCAGTTGGGTCCCTTGAGCAGGAGACCAGGCCTGAAGAAACTCAGGACTGAGGTGGTCTGGGACATGATACTTTGGTGCTAAAATCAGGAAAGTCCTGCACAAACCTGGACGAGGTGGTCATCCTAACTGAGTACCAGCCACTTTTTTAGGCATTAGCTCTTTTAATTCACATCAGTGGTAGTATTATCATTCCCATTGTACAGAAGAAGAAACAGAGGGTCAAAGAGGCTAAACAAGCTGCCTAAAGCCTCGGGATGGGGAGAGATGAGCTGACATTTGAATCCAGGTCTCTCTGACTCCAAAACCCATGTTCTTTTTGCTGTAATCAGCTGTCTCCTGGATGCCTCTGAGGTTGGGTGTTGAGAACTTGCTTTCACTGGCAAATATGTGAGGCCAAAATGGTGGGCAGCTGTGGACATAATTGGTGGACAATTATGAAGGGTACCAGGGTGGTTGTGTGAGCAGGGTCAGCAGCCCAGGAGCTCCTCGAGGGATTGGAGTTCTGAGGGAAGCAGTGTGTCGGGAGGTGGGGCTTGTGTGAGCCCTGGCGGTTAGGGCACAGGGAGCCAGGAGAGGACATTGGGCCAGGCTGAGGTGGGATGTCTGAGCAGGCTGGGCCTAAGGAGGTGATAACACCAGTTAAAGGTTTAGAGACCACACCAGCAAGAGGCCTCACTAACCACATCTACCTCCTTCACAGCCCAGCATGTACCTAAAATATCTTTTAGGACAAGCCTGGTGAGCTCAGAACCTGGGTGTGGGGACACGGGGAAGAGGGTACATATGACTGAAGTGGGAGCAGGGGCTGGGTGGGCAGGAATAAGGCAGATCCTGATAGAAGGGCACTGTGGTTTCCCTTGCGAGGTGGGTAGGGGCAGCATGGGCTATTTCCACAGCTCGTCATGAAATGGTGTCAGGTTCTGACAGAGAAGCTAGAAAAACAGTTAACCTGAACATGGAAACCAGTAAGAGGTGACTCACATGTTCTTCGATTCATTCAGTAAAATGAGCTCTTAGCTGGGCAAGAGCCCAAGTGGGGTGCTGTGCTCAGGGCTACTGTAACAGGGACAAACCCCAGCTCTCCAGTCCCTGCCTGCAAGAGCTTTCAGTCCAGCAGCAGAGAGCCTCCTCAGCAAGTCACTGCGATTAGGATGAGTGATGAGCTTATCCAGGCGGCTGTCTAATCCTGGGATCTCTGTGTGCTTGTGGGGAGAGGCCTGATGGGCAAGGCTGCTACTGCCTTCACAGGAGAGAATTAGAGAAAGGCATTCCCTCTGGACATACGCGGCCCCCAGGAGCACACTTGGCAAGTAGAGTTCAGTTCCTGCAGCCCCCTCAGTTGGCACCTTTGTGCAGTGAATAACGTGCACAACTGTACATGGCCTTCCTGCCAACAGAAGCGTTTGTATCAGGGACTGAAGAACCCTTTGGGAGAGAATTTATCAGAAAGGAGAAGAGTGCCCGGTGTGAGCGTGTGCAGGCGTGAAGGTGGATGTGTCTGAAGCCCAGGTGATGCTCTTCTTACCAGATCCCTCTGTGCACAAAGTGGTCAACTCTGCCTGGGAAGCAGCCAGGAGGAGTTGTTCAGGAAGACAGGAGGAGGAGGGTCCTGTGAGCCAGAAGGAATAGTATGTGCAAAGAGACAGGTTGCCTGGAGAGCAGGGTGTAAGGTAAGGACAGTGGGAGAAGAGGTGGGCAGGGCCCAGAAGGTAAAGTCCTGGGCTTCTGCAGATTGTTCTGTGGTCGAGCAGGACAGGATGAGCCAGGCTGGAGGGAGGGGGGCCATGAGGGAAGGTCTGGTGGGGAGATAAGCCCTTAGACATTTGGTTCCCATACCCATAAATGATAATTCCCGAAACCTCCATCAATGGTTCTGAGCTCTGTCTTCTGCCCATTGTGCCAGCTCCAGCTGGGAATCTTGGAAATGGAAGTTGGGGAGTCCTGCTTTCTAGGAGAGATGCCTAAGTTGAAGAAGAAGGTTGTGACATCACACGTGTGCCCACCGAGCCTAATGGGGAACAGAGAGCACAAGGGGGCTTGGAAGGAGCAAGGCCCTGTGCTCGGGGTGGTCTGGGAGGATGTCTTAGTTTGTCAGGATTGCTCTGACAAATGCTACACGATGGGCTGATTTCAAGCACAGGAACTTATTGTCTCACGGTTTTGGAGGTTAGAGGTCCAACATCGAGGTGCTGGCAGGGCTTGCGTCCCAGCAGTCCTCAGGGACATGGCATCTCCGGCTCCTTTTGTCTGCTTTCCTGATTTCCGCTGACTTCTGGTATCTACTGACTGGCTGCGTCTGGATTTCCTCTGCCTTGTAAGTGTCCAGTCACAGGGACTAAGGCCACCCTGGCTGAATCTGGCCTATCTAAATAGGATCTTGAAGAGCCTATTCACAGATGATTCTACACCTTAACCAACAACATCTTCAGAGGCTCCATTTACAAATGGGTTCACACCCACCTGGGGGTCAGGACTGGACATGTCTTTCGTGGGCGATGTGATTCAACGCCCAAGAGAGCACTTCCCAGTGGGGTTCCGGGGTGGGGGCGGAGCTCTGTGCCCTGCCCACTGCTTGTGCAGGCCTGGGTGTGAGTGTGGTCAGCCCCGTGACCAAGCCACCCTGGGTAAGTCGTGCTCCCTTCCCCTTGGTGCTGCCACCCGCAAAGGGGCACAGCGGCCCCCACCCACCAGGCAGCCAGGGCCTCAATTGCCGGAACGCTGTGGCTCTTTACTCTTCCTCTAGGTGAGTGGCGGCATCTCGGACCAGCTCCTTGCGCCCCCGTGGCAAGCGTGGGGGCATAGGTTTGACTTTATATTTTCCTCTCAAGTTTTGGTTACCCTTTTTTAAAAGGCACAGGGAAGCCGCTGGAAAAGGCTCCCCTGACTGATGCTGATTGGGAAGGGAGGGAAGTTTGCAGACAGTGGCCGGTGGGCCTGGGCGCCCACATCCCAGGGCCAGCCCCAAGCGGGGCTGTTCTAACAAGAGCTTGAACTGAACAGAGCCATGACCCCCAAACTGGAAAACACTGCCCTGATTCACTGAACCCAAAACCGAATCCAAATATTATTTTTCAACCCAACACTGAATTGAATTAATGTTTTTTCTTAAATACCTACCAGAGCAGTTTGAGCTAGACACAAACATATGTGTTTTCTGAAACTATTGAACCTGAACTGCACAATAATCTCCTATCCGAGGCCAAAGTGAGACTTTATTTACTTGAGGGTGTCCTGTTCACAGCAGGTCAATAAAGCCTCCTTTAGGACAAGAGTTATCTTTCATTTGTTCAGCGCTTTAACTTTGCTCCTCATTTAAAAATATTGGTGCATAATTTATAGATAATGGAATGCACAGATCTTAAATGTACAGCTTGATCAGTGTTCACCAACATGTATGCCTGAGTAATTGGCATCGCAGTCAAGATAATGGAGTATTTTTTTTTTTTAAATTTTATTTATTTATTCATTTATCCCCCCTTGCTGCTTGTGCTCGCTGGGTCAGCTAACCACGCCGTGCGGGCGGGCTTGCCTTCACCAGGTAAACGGGAGCCCTACTGATTGAGCCACAGCCGCTTCCCATGGAGTGTTTACATCAGCTCCTAGAGTTCCGTTGTGCCCCTTCCCAGTCTATCCTTGCCTCCATCAAACAGCCACTGTTGTGATTTCTGTCCCCTTTTGCTTTTCATTTGAGGCTTATGAACACCCACTTCCCTGTCCCCCTGGAAAGGGGGAGTACAAATATGGTGATATCCATTTTATGGATCAGAGAACAGAGGCTCAGAGAAATGCAAATGGCTTGCTTGAGCTCACAGAGCTTCGTAGTGGCAGAGTCAGAACGACGGGTTTCTGGTCTCACAGCCTAGGGCTTCCTCTCTCCATCTCAAGTTCTCAGCAGATTTGGATCCCGACCACGGGCTTGACATACCCACGGGCTCCCTAGGGAATGTATTCCACCTCTGGCTTCCAGGGCAGAGGCAGGGTGGTTTCGCCTATTTTTAAAGACCTTTCAGCAAAGAGGGCCCAGCTTGTCTGGCTGCCGTGCTGAGCTGCCCCGGCTGGCAGGCCCTTCTCCTTGGGCCTCAGCGCGTCCCCCTGGCGGCAGACGCACTGGGACGCCTGTCCCCTGTCTCCAGCCTGCCTGTGTGTGGCTGTCTGTCGGTGTCTCTGGCTGCCTCCATGTAGACAAACTGTATCTGACCCCCGAGAAGCAGAGAACATTGACCAGGTTCCCAGGCTGGGTTTCCTGGGGAAACATTTTCCAGAGCCTACAACAATGTTGTATTTGATTTGATTTTTCCCCCCCTTTGCAGGCGATTGTGTGGTTTGGGGTGTTTTGCTCCTAGTTATAATCCAATAAAGAGCAGCTGCTGAGATTTTTCCAAGAGTGCCGCTTTCAACCGCCCTCGTTGAAAATGCTCTAATTTATTTCAGTCGCTTGTGGGAAAACCAGCCTCAGCTCAAAACAAAGGCGTCCTGTGCTGATGTAATTGCCCTGTGAGTTCCTCCTCAGGGCCTCTGGCCTGCTGGTGTCCACTGAGGGAGCCTGGGAAGAAGCCTCCTTTCTAGATGGCTGAAGTTATCCACAAGAACCCAGTTCTCCTCCAAACCCTTCAGGAAGACTCTGGAGTCACAAAGCCAAGCGGCAGGGGGAGGGGGTGGCCAGGAGCCGAGATGCCCTTTCAGGGCCTGCCGATTTTCTGTGGCTGACAGGAATTGTTTCATTGGTCAGTTACCTCTTAAGGTGCATGAAGCGGATCGTTTTTCTTTCTGCTTAATATATAGCCAAACCCTGCCCACTGACAGGCGATCGGTTTGGGTGAAAGGATTAAGAGAGAGGGAATTTTGGCTGAACAGGATCGCAAGTGGGGCCAGGCTTGGTGGAAACTGTAGTGGGGGGTTTGGATTCTGGGCATTTTGGAATGTGTGTGTGTGTGTTGGGGGTGGAGGGGGTAGGGGGAGAAGAGACTCCAAGCAGGGTAGTGGGGGAGCGACACTGGGAGTCAGTTTGCTCTCAGCCCAAAAGCTTTTCTTCTTGGGTAGCGCAAGGGCCTCCTGGACGCCGAATTCCAAAATGGTGGTGCCACAGCAGAGTGGTGTGTGAATTGCTTTTGATGCTGTATCAGCCCATAGATACAGCGCTGACTGAATTACACTGGGGGTGCCACCTAACCACAGCTATAACTGTTTCCAAGTGAGGGGCTCTCCGTGGGTTGTGAGTTTGCCCAGCTCCAGGGCCCTGATTTCCATTTCATTTGCAAAGTGATTTCCATGCAGCCCCAGAGCTCTGTTTTCTTCCAAATCAGAGGAAGTCACATGCCAGTGGGCATTTGCCTGTGAGGTGCCCTTCCTCGAAGGGGCTCCCCTCACCCCCAACCATTTCTTCCCTTAGAGCCACCTGGAGGGGAAAAATGAACAGATGGGCAGAGTGTTGGATAGGGAAGAGGGAGACCTTTTCTGGCCTTTGCGTCTCAGTGGTTGGTTACAAAGCATGACATGAGGCAGGCACAGCAGAGCCCCCAGTGCTTTAAAAATATAGATTTCTGCCAACCCAGACCCAACCAAAATGCAGCAGGAGTCAAATAATTCCCTGATACAGAGCTGTTGTGCTCATGGGAAACAGGTAAAGAGACTGGAACTGGACTTTGTCCCTGAGACTGTGCCAAGATGGACTATAACTGGACTAAGGAGAACACAAAATTACAGCTTGCACAGCATCCTGATGTTTCCTCCTGAACCACTTAATTTAGCCTACCTCTTACATACATTGTGGAAGAAACAATACAAAATGAATAAACAATTTTACTAAGAAAGAGCAAAAACAACAACAAAATAATACAGATTTTAGGATTCACAGCCTTAGGCGATTCTGGTGCAGCCCATCTGAGCTGAGACTCAAGCATCTTTATTTTATTAAAAAAAAATCCTTATATATGCATGTTCATTTAGAACATTTAGAAAATGAAGGAAGTATCAATCAGAATGGTTTCTCCCCTTAGACTGTCATGTTGGACATTTTTGCACATTTCCTTCCAGTTTTTATCACGGTACACACATTTATATTCGGATCAGTTCCATGCACTCAGATTGGTGTCCTTTCCTTTTAGGCACCGTATTTTCCCATGATATTCAATATTTTTTGAAAGCATGATTTGTAGAGACTGTACATAAGGGACTCTTTGTCTGCATCGCTGATTATTTCCTCACAATGGGTTCCTGGGTGTGTGAGAGCGGTCTAGAGTAGACTTTTAAATACTTAGATTTGCTCATTTCCTTGTGCTGGAGGCCACTCCCGCCCAGTGCCTGCCCTCCACCCCCACCCCTGGAGAATTTGCTTATTTATTTTCTTAGTTTTAAAATTACAAAGTCATGGAATGCTCAAGAAGTCAAACATTATAAAGGTGTAAAAAGCAAAAGTGAGTGCTCCTCCGGTTTCCCATCCAAGCACATCCCCCTGAGCTACCGTTAGTTTGGGGTGTGTCGTCGCACAACTTTTTCTTCAGGCCCAGTTTTATTTTTAAGAAGCCCCTCTGGTGGTCTTGCTGCATGGGCAGAGAGGGAACTGTTGGTGTGGGGAAAAGGGCTGCTTTGGACGCAGAGAACCCAAGAGCCTTTCCCTGCCTTACTACTCACTTGCTCTGGGAAGGTAAGTACAATTGAAAAAAAATTTTTTTTGGACTTTATTTTCCTCTTTGCAGTGGAAGGATGATAATCTCTTTGCTGTCTGCTCACAAGATGGTTCTGAGATTAGGCTAGCCAGATTTAGCAAAAAAGGAACAAACAAAACAATTAAAAACAAGACCCCCAGTTCAATTTGAATTTCAGATAAACTAGGAATACTTTTCTAGGATAATGTATCCCATGTTCTATTTTATCAGGCAACGCTACTTGAGATGGGGCATGTGCAGGTGACTTCGAATTAGGCCCTGGCAGGATGGCTCTCAGGGTCCCAGGAGATCAGGGCTCGTCGAGATAGTCCTTTCGGCACTAGCAAGCTGACAAGGTCAGGAGGGAGGAGGCCCCAGAACAGTGGAGGTTAGGGGGTAACCCGCTGTTTATTGAGCACCTACTATGTGCCAGGCCACTGGTAAACACCCCCGTCTCCAGGTTTACTGTCCTGCGTCTTGGTGCTAACCCTGCTCCTAGCCCCCTGGCCCTCCTGTTCCTCGGCCTCTCTCTCCTCAGCCTGCACCCCACTCCCAATCCCTTCCTCATCTGGCAGCACATTTGGAGAAGCTGCTCTGGCTTGAGTCCCTGGCGTTCAGTCCTCGTCCTCAGGTAGCCTGCCACAGATGCCCTGGGTGAAGGGTGGGTTCCTCCGGAGACCCTCCCTCCTGTGGGCACTGCCCATCTAGCCTCTCTGTGGGCTCCTCTGCTCCCCTAGGCTCAGTCTTCCATGTGGGTGGAAGGGGGCGGCGTTGGCGGTGTGATTCAGGAAGCCCCAGGCACCCCCCGCCATGTCTCCCCTTCTTTAATGAGTCACACGGAGCTGGCCCCCCACCTGGGCATCAACGGGCAGAGGGTGGAAGGTTCAGTCCAGGGCCCTTTTCTCTCCTGCGGCTGCCTCCTGGGCTGCTGGGCACGGCACCCTCCTGTGGTGCCCTCCCCACCCCCCAGGTCTCCAGACCAGCTGCCCTCTCCAGCCGGGGCCATCAGTGCTTGGCGGAACCCCATGTGATACAGATATATTCCACTCAAAATGACCCAGCATGTTATAATATGTTAGTAGTATTTTAGCAGAGGCAAGCGGCTTGGCGTAAGCACTCACATTTGAAAAAGCTCTGGCCTCTGGGAGTTGTTTCACCCAAGAGCCTCTTTCCAGGAGCTGAGTTTGAGACCCTCCGAAGCCTTAGGTCATTCCTGTGGCCCCAGCGTCTTGGTTGTATAGGGGTCAGTAACGCAAAGGAGAGAGGCACAACTTTTTGGCTGTGTCAGCTCTCCCGGATAAAGTCACTAACACTATTTCTTCCTTACGAGTAATGATGGTTATAATATCTCACATTATGGAGCATGTTAAATTTGTTCTAATTAATTTTAAGAATTAAAAAAAAAAATCCCAAATCGTCTCTGCCCCTGTTCAGAATCCTCCTATCTCCCAGTTAGCCACTATTAGCAGTTTGGGTAAATCTTCTAGACTTTTCCATACATGTGATTGCTTTTTTTGTAGTGGTGTCACACTACCCATATTATGTCATCCCAGCTTTTCCACTTTTGAACAGATCATGATCATACAATTCTTTTTCATCCTTCTTAGTTACTCTGTATTGCATTGTTCTTATAGTGTTCTGCTGACTGACATTTATCCAGTTTTTCTGCTATAATAAACAATGGTGCAGTGGACACCTTGTGCTAACAGGGCACCAGTAGTGCCCAGTTATCTCAGAGAAACTCATTTTCACCTGGTATTTGATGTGTTTAGGGCAAGCATTATACACTCACTTTACAGATGCAAAAACTGAGCACAGAGGGGAAAACTCTTCCTGATGACATGCAGTCCCAGGCCCTCTCCACTTCCTCAGGCCGCCTTCTTCAGGAACCAGCACTTCTTATGCTTTAACATGCACAGGAACCACCTGGGAACCCTGTTAAAGTGTAGACACCCTTCCAGGAAGTCTGGGGTGGGGCCTGAGACTCTGCATTTCCAACAGGCCCCCAGGGGACTCCGGTGCTGCTGGTCTGTACTGCACTTGGAGTAGTGAGGCTTTAGTTTAGATAAAGTCACAAGTGTCCAGAGGCTTTTAAAGGGGGTTGGTGGGGAATCCTAGGGAGAGGTTTGTGGTGTGTGTGTCTTCATTGACCTCCAACCCAATGAGCATGTGGGCAGCCACTCTTGAAACAACCCAACACAGCAAACACCAAAGACTAGAAGGACTCACAGCACCATATGAGGTTAGAACTAAGAAGGGCCCCAAGAGACTAGCTAATCCAGAAAACTGAGGCCCAGAGAGGAGGTTGACTTGCTCATGGCCTCCAAGAGCCAGAGCTGAGCCTGGGGCCATGAATCGGAATCACACCCAGCTCTTTGCACATGGTGGACCTCATGGGTGGGCCCAGAGATGCTGGGGACTGGTTAGCACAGGAGGTGGGCGGCTGCTAGGTCTGGGTCCCCAAGCCCATTCCTTGTCCAAGTTCCTTCTTCTACCTCATAGTTGTGATTGCAGAGATTGGGTTGAAGAGCTGACCAGGTGTGATGGGTAGAGTCATGCACAGTGATGATGTTGGGGCACAGAGATGCTCCCCTGGGTTTTAAACCTTCTGGCTTGGCCCAACTGCCAGGCCTCATCCACTCATAGGCTTGGCAGCCAATCCTCACCTCCTGCCTGCCAGCAGAGCTGATGCACCCTCCCTGACATTCATTCATTCATTTGTTCATCCGCTCAACAAATGTCTATTGATCTACCATGTACCAGGAAAAGCCCTGAGGAGAGATTCAAAGGTGAATGAATCAGGGTCCTTGCCCTCAAGAGGGTGAGATAAGCCAAGATACAAAGAGTTCTGTTACTCTAACTCCCAGTTTCCAAATCACGTTCATGTCCTTGCTTTCATTTAGTCTTTGGACCCTTGGGAGAGATGGTGGCTGAGCTAAGCCACCTCCCTCCAGAGGCCACAACCACATGGTCCCTTACTCCCTGTTGTCTCCTGAAAGGTGGTTCTGGGAGAAGAGATGCTGAAGGCACTCACTGGATCTGTAACCTCAGAGGGAGGAGGGACAATGGGGTGGGGTCAGTGTCAAAGCTCATCATGGGAGACACTCACAGTCCAGTTGATTCAGGGTTCAAGGAATTCAGAGCTAGCAGTGCTACGGCCATTCAGAGATCTGTTAGACCCTCCCTGTGTGGGAAAAAAGCCTGAGGATTGGAATGGAGAAGACATTTGCCCACAGACATGCTGCAAGCTGGTAGCAGAGCTCTGGTAGAATCTGTTTTTCCCTGAGGGCCATTCTACACCCAATCAGAGATTGAGTAGGGGATGGCCTGTGGTGGAACTTGGCTTCTGTGCAGCCCCACCTGCTCTGCAGCCCTCTCCTGGCTAGCTTTCCATGCACCAACTCTTCTCAAATTCAGGGTTGAATTACTTCTTTTCAAGTCATGACTTCAGCTCAATAATCTTAAATGAGCCAATTAAAAGGTCAATCCCTCACTAAGCTGGCGGTTACTCCAGTAAAGTCAGTGATGTTTTTTTGAGGGCTGCCGAGATATCCGTTAAGATCAAGGTGTGTGTCTGGGCAACTGGGGAGCATGAGGATTCGTGTGGAGGGAGGCTGGGTAAGTGGTGTTTGTGAGGTGTTGGCAGTGGGTAGTGCCTGCCTAAAATGTGTGTACGGATTTAAGGGAGTGGGAGGGCACCAAAGCATGCCCTCTTCACAGGGGTCCCGCCAACCTTTACACCCAGGTGTGTATGTATGGGGGTGGACTGGATGCTTTGGTAGGAACCGGTAGGGGGTGGAGTGGTTTCCTTGGCGTTGACACCCCTGCTTCCCCCACACTTCTGTGTCAAGTAATTCCTGTTGGTAGTGTCCTGTGCAACCCAGTGGGCTCCTGCTCCCTGCAGGGAAGTCAGGCCTGGTGGATCCTTGAGGCCCTACCTTTCTAAATGAAAATCAATACTCAACCGACTCCAGGTTTACTGGGTGCCTGGGGGTGGTCTGGAGGAGTGAGGGTCCCTAAAGGACGTAGACTTTGAAAACAAACCTGGGCTTCTCCCTCCTTCCCCAGCTGTTGATCAACAACCCCTTATTGAGCAGCTACTGCATTCACACATTCTGCCAAGGCCTTTATGACCTCCAGTTTAACAAGTGAGGAAGCCAAGGCTGAGAGGGGTCAAGGGATGCATCCGAGGTCACACACCTGTAAGAGCACACTGGGACTGAGCGGGACTGCCTGGCTCCAGAGCCCTGCTTCCTCTACTTTGATTTAATCTGCAGGCTTTAGATTAGTCGTTGCAAGAACGCACCTGCACTCGCCTTGCTCTTTCTCTGCTCCTGTCTCAGTGTTTCTTGCTTCATTAAACCTCAGACCTCTGAGAAGGAGAAAAGAGGACACTATGTCTGTCTCCCCACTGTTGCCCACTCTGTGGCCTTTTTACATTTGGGAAAACTGAGGTGCTGGAGGAGATGATTTGCCCCAGAGCAACTTCCAGGAGAGTTTGGAGAAACTCCAGCTCTAGGGGAATCTGATCCGATTGCTTGTGTACCTGGCCCCAGCCATTCAATTCTGGCTCAATCATTTGATTTATTTAGTACCCATGTGTGTATTCATAGGTATAATTATGCATACACGTGTGTGTGGCATCTGGTCAACCCTCTACCATGACGTGGGTGGAGTTTGAATCATTGTGTATGTGGGGAAGCCCACAGCCCCTGACTTTTGGGGAATGACTGTTTCTTGGGGACAAGGACCAAGCTCTGATTTTTCTATGGGTCTCCCTCATGGTCTGAAAATGGCTGCATTTTGCTGTACCCAATAGGTGTGTCTAAAAGGTGTATGTTTTATTGGATTTTCTGAATGCCAATAACTTAAATGCATTGGAGGATAAGGATGGGGAGAAGGTGTTCTTACAAAGGAACAAATCCTTTTGTACTGGGAAGTATACCTCCTTCTCTAGACTGATCTCTGTAGGACATGTTTGAAAACTGGCTATGTTAAAGTGAGAGGCACCTGCACAATAATATGACTACTTATTTTCTTATTATGGGCATGAACTATAGTGAATCAAGGGTCCTGGCTTTGGTGCTGTGACAATGTCTAACTTGGGATGAGTTGTGCCACTTGGAGCTTTGGCACCTCCTCTGAAATGAGGCAGTGGATTGGTCCATGGGTCCCAGACTTCAATGTGCATATGAATCTCCTGGCGATCTTGATAAGATGGAGGTTCTGACTCAGTGGATCCGGGGCATCTCTAACCAGCTCCCAGGTGATGCCGGCGGCTGGTCGACAGACCACATCTGAAGTAGCAAAGCTCTAGATAATCTCCAAAGGCCCTTTCAAGGTGAGCATCCCAGACTTTGGTTTCGAGGTGGGAATATGGAAGCTGGTTCCCCACGTTTAAAGCCTTCCTACAACAAACAGCTCTTCTGTCCAAAAGTCTCACACACATCACACCGGCAGAAAGAGGCAGAAAGGACAGAGAAACAGACAGTGGGCGCCTCGGTGACAGAAGATACAGCGAGGGATGTAGTGCTTAGGAGAGAGACAGCAGAGGAGACAGACATGAGACCCAGAGAGAAGGCGGAAGACAGATGGGGAGACCACGGACCAGGTGTGGAAGAGAGATGGGGGAGCGGAGGAAGAGGTGGAGAACCCAGTGCTGCTCCAGTCAAGGGTGGGTGTGCTGCTTGGAGCTCTGCCTGGGCATCCTGGCCCCCAGGAGAGCTCGCTGCCTCCAGTTCTAATCAGGTCCTCCTCAAGCCCTGAGGGCCCCATTATTTTATTCATGTTTATATTGGAAAAAGGTCTCCCCCCCATCCTGGATTCTTGCCACCAGCCCCAAGGAGGAAGGACAGACGCCCCTCCCTCATTAATCAGCGCGGAGGCCGCGTAACGGCAGTGAGCGAGGGGACTGGAAGCTACCGTCTGATTGAACGTTAGTCATGCTGCACATTATATCCTCTAATGAGAAAATTATTCCAAATTGCCCCAAGGGATGGTTGTGATTAAACTATTTGCCTTGACTTCCTCTGCTAAATTGAACATGTGCGTGTGCACACACACACACAGCCACCCCCACCAAATCTGCTCACCCAAGGTCCTGGAACACACCCTCTCGAGGGTTTGGTACAGTTTCTGAATTCCAGAGGGTTTACACTCCCAACCTGTTCATGGCATGCCTTTTCCTGCTGCAATTTGAAGCCAGCTAGGCCCTGGGCAGGGAATTGGAAGTGGGGGGAGAAAGGAGAGGGAAGCCGTTAGTGAGGTCCTGACCAGCCCTGGCAACCAACCACCGTTCCTACAAGGTCCGAACAGCCCACATTCTGGAAGGATCTCAACTTCCACGGATGCACTTCCCCTAGGCGTCAGATGCCTGTCTCCTAAAGAGAGGAGAATTTTTCCAGGCAAGAATCTGGAGCCCATTTCAGATCCCTCTTTATTTTCTGCACTCTGAAATACCAATATTTTGGACCACCTATGAATAAGTTGGGCCAAGCCTTTAATATACAACCCTGTTTGCCATTACAGGTTTTGAAGCTCATTTCAAAAGAGAACCAAAGCAGACTATCGAACAAATAATTCTTAGGACCTGGAATTAAGAAAAGAATCCAAGATTGCATGGTGTTGACTTTTAGTTCATAAACACATCACCTCTGCAATTGCCTTCTCTTTAAATCTTGACCACCCTTCAAGGTCTAGCTCAAATGACCCCTTCTCTGGGGTCCCTTTCTGATCACCTCAGTCACAAGTGAGCCCTCCCACTTCTGGGTTCCCATTTTTTTGTGTCTAGTTGATGGAGTCCAACAAATGTTTTTTGAGTACCATATCAGTCAGTTTTGCTAGGTTATGATGTATTAACAAAAACCCCAACATCTTGGTGGCTTACAACAACAGCCTTACATGCCTGCTTCAGGCTGGTGATGGCACTGCCTGTTCATTCTGGGATCTAGGCTGAAGGAGCAGCCTGCATGTGGGACATGCCATTCTCAAGGTGGAGGGAGAAAGAGGACAATGGCGGACCTATTGTGGTGCTTCTCAAAGCCCATGCTCAGATGTGACACACATCACTTCCATTCACATCCTGTTGGCCAAAGGTCAAGCTGTTGTCAAGGGGTAGAGAAGAAGAATCCTCTCACTGGTAGGCTCTACCACTAGCATCACCACTTGCCGATGTGATACGTCTTGGGTCTATGAGGATACATTCGGCGCCTTCAGACTCATCATCTGGAGTAGTTTGGTGTCTGTTCTTAGTTTTCTACCAAAATTCCCCAAGATCACCAGGGAATTTCAATCACCACATCTAATGATTCCTTTTTTTCATTTTAGGCAAGTTGCATGCTACTTAACATCTTGGCAGCATGTGCTTCTGTCACCCACTCTCGTCTCTTAGCTTCTAGGACATAGCTTTCTCCTGGTTCTCTTTTTTGCCCCCCATCTCACCTCATGACCCGGCCACCCATTTCAGTCTCGTTGGGTCCATCTCTTCCATCTATCCTTTAAATTCCTTTGAGTGTTACGGTTCCCTTCGGGTTGGGAAATCTTTTCCCTTGAATTGATTTCAACTCCCTCTTCTACATCTCTGACCATAAACTCATTGTTTTCTCTGCTAAACCTGGTCCTCCTCTTATGTGGTAGATTAAATATGGTCAGCTCTGAATCTGGCCTGACCTTGTGACTTGCTTTGACCAAAAGAGTGTGATAGAAGTGACATTGTAAGAGTTCTGAAGCCTAGGCCTTAAGAGAAGCCAGTCACCATGTCAGGAGGCCGGTCCAGCCTGCTGGAGGGTGAGAGGAGGAGGAGAACTACAGTGCTCCAGGTGACAGCCCATGCCAACTTCCAGACCTGTGAGTGCGACCATCTTGGTCCTTCTAGCCCAGCTGACCCCCCAGCTGAATGCAGCTAAATGAGTGAGAGCAGGCAAAGCCAGCAGAGGAACCAGCCAACTAACCCCCAAATCATGAGCAATAATAAAGTTTTGTTGTTTGAAGTCACTAAGTTTTGGTTTGTTATGAGATATAGATAACTGAAGTATTCTATATCCACCAAACTAGTTAATAGCACCACTACCTAACCAGTTTTCCAACCCTATAATCTGGAAGTCATCTCTCTCTCCCACCTCTTCCTCAACCTCATGTCCAGGTCAACGAGCCCTGTCAAACTGATCTAAATATTTTTTGATTCTGCTTCCTCTTCTCAGTTCCCACCCTCCCTACCGCCTTTTTATTTCTTTCCTGAAATGCAGCTCCAGCCTTGACACTTATTTTAAAATTCAGAGTCTTCCTTTCTGCCTGCTGGGTAAGATCCAAATCCTGTTCCAGGAAGTGTAAGTTTACCCCTTCACCCTCACATCTTACCACTTCTACTCTCAGACATTCTTCTCCCACTAAATGCATTCCTGGCCCTTCCTTGCCTCCGTACCTCCAAGCCTTCATACAAGAAGTTTCTCCTGCTAGAATGTTCTCACTGCTTCTTATTCAACATTAGCAACATTCTTTGGGTCTTCAAGGATTTCTGTTTTTAAATGCAATGTAAGTTACCAATATGTTCAAACCCTTAAAGCTTTTCTTTTCCTTTAGCCTTGTAATCCTAACTTTGAAAATCTACTCTATGACAATAATATAAATGCCAAACAAATAACAGACAACTTGGGGTTGGTGGCTGGGAGCAGATGAAAAGGCAGGGAAGGAGAAGCCATAGTTTATTGTGACATCCCTGTCAAATCACAGGAGATCAACACGTGAACTCCTTTTGTCATTTTTGGTCCTAGCAGGTGCTGAGTGTCTACTGTGTGATGGAATCATGCTGGACAATTTCCATTCAATGTCTCTAATTCTTACCATAACTCCGTGAAATGTTTATTACCATTTCTGTTTTACAGGTGATGAAAATGAGTCTCAGACAGAAAAGTTTAAAATAAACTTTTAATTGAAGTATAACATACATAGAGAGATGTACACACATATGTGAAAACCTTGATGGATTACCACTAGGTGCACACATCTGTTGGCCACACCCACGACAAGAAACAGAACATCACCAGTGCCCCAGAAATGCCCTCTTGTGCCCCTCCCAGGCACTACCCCTTCCCTTCTCCCCAAAGGTAATGGTCATCCTGGCTTCTAACAAGCAGGCAAGGAAGTTTGCCTGAAGTTACACTGTGAGTAAACGGACTAGTGCGGGGGTTCTCAACCTTTTTTGTTCCATAGAACCCTTTGACAGCCAGGTGAAAACCACGGACCCCTTACTAAGTCCACACTATACAATGTATTATTTAATAAATATGTCACACCTGCACCAACACGTCCCCACAAGAATAATGGTTTTTTGCCTTTCAATTCAAGCTCGTGGACCCCTTGTTAAGAACCCCTGGACTAGTGCCTTTTCTATTACCCCCTCCTGTAATGTGAGCCCCAAAGGTGGACAATACCCTTGTGAGGGCAGTGACGAGATAGATGGGGCTGGCTTCACAATTTTGCTGCATGGCCCTGACCTGGCTGTTGTAGACGTGGGCACCCGTGTGTCTGGGGAGAAGACCAGGCATTTTCCAGAAATCGGTAAAGTCTGTCAGGGGGAACCCCTCTCTCTTTATCTGCTCCAGCCAGGGGCTTGGTCTTAGGTGCACGCGTGCGTGCACGTGCACACACACCCACACACCCACACACACACACAACCCTATAATCTAGCTACAGACTGAAGGGTGGTTGCTACTGCAAATCTTCCTAATAGATCCCTGACCTCTCCTGGAAAGCTGTTATGAACTCAGTGGAAGGAAAGCTTTTAAAGTGACCCTCCATTTAAGCTCTGAGTCAAAGCCTTGTGTGTTTTCTTTCCTTTTCTTAACTGGAAGGTTATGTGTTTCTTAGCTACTGGTCAGACTGGATGAGACTGCCAAAAAGCTTTCAGGGAATTTCCTCACCATGTAACAAATTTATGAGTCATATGAAAAACTGGGAAACGCTTCAACCAGCTGTCTTGCATTGACTCAGAGCCTTTTTTACAACACCTTGGTGCCGGGGCCTTGAATGGAGCCAGCAGAAGGGTTTATTGTAACTACAAATGGCCTGACATTGCCTGGGAGGAAGCTGTCTTAATCTCCCTCCTTATCTCCATTCTCCTGTCCTCCCCAGTAGAAAGCTATAAAAATCTTCTGAAATTGTTCAGCCGCTCCGTGAGAGAATGGCAGATGGACGGTGGGTGGATGAAGGCTAATTCTGCGACTTAACCCCATCTCCACTAGGATGGCTAATGGGTGCCTCAAATATAACATGCTTACAACTGAGCTCTGATCCTCCCCCACCAAAGTTATTCGTCCTACTACCTTCCCCATCTTAGAAAACACCAATTCCATCTGTGCCAGATCCTGTTTCCCAAAGATGGCCATAGCAATCTGCTCTCCTGCAACGTGGACTTGCCACTCCTCCATCAAGAGGTGGGGCTATGCGAGCTCGTGCGTGGAGAGCCAGGCCCCGCCGAGCCATGCAGCAAGGGAGAGACACAAGAGAGAGCCAAGATGAGATACGCCGGAAACCAGGAGGTGACGCAGGTGATGGAGTGCCTCTCTCCCACATCGGAGGTCCCTAGGATCAAGTCCCAGTGAAGACTGGAGGAGAAGGATGAGAAGAGAAGGCAGGAAACAGACACAGAGGCTCACCCAGCAAATGGACACAGACAGCAAGTGGAGGTGGGTGGGTGGGAGGGTATAAATAAAGTAAATAAATAAATCTTAAAAAAAAAAAAAAAAAGAGGTGGGGCTAACTTTGTAACTCCATGAAAAAGTCCAGGCCCTGAGACTGCTTTGACTAATAGAATATGGTGGAAACAAGGCTGTGCCAGTTTGGGGGTGTAGCTCTCAGCTAGCTGGGCAACTTCCACTTCTTGCCTCTTGGAAGCAGCCACCACGTAAGAAGTGTGACGGCTTAGGGACCACTATGCTGTGAGACCATCAAACCCCACAGAGAGGCAGGGAGTGAAAGAGAAGGAGAGGGAGAGAGGAGGGAGGGAGAGAGAAGAGACTGAGGTGCTGAATAGGAGGGGGAGAAGCCATCTTAGAAGTGGCTCCTCTATCCCAGTTGCTGCCACACAGAGCAGAGACAAACTGCCCAGCCAAGCTTTTTCCTAATTCCTTACCCATAAAATTGTGAACAAAATAAATGGTTGCTTTAAGCTCTAAGGATCGGGATAGTTTGTTGTATAGCAATAGATTATCGAATCACCTCTTCCTGGATGCCAAGCCAAAAACTTTGGAGTCATTCTTTTATTTTTAATTTTATTTTTTATTTTTAAAACCAGAGCATTTATTGCACAACTCATCAGTGAAATCCTTAAGATGAACTGGATACTGCAGCAGCTGCCCACTTGGGTTTAGATGTAGTTTCTTTACGGAAACCATGCCTGAATCTGTGGTATACAATTTTTAGGTGCCTCATTCGACCCGTATCAGTGGTATTTCGTCTTTTAGCCTTGGCACTCCAGTTATACTTCCTCTTGCGCTTGGCAGGATAGCCACATTTGCCACAGGTCGACTTCTGAAGGTGGTAGGCCTTAGAGCCACAGCAGCGGCACAAGGTGTGCGTCTTATTGCGGCGCTTTCCAAACGATGACGTTCCCTTTATCATCTCGTTTCTGCGGCTGAGACCAAAGAGCTGGAGTCATTCTTGACTTTTCTCTTTCTCTCATATGCACATCCAATCTGTATGCAAATCCTGTCGGATTTGTCTTCAAACTATATCTAGAATCTGACCACTTCTCATTACTTCCACAGCCATCTGTCTAATCCAAGCCACCACCTTCATTTCTCTCCTGAATTATTGCAATAACCCCCCAACTGGTCTCCTGCTTTCACCCTTAGGCCATGACAGATCCCGTTAGTACCTAAGTGAGACCATGCTTTGCTTCTCCACTCAAAACCCTCACCCCCCAGTGACTCTCACTTTGCTCAGCCCTTGTGTTCTCTGACCTGTTACCTCTCTGACGACACTTCCTCTTTCTCTGGCCTTTGCTCACTCCATTCCATGTTGCTCTCAGTACAGGCTCAGGCCTTTTACTGCTCCTTTGGCCTCGAGACATTCTTCCTCCATGGCTGCATGGCTCATGCTCTCTCTCCAGTCCTGATTTGGTTGTCATCTCAGGGAAGTTCTCTGGCCTCCTCCCCACTCCCATGATCTTCCCACTCTCCTTTCCTGCTTTTTTTCTCATAGCATTTGTCAACTGATGGGCCACATGTTCCAGTTATTTAGTCTCCCTTCTCCAAGTCCTCATGGAGCTCCATGTTGACTCCATGAGGAGCTCCATTTTGGCTCCACAAGGGCAGAGACTTTGGTCTGTTTTGCTCACAGATGTGTCCCCAGAGCCTAGAATAGTGCAAATGCATAGCAGAAGCTCATAAAAAAGTTGCCCAATGCATGAACCTAATTTTTATGAGCCTCAGTTTCTTAACTCCAAAATGAGGGAAATTATGGTTGCTTTCAAGGGGTTGCAAGGAGTAAACACAATTTACGTAGGTCCCATAGCATGGAGCCTGGTATAGACCAGTGTTGAATCGGCCCCTTTCCACATCCCCACTCGCGTCCAGTAACCTGGCTGCCTGGGACCTATTCTGAAAAGACTGGGAGGAGAGACTCTAAAATGTTGACATTGATTGTGGTCAATGGGCTGACCAGTGAATATTTTCCTTAAACATTTTTTTCTTATACTTTCTAAGTCTTCTACAGTAAATATGTATTACTTTATAAATTCAAAAAAGTTACATTTGTATGTATATGTTTAAAATGTGATAGGGTAAAATCCAAACTGTTAGCACTGAATGATCCATGAGCACATCTAAACTTGCTTTGTCTCACATTATATTTTTGGTCTTTATCGCCTTCTACAGTAAATAACCATATTTATAAATTTCCAACCCAAGTGATAGAGGGTGTTCTATCCGATCTTTTAGGTTCAGCATCTGCCACTGTCTGACTCAGCTGCTGGGTCTTAGTCGTAATTCTAGATGGAGCAAATCTGATTGGTTCAGATTGTGTCCCTTGTCACACCTGGTCGGGTGGGTGGTGGCAGGGTGGGAGGAATGGTGGTGGTGGGAGAGCATGGTTACAAAGCACAAACATGCCCTCAGGCCCATCTGCAGCAGGGGCTATGGAGGGGGCAATTCCCAGAGGAGGGGGCTGGGATGGGGCAGGGACCCATGATGTGTCATTGACATGGTACTTCCTCATATTTGTCACAGACCTGTGTTTTGCTGGTAAGAGTGTTTCTCCTGTTCTCCTATTTCAGCATCTGGGTAGTGAGTATGTGATCCTCAAGATCACCCACGAGGGTTTTGTAGACCCTTGTGCTGTCTCCTCACTCTTTCCCAGTAGTCTGGGAGGCTCATCTATTTCATCTGCCTTTAACATGGGTGGCCTTTTCCTACATTCCAATAAAAAACCGACTGCTTCTAACAGAAGGGCACTTAGAAGAGGGTCTAGGAACAAAGGTAGGGTGTACAAGAACCATAAGGGCAGGTGCTGAGACGGGGCTAGTACAGGTGAGCTGCTCCCGTTCCTGGGCCCAAGGAAGGTACCTGGGAGGAGAATCATATAGAGAGGCAGAGGATGCAAACCTCATGCCCTCCTGTCCTCTGGGCTCTTGCCTGTGCCTTCTGATGGCTGAACCCAACCAGAAGCCAGAGGACAAGTGGATCACTGATGTACTCTTTCCAGGTTTGCTCCCTGAGTCCTAGAGCAGAGGGGCAAGGTGGAAAGCAGACACTCTGTGTTCCAGGCCGGGAGAGGGTACTATTCTCAGGACCTCTCCAAATAACGTTTAATTTTTGGAGCCAAGGACACATTTGCCATTGTCTTTGAGAATTCTTGAGTTATAACCGATAATTGATTCAGTATCTACAATCCATAGAATCTGGGTCATTTCTCCCTAATCTGATCCTTATAATTGCTCTACTAAAACTCTAACTTGACACTCACACAGCAGGGATCTCATCCTGTGGGTTCTTCCTGGTGGCCTATAGTCACAGACCTACAGAATGTTGGAGCTGGCAGAGACCTTAGACCTTATCTTCTGATAAGAAAACCGAAACCTCATAAGGAAAGTGACCTGTCCAAAGCCACACAACCGGGTTGGCGGCAGAGCTAGGACTTTATCTCAGGCCTCTGGAGTGGATCCATTGCTCTTTCTAGTCTACACTCCTGCCCGGAAAATAACATACGTCCGACAGGCAGAGAGTCTGGCCCAGGGAGAAATTCCATCCCTGCTGTGCCCTTTCTGATTTTCTTGTTTTGTTTCATATATTTGTTCATTCATGCATTTTAATATTATTGAGCGATTTCTGTGTGTCACACACAGTGGCTCAATCACAGGTTGTGGCAGACCCCACCAGAACTCAAACACATCAAGTTCTTCTCTCCTTCTGGGCTCATGGAAGACTCTTTCCCACTTGGGAGGGATTAAGGAGGGACAAATAAATTTGTAGGTGTTAAGGCACTGAGATTTTGGGGGCTGCTTGTTACCACAGAATAAGCTAACCTATGCTGACTAATACACAGCTCTTGTTTCAGAAGAGATAAGGATGTCTTCAATAATGCAACCTAAGTGGTATGTTGGATTAATGAGACAATCACAGAGGAGGAAATGTAAACTCCTTGGTCCACAGGGTTAGCCATGGTCAGCAAAGCCAGGTGGAATGTGCTTCTCCCTGCAAGACAGTGCTTGGTCCAGACTCCAGCCTGAGCTCAGTCATCAATCCCCTGTGTCACCCCGAGTAAGTCACTTCCCCTCTCTGGACCCCCCGCTATACAATGAGAGGGTTAGACAGGGCCGCCTCTGAGGTTCTTTCCAGCTAAAAATTCTATGTTTTAGAACAGGTATGGCAAGTTGATCTTTTGAAATCTTGCTCCATGCTTCCTTGCCTTGGCCTCTTACTGGACCTTCCCCTGTGAGCCAGCAGTGTCCACATGGTCTTGAAGGGATGAGGATTGATTGGGCAGGAAGCCAAGGAAAAAAAGTAGGTGCTGTTCAGGTTTTCAACTTCAAAAATAATAGTTGGAAAGCCAAAACTTGAGATCTGCTGGTAGGGGCAAGAGAGACAAGAAAAGGCTCTTAAACATCAAGGGAAAGCTCTGAAAGGAGCATAGAAGGACAACCTGGCAGTCTCCCACTTGGTGTCCTTCATCTCCTCTCCTTCTGCACAGCCACCAGGCGTGATGGAAAGGACCCAGCTGGAGAGCTTGGCTTCAACCTCAGCGATGCCACTTACCAGCTGGGTGACTCCCAGCCAGCTTCTAGGCCTCTGAGGCCTCAGAGTCTTCCTCAGCTAGTGGGGCGGGTGGGGGAATGTGCCTGAAGCGCCGGCACAGGCGCGCCCCAGGGCGGAGCTTACCTGCGGTGCAGCGCCCAGGCCGGCCACTGCCCTTCTCCCACCGAGGCCTCCTGCCTCCACCCCACCGCTGCTCAGCCTCACCGCCCCTCGGGGCTGCCAGCACAGTGGAGTTTGGATCCAGCCATCACAACTTCTCCCTGGCCCTAAAGACCCCAACCAGCCCTCCTCCCCCGCAAAGTGGCTTCGCCTACCAACTCCTACAATCTTTCTCCATCAATAAATGGTAGCAATTATTGTTATGGCCACACTGGGCCGGTACCAGGAAGCACGCACTCTTGGGCGCATGGAAGTTCAGGAGTGGCCCTCCAGGTGGCGCCACCCCGCGCCAGGCCCTCTGCCGAGCTCGTGAGCCTAAGGGTTGCTGATTTATTTTATTTTATTTTTTTTAAAGGAGAGCCTCCTACATGGGAAGCAGGTGCTCAGCCATTGAGCTACATTTGCTCCCCTGCTGATCTCTTTTAAACAAAAAGATCTTTAAGTTGGTGGTTCTCAAACTCTAGAGAGCTTCATAATCACCTGGAGGGCTTGTTAAAACAAACATTACCAGTCCCAGCCACGAGTCACTGATTCAGTGGGTCTGAGGTGGGGCCCGAGAATTGGCATTTCTAACCAATTCCCAGGTGCTGCTGCTGCTGCCGGCTTGGGGCACTGTCCTAGAGGGCCTCTAGGGAAATTCAGGGATTAGCAACTTCCAGCCCCAAGGCCAGACCCACGGTGCATTTATTCTTTCTGTTCTCTGGACTCTCGCTCTGGCTGCATCTGCGCCTCCTTCTGTGGGGCTAGTGAGCCCAGAGATATTTGCCTAATTTATGGGGCTTTTTGGAGTCTGGGGGAGGATAGAAAACTAACATACAGCACATTTGACTCTGCCTTGCCTGCAGAGGCTTTTTATTGCCCATTGGGGAGAGCACACAAGTGGAAAGCCTATTCTCTTGCTTGCTGTAAACCTTGGTAATGGAGTGAAGCAGGGTGGTTATAGAGCTTCTCAGGGGGATGCCTCCCGTCGCACTCTGGAGTGAGCTGGAGAGGATCTCTCTGAAAAGCACTGGAACTGGCACTCAGCAGTTGGTGGGGATTTGTGTGCCCTGTGGGCTATTTAATGTCCTGGTGAACAGAATCTGCTTGGCTCCGGTTACTCCCTTCCCCTACTCTTCTGTGTCCGATTTGGCTGTCCTGTGCTGGAAATGGCCATTTAGACTGTCTCTGGTTGGGCTGACTCATTGGGGGTGGGTTGGTGGGAGGCTGATTCCTATCCAACAGGGGACCAGATACTCACCTCAGAAGGAGGCACAGCTCCCTTCCCTGGGGCACCGGCTAATCCTCAGTGGATGCTGGATGATGATGCATAGCTACCCTTCCTTGACCACCTGTCATTCCGTCCCTTACAGGAACCTGTGAAGCTGTATTACTGTCATTTTATAGAGATGGAGATTGGGTCTCCTGGAGTTTGCATGACTTAATGTCTCAGTGCCAATAGCTTGGCTCACAGCACAGGCTCAGTCAGTATTTATTTATTAGGAAAGCTGGGATTTGAACCTGGGTCTTTCTGACCCCGGGGGACTTTCTGCTTCATGGGTCATGGTGCTACCCTTTTCCATCCCTCCACCCCTCAGTGGCAGGTTTGTTTCACCCAGTGCAAAAAAAATACCAAAAGCTAGGGCTCCAAGCCTTTCAGGTTTGGCCAAGTGCAAACAGGAAAACTAAGCAGATAAGTGACGAGACCCTCAGCTGTTTCTTCTTCTGGAGAATCTTCCTCTGCTCTTCAAATAGCAGCAGAGTGTGTCATAATTCCTCATGCTGGGTGTTGGGGGCCACACTCATTTTGGGCTTGTATTTTCTCTTTGATAAAACTAGCACAAGATGGCTTGAGGCAGTAAGGAAACCAATCCTCAAGAAGTCACCAAGGGGAAGCGGATGTGGCTCAAGTGGTTGGGCATCCGTCTACCATATGGGAGGACCCGGGTTTGGTCCCCGGGACCTCCTGGTAAAAAAAAAAGGCGAGCAGGTGAGCCGGGCCTGTGCGGACACGCAGTGAGCCAGACAGCAAGGTGATGACGCAACAAAAGAGAGATGCAGGGGACAGTCTAGGTGAGATGTGCCAGAAACCAGGAACTGAGGTGGCACAAGTGACAGGGTGCCTCTCTTTCACATCGGAGATCCCTAGGATCGAATCCTGGTGAAGCCTGGAGGGGAAAAATGAGAAGAGAAGGCAAGAAACAGACACAGAAGATCACCCAGCCAATGGACACGGACAGCAAGTGGGTGGGGGGAACTCATAGAACTGTACACCAAAAAAAAAAAAAAAAAAAAAAGAAAAAATAAAGTCAGTTAAAAAAAAAAAAAAGTCACCAGCCTTTCTGGGGGCAAAGGAGGAGCAGGAGGTAAACGCGTTGGGGGCGGGGGCGGGGAGTGTCCTTGTCCCTGCTTCCCTCCCCTTGGACTTTCCCAGATTTCAGCACCATGAATCACTGCTGATTGGCCTCTCTTTTTTTTGAGGTACAGGGGATTGAACCAGGGACCTCATATGTGGGAAGTCAGCTCTTAACCACTGAGCCACATTAACTCCCCTAAGTTGGTTTTTTCATTTGTTTGTTTTTTTAGGAGGCTTCTGGAACCGAACCCAGGACCTCCCATGTAGGAGGTGGGTGCTCAACCGTTAGCCACATCTGCTCCCCTGATTGGCCTCTTTTGCACTGTAGACATAGGCACGGGGGAAAAAATCTATTTTCTGTTTCCTCCTTAGTATAGCCAAGACAGCTTGGACTTTTCTGATCCTCACAACAACTCTAGGATGTAGGTGCTATTTCTTATTTCCATTTCATATATCAGGAAACGGAGGCTTGGAATGCTGTTAAGTTTACTTGCCCAAGATTGCCCAGCCAGAGAGTGGAGAGCTGAGATTGGAACCCAGGCATCCTGGTCCCTGAGTGTGAGCTCTATGAGGTTTGGCTCCACCTGCTTCTCCAACTTCAACTCTTGTCCCTCCCCTATGCTCCCTAGAATCTAAATGCAGAATTTATCTGAAGACCCAGGTTTTTCCATGCATCTTGATGGTTACATGTTCTGGTCTCCCTGCTGGGGGTTACTGCTCACTTGCTCCCCATTCCCCCCCACCCAAAGTTCCACTCGCCTGTTTGGGAACAGTAGAGAGGTCTCCTTTGGGAACCACCTTTTCAACCCCCAGGGTATGCTTCGGGAGGCCTTCGAATCCACCTATGGTACATTCGGTAATGCTGGTTTACTCTTCCTTATCCCTGAGTGGACTCTGAGCCCCGAGGACAGAGGCTTGAGGCTGGATTAGTAGCCTGACTTCCAGGCCTGTAATTTTGCACCAGCATTTGGTTCTCTTCTCTCCAGAAGCCACGTGCCCTCCGTGGCAGCCTGGTCCCTGAGTGTGAGTTCTATGAGGTATTCATTCCTGCCTTTTTTCACCACCATAGGATTTCTGGCTGGGCTTGTGGTACAAGCAGCAGCCTTCCTGGCAGCCAGGTGCAGCTGTGTGACCAGGTTCTGGCCAGTGGAATATGGGTGGAAGTGATGGGTGCGTCTCCCGGGTCGTGCTCTTAGGGGAAGGGAGGGCAGGCCTGCAGGCACTACTGGCTAGACTGTGGATCTGGTGGAGCCCCTTCTTGACCACGTGCATGAACAGCAAGATGGGAGGAGTCAGGGTCCTGAGGAGCAGGGCTGCCATTCCAACTCGGACTTCCACTTCAGAGAGAAGTAAACTGCTACCAGGAAGGGCCACTGTTAGCTGTGGTCTCTGCCAATCACAGCTGAGCCTATATTCTACACCCATTCTCCCATGAGAGGCATCCTCTTCAACCTCCCCGCAAGCCATTGGAGGTCAGATGAAGGCCATCTCCTTCCCACCATGCAGATCCCCCACCAGTTCACATCCTGATCCTGACCAAAGCCAGAGCAATGGATCCCACACCGCTGTGCCTCATCGCAGAGGCTTGCTCCCCACCCCTTGCCCAGAACCACCAAGTTCAGAATCTGTGGGCAGGCGACTCAGGATTTGGTGCTTTCACTAAGCAACCTGAGTGACTATGGCCCTCAGAGGTTTGGAAACCAGTTGGTTAAGTAGGGGTGGCAGACAGTGAAGAGCTAAACACATAAATGTATAATTGTAGGCAGGGGTAAGTGCTATGAAGCAAAAGAAGTCAGGGTAATGTGATTGCCAGTGGGCATGGGCCAGTTTTGATGGACTCCGAGGAAAGGCTGACATTTGAGCAGGTGACACATGAGCCTCCTGAATGAAGCAAAGAGTCAAGCAATGTGGATTGTGTTAGTTACAGGTTGAGTTAATGTGACAAATAGACCCTCAAAATCAAAGGGCTTAAAGAACAAGATGTTTATTTTTCATATACTCTCTCATGGTGGGTGTTCAGGATGGTGGGATGACTTGCCCCTATATAGTCATTTAGGGACTCAGGCTGATGGCTGCTCTATCATCTTCAAATTTTAACTTCTAAGGTCATCTTGGCATAACCACGCCAGTCAACTGAAGAGCTTGAGGGAGCATGTTGGGAGGTTTCTATGGGCCCGGTCTGGACATGAAAGACATCACCTCTGCTCATGTTCAATTGGAGTGAGTTTGGTCACACGGGCACCCCTAACTGCAAGGGAGCCTGGGAAATGTAGTCCAGTGTGCCTGAGAACAAGGGTTGGATGGATTTATGTGAACAGCTAGTGGTTTCTGCCCGAGGCAGAGGGAGCAGCAAATGCAAATGCTCAGCTGAAGGAGTGAGTTTGTTGATTTCAACAAATAGCAAGGAAGTCAGTATGGCTAGAATAGCGTGAGATTGGACTAGAGGGGCAGGGTATAAAGATGGCGAGGCAGGCAAGACCTACTACCTAAAGTGTTCTCCGCCCATGCGCCTTAGTAAAGGCTTAACAGTTAGGATCTTTCTGAGTATAATATTTCCCCAATACAGACAGAAGTAAAAAGAATAACATAATGAACCTCCATGTATCCATCAGCCTATCAATGTCTTGCCCAAACCTATTATAATTTAAAAACAATATGCAAAATTTTCAGGTAGCAAGAAGAAGGTTTATTCTCTTACAGTTCCCTACTTACCTCATACAACCTCTCATGGCAAATTGTGATAGGTATTTGAAAGCATTTGAGTGTTTAGAAGAAAAACTACCTAACAATCCTATCATTAGTGCTACCTTTATCAGAATTTCTCATTTTTAAATCAGATGAATCAGATGTAATCTTTTAAAAGGCTGCGTTAGTTATCTGATGTGGCCAAAGCACCAATAAACACTTATTCTCCCTCATAGTATGTGGTGAAGAATTCCAGAGTGGCTTAGCTAGGTGGTTCTCACCCAGAGTCTCTCGTTAGGATGCTGTCAAGAAGTTGATCAGGGTCAAAATCATCTGAAGGCTTGACTGGGGCTGAAGCATCTGCTTCCAAGGTGACTCACTCACATAGTTGACAAGCTGGTGCTGGCTGTTGGTAATAGTCCTCTCCACATGAACCTCTATAAAGAGTAGGTTCCTCTCCACATGAACCTCTATAAAGGGCTGCTTGAGTGTGCCCACAACATGGCCTCCGACTTCCCTCAGAACAAGTGACCCAAGAGACTGAGGAGGAAACCACAATGCTTTTTATAACCTGGCTTCAGCAGTCACACATCATCGCCTCCACAGTATTCCATTGGTCACACATCGGCCCTGATTCACTTAGGGAAGGGACTACACAGCAGCATGAATAGGAGGAGGCAAGGCTCACTGGGGCCCATCTTGGAGGCTGGTTTCCACAGTGGTCTTATCCAAGTTCATTACAATAATCTATTGTGAGGTCTAACCCATTTTGTGAGCTCTAGAAGGACCATTTTGGAATTGGTGTCCAAACTTGAATAAACATAAAGATGTGTGATAAATGGTTTAAAAGAACTGGGGGATTTTTATAGTTATGAGGGAACTTAGAAGTAATTTAATTCTATACTCCTGTTTTACAGAAAAAGAAATTGATTCCATAGAGAGGATGTGCTTTGTTTAAGGCCAGAGGGTGAGTCTGTGGCTGAATAAAGGTTAAAAATAAAACCTCTTAACTCTTTGGTGCATGGGACATAGAAAGAGCACTGGATTCAGAGTCTGGAGATTTGGCCAGAAGACTCTGAATGGGTGACCCATTTCTCCAGTCCCCGCCCCCTGAACTTGATCATCTTATGGATAAAGTTATCATCCTTTTGGGACAATATTTATGTATAGTGTTAAATATTCTCAATAAACCTCAACATGCTCTTCAGAATAGTGGGTTGATGATACTTTGTAGCCTTAGTCATTTAATTAACTTATTTTGTTCCACCAGAAGTGGGAAATATAAGGCTGTACAACTCGATTTGGTTTAGCTTCATGCAACTTTCAAACATGCTGTTGAAGCAGCAGCAAACTGGGCCACCCATGGGACTCTGAAATTGCCTTTTCTGTTAGTTAAGCATTTTTTATTGTTTTATATTGTTTTTGGTTGCATGCAACAGACACTCCTCTGACTAGCTTAAGCAAAGAAAAAAAGTAATTTTTTGGATAGATTCTTGAATACTTCATAGGTCAAACAAAGTTTGGACAACTATTTGGAAAGAAATGAGGCTGTCTTTACAACTATTTGTAAAGAAACAAGCAGCAGGAATTCCCAGATCCTCTTTTCTGTGGGCTCCATCAACATAAGCCAGCCCAGAAGACTTCTAGCCTATGTGTGTTGAGGTATATGTCAAATTCCTGGGAAGCAGAATGTGCCTGGCCCAGCTTGGGTCATGTGTTGTACTGTGGTCAGTCATCTTTGGCCCGTGGCAGGACCCTGTGGCAGAGACATGGTCTTTGGGGCCCTACTCGTAGTATCTGTTTGTGTCTACCACCAGAGGGAGAATTTCAGTGAGCTGGGCAGCTACTCAAGAGGTGACTATGGTACCCTGTGAACTTCCACCACACCAGCAAATCTTTTTTTTTTTTTTTTAACAAATCAATTTTATTGATACATATTAATAAAATATTCAATCTGTCCAAAGTGTACAATCAATGGTATTTGGTATAATCACATAGTTGTGCATTCATCACTTCAATCATTTTTAGAGCATTTTCATTATTCCAATAATAATAATAATAATAATAATAAACAAACAAACAAAAAAAACCCCCAGAAAAACAAAAAATCTCATCACCTCTCAATTTCTCTGTGCTTCCCCTTCTGTAAATAGCTGCTATTCTGTTTCCATCTCTCTAATTTATTTGTAGTTATATTTTGTAAAACTGTCTTATATATGCAATATTACCCACATTCATATTTTACATGAAGTTTCAGTATGTTATACAGTCCATGTTACATTTTTTAGCTTTCCTACCAATTCTGCACAGATTAACCCTCAGCATTCCATTCTCTACCCTCATTCTATTTTCTGGTGACCTATATCTCGTTATTAACTCTATGAGTTTACACAATATATTTAGTTCATAATAGCACAGCCATACAATATTTGTCCTTTTGTGTCTGGCTTGCTTCACCCAACATAATGTCCTCCAGGTTCATCCATGTTGTCATGTGCTTCACAACTTCATTTCTTCTTACAGATGCATAATTGACAAAATATATAATGGTCTGTATCCATCATTACAATGTCATGCAGGATAATTTCAATGTCCTGAAAATATCCCCATATTACACCTATTCTTCTCACTCCCTCCCCTTAGAACCTTTGGTAGCCACTGCCTTTACATCAATGATAAAAGTTCTTCCATTGCTAGAATAATAATAAGTCTATAATAGAAAAATAATGTCTACTTTAGTCCATTGTTCATGCCCCGATCTTGAGGATTTTGGGATGGTGATGCCTACTCTGTTTCTAATTGAGAGGGAGTTTAGATCCCATGGGGCAGATGGATGGAACTACCTTGCTTGCAGCTGAAGATACTCTCTGTTCCTTGGGATGGGCGTTGTCCATCATCATCTCCTTGTTAGTTGTCCTGGGTGAGTCCAATGAACTAGAAAGTAGGTGTTGCAACTCTGCTGAGATTCAAGGCTCAACTGGCACATGAATGGTCCATAGATTTAAGTCTCTGTTGCCCACTTTTCAATCAGGTCGTTTGTCTTTTTATTGTTGAGTTGTAGTATCTCTTTATATATCATGGATATTAAACTTTTATTGGATATGTGATTTCCATATATTTTCTCCCATTGAGTCTGCTGCCTTTTCACCCTTTTGATAAAGTCCTTTGAGGTGCAAAGTGTTTACTTTTGAGGAGGTCCCTTTTATCTATTTTTTCTTTTGTTGCTCATGCTTTGGGTGTAAGATCCAAGAAAGCAGTACCTACCACAAGGTCTTGAAGATGTTTCCCTACATTTTCTTCTAGTAGTTTTATGGGCCTGGCTTTTGTATTTCGGTCTTTGATCCATTTTGAGTTGATTCTTGTATAGGGAGTGTGATAGGGATCTTCTTTAATTCTTTTGGTTGTTGGATATCCAGTTCTCCAAGCACCATTTGTGGAAGAGACTGTTTTGTCCCATTAACATGGACTTGGTAGGATTGTAAAAAACCTGTTGGCTGTAGAAGTGAGGGTTTATTTCTGGACTCCAATTCTATTCCACTGATCAATGTGTTTGTCTTTATGCCAATACCATGCTGTTTTGACCACTGTAGCTTTGTAATATGTTTCAAGGTCTGGCAGTAAAATTCTTACCACATCGCTCTTCTATTTTAAGATGATTTTGGTTATTTGGGTGCACTTTCCCTTCCAAATAAATTAGGTAATTTCCTTTCTATTTCTATAAAATAGGCTGTTGGATTTTTATTTTTTATTTTTTTAGGAAGTACCAGAGATTGAACCCAGGACCTCATACATGGGAAGCAGGTACTCAACCACTGAGCTACATCTGCTCCCCAATGAGAGTTGGTGTTTTCATTTGTGTATTTGTTTGTTTGTTTTGTTTTTTGGAAGTAGCAGGGATCAAAACTGGGACCTAGTACATGGAAAGCAGGCGCTCAACCTCTTGAACTACATCTGCTCCTCTGAAATTTTGAGTGATATTGCATTGAATCTATAAATCATTTTGGGTAGGACTGCTATCTTTAGATATTTAGTCTTCCAATCCATGAACACAGAATGTATTTCCATTTGTTTAGTCCTCTTTGATTTCTTTTAACAGTGTTTTGCAGTTTTCTGAATATAAGTCCTGTCTAAATTGGTTAAATGGATTCCTAGATATATGAGTCTTTTTGTTGCTATTGTAAATAAATTTTTTCCCTGATTTCCTTCTCAGATTGTTCATTACTAGCGTACAAAAACATTACTGATTTTTGCATGTTGATCTTGTATCCTGCCACTTTGCTAAACTCACTTATTAGCTCAAGTGGGTTTGTTTTAGATATTTTGGAATTTTCTAAATACAGCATCATGTCATCTGTGAATAAGGAGAGTTTTACTTCCTCTTTTCCTATTTAGATGCCTCTTATTTTTAATTTTTTTTTCTTGTCTATTCCTCTAGCTAGAACTTCTAGCACAATGCTGAGTAACAGTAGTAACAGTGGGCATTCTTGTCCTGTTCCTGATCTTAAAGGGAAAGCTTTCAACTTTTCCCCATCAAGTATGATATTGGCTGTGGGTTTTTCATATATGCCTTTTATCATATTGAGGAATTTTTCTTCTATTTCTATCTTTCAAAGTGTTTTTAACAAGAAAAGATGCTGGATTTTGTCGAGTGCCTTTTTTATGTTGATTGAGATGATCATGTATTTTTTTCCTTCAATTTGTTAATGTGATATATTATGTTAATTGATTTTCTTGTGTTGAACTACCCTAGCATACCGGGAATAAATCCCATTTGGTCATGGTGTATAATTCTTTTGCTATGGTTTTGGATTCTATTTGCAAGTATTTTGTTGAGAATTTTTGCATCTATGTTCATTAGAGAGATTGGTCTGTAATTTTCTTTTCTTGTAGTGTCTTTATCTGGCTTTGATATTAGGGTGATGTTGGCTTCATAAAATATGTTGGGCAATTTTCCCTCCTCTTCAACTTTTTGGGAAGAGTTTAAACAGAATTGGTGTTAATTCTTCTCGTAATTCTTGGTAGAATTCACCTGTGAAGCTATCTGATCCTAAATTTTTCTTTATTGGGAGATTTTTGATGATGGCTGATTCAATCTCTTGAAATATGATAAGTTTGTTGAGTTCTTGTATTTCTTGTAGAGTCAAATGTAGTTTGTGTGTTTCTAGGAATTTGTCTATTTCATCTAGGTTGTCTAGTTTGTTGGAATATAGTTTCTCATAATATCCTTTTACGATCCTTTTTATTTCTTTGGGCTCAGTTGTAACTCCCCCCCCTTTCATTTCTGATTTTATTTACTTGCATCTTCTCTCTTCTTATTCTTTGTTAGTCTAGCCAAGGGTTTGTCAACTTTATTGATCTCAGAGAATCAGCCTTTGATTTTGTTGATTTACTCTATTTTTTTTTTTTTTTTTGTTCTCAATTTCATTTATTTCTGCTGTAATCTTTATTATTTCTTTCCTTCTGCTTGCTTTGGGATTTGTTTGCTGTTCTTTTTATAGTTCCTCCAGGTGTTCAGCTAGGTTTTTGATTTTAACTCTTTCTTCTTTTTTAATATAGGCATTTAGGGCTATAAATTTCCCTCTTAGCACTGCCTTTGCTGTACCCCATAAGTTTTTTTTTTTTAAGGAGGTACTGGGGATTGAACCCAAGACTTTGTACATGGAATGCAGCTATTCAATCACTGAGCTACACCTGCTCTCCAACAATTAAACTTTGCTATTGCCAGCAGTTATAGATATTTCCTTCCTTCCTTCCTTCCTTCCTTCCTTCCTTCCTTCCTTCCTTCCTTCCTTCCTTCCTTCCTTCCTTCCTTCCTTCCTTCCTTCCTTCCTCCTTTTTCTTTCTTTCCTTTTCATTTTCCTTTTCTTTTTTCTGGTACCAGCTGTAAGTTTTGATACGTTGTGTTCTCATTTTCATTTGTCTCAATTATTTATTAACTTGTCTTACAATTTCTTCTTTGACTTACTGATTGTTTAGGAGTGTGTTATTTAGCCTTCATACATTTGTGAATTTTCCCTATTCCCATCTATTATTGATTTCCACCTTCATTCCATTATGATCTGAAAAGGTGCTTTGTATAATTTAAATCTTTTTATATTTACTGAGACCTGTTTTGTGACCCAACATGTGTTCTGTCCTGGAGAAAGATCCATGAGCACTTGAGAAGAATGTATAGCCGGCTGATTTCAAATGCAACATTCTGTTTATGTCTGTTAGGTCTAACTCGTTTATCATATTGTTCAAGTTCTCTGTTTCCTTGTTGATCTTCTGCCCAGCTGTTCAATCTAATGATGTGAAGGGTACATTGAAGTCCCCAACTATTATTGTAAAGATGCTTATTTCTCCCTTCAGTTTTGCCAGAGTTTGTCTTTTGTATTTTGGGGCACCCTGGTTAGGCACATAGATATTTATTACTGTTACATCTTACTGGTGGAGTGTCCCTTTTATTAGTATATAATGGCCTTCTGCATCTCTTATAACTTTTTTTTTTTTTTGCATTTAAAGTCTGTTTTGTCCAATATTAGTATAGCTATCCCTGCTCTTTTTTGGTTACTGTTTGTATGGAGTATCTTTTTCCAACCTTTCACTTTCAGTTGGTGTGTATCCTTGGGTCTAAGGTTAGTCTCTTGTAAGCAGCATATGGATGGCTCATGTCTTTTTATCCATTCTGTCAGCCTATATCTTTTGACTGGGGAATTTAATCATCACATTCAATGATATTACTGTAAATGCATTGTTTACTTCCACCATTTTATTCTTTGGCTTTCATGTCATATCTTATCTGAGTCTGTCTTTTCACTCTTTTGGTTATCCATTGTACTAGTCTTCTCTTCTACATTCTCCTCTAAGCCTCTCTCGCCTGTCTTATTCTTTCAGGCTATAAGGCTCCCTTTAATGCTTTGCAAAGGTGGATTATTTTTTTACAAACTCTTAGTTTGTGTTTATTTGTGAATATTTTAAATCCACCTTCATATTTGAAGGACAATTTTGCTGGACAAAGAATTCTTGACTGGCAGTTTTTCTCTTTCAAATATCCTAATTGTATCGTACAAATATCTTCTTGCCTCCATGGTTTCTGATGAGAAACCCACACTAAATCTTACTGGGCATCTCTTGTATGTGATGGTTTGCTTCTCCCTTACTGCTCTCAGAATTTTCTCTTTCTCTTTGGCATTTGACATTCTGCGTAGTATGTGTCTTAGAGTAGTTCTATTAGAATTTATTCTAATTGGGTTATGCTATGCTTCTTGGACATGTAAATTCATTTCTTTCATGAGAGTTGGGAAATTTTCAGCCATTATTTCCTCTTCTTGTCCCCTTTACCTTCTCTTCTCCTTCTGGAATACTCACGACACATATGTTTTTACACTTCATGCTATCATTCGACTTCCTGAGCCCCTGCTCAATTTTTCCCATTCTATTCTCTCTGTTCTTCTCTCTCTTCAATTTCAGCTGTTCTGTCTTCTGTATCACTTATTCTTTCTTCCATCATTTCAAATCTGCTGTTGTATGCCTCTAATGTGTTCTTTTCTTTTCTTTACTTTACTTTCCCTTCTCTTCCCTTCCCTTCCTTTCCCTTCCCTTTCCTCTCCTAATATGTTTTAATCTCACTATCATTCCCACAAGCTCTGTTATTTTCTATTCGGGTTTTCAAATTCTTCCTTGTGCTTGCTCACTGTCTTCTTGATGTTCTTTATATCTTTAGCCATAGTGTCTTTCAACTTGCTGATTTGATTTAGGAGATTTGTATGAACCTCATTGATTTGTTGTCTTAAATCCTGTATCTCAGCTGGGGCTTTGATATATTCCTTTACTTGGTCCACTTCTTCCATTTTCTTAGAATGGCTTATAATTTTTTGCTGATGTCTAGGATCTGATTATGGTAGTGAGTTTACTCTGATGGTCAACTTCTCTCTCTTCCTTAAGGATTTAATGGAGTGTGGTTGCGTGTTAGTGCTGTTCTTTGATTCTTGGTTCAACCTGTTCTAGGTCTTTAGGATTGTCCCCTTTTAGTTGTTCACATATGGGCTATAGATCCAGTAATAGGTTGCAGACCCACTTCCCAGGGTCCTTCGGAGGGAGGCGAAAAGTCCAGACAAAGCCTCTATTTACTTTTAATTTCCTCACATGCACCTCCTTAGTCCACCAGCAGATGGCGATCTTTGGCAGTCCTTTCAGTTCAAACCCTGGTTGGTATGTGTTTGCTGCTACACCAACTGCAATAATGTGACAGAAGATCCTGCCTCAGGGCTATTCAGAGCCTCACAGATCAAACTTTCTCCGAGGCTGTTCTGCATCCTTTGCCAGCAGCCTCCTCCCTTTTCCCCCGGTAGGAAATAATTCCACTCCCATCTGCATCCTCAACAACCAGTGCCAGTCAGTAGGGAGGGTGATTGAGAGGGTCAGATCTCTTTCATCCCAAGCTGGTTCCCAGGGCAAACAATGGCACGACCCCACCTGACTTGGAAGGGCTTGTAGGACACAGCTGACCAAATTTGTTGGCCAAAAGCTGAATCAGCCTTAGGCTGCATCCTTCTCTCTCTCCTTTCCTCAGCAGGCAGACCCCTGTGGCCCCTTCTGTCCATAGCCACTGGCCAGAGGCCAGAGAATTCAAAGATGTCTGCACCAATGGTGGGGGAAATGTGCTGGCAGTTGCAGCTTCACAGTTTTGCCATTGAGATTCTTTTCCTTTGCCCCTCTTTCTTCTGGGTGGTGTTCAGCCCTCCCCTGGTGTCCTAAGCCCTAGAACATTTTTTTCCCAGACCATTTCTACCTGTCTTCTAGCTATTTTCTGGGGAAGAAGTGAGTCTTCTGTCTCTCTAATCTGCCATCTTCCTGCAAGTCCATCACCAGCAAATCTTAACCTTGGGTAGTGTACAAAGTCACTCTCACCATTTCACTAAACAGGAAATTAGCTTCCTTAACCCCTCCATTAGCTCACTTGTCTTCACTTATTTTAAGCTCACAGCCTGAGAACTCTGGCTAAGTTCCTTTCCATCTTGGGATGCAACTTCTCATCTGTAGTGTGAGGGAGTTAGTTCTCCTGATCTTTAAGGTCTTCAAGCTCTACTGTAATATGCTTGCTTCAGCAGTTTAATGCCCAGTAGTTCAATGCCTTTCCCTGCCCAGTACTGAAGATTTCCTGGCTGTCTCTCACATGTGCCCATGAAAACATACAAGCATATGTGTGGGAAGATAGTCTCTAAGAGGGTACCACCCACAGTTGTATACTCAGGCACTCTCTAAAGTGCAATGGTGATTTTATTTTATTTTTAAAAATATATATTTTAAAAGATGCATAGATTACATAAATGTTACACAAAAATTACAAGGTTTCCCATGTTCCCCACCTCCCACATCTCCCATAACATCTCAAATAAACATCTTTCATTGGTGTGGCACATCACCTGCAATGGATATACACATCCTGGAGTTTTACCACTAAGCATGGACCATAGTTCACATTGTAGACCACACTCTTTCCCACACAGTTCTGCATGTTATATGCTGATGTAAAATGGCCTATATCTGTCATTGTAATGCCACTCAGGATAATTCCCAAGTCCTGAAAAAGCCCCTGCCCCAAAAGCGTCCAGTGGCCACTGGCTCCACCTCACTGTTGTAATTATTTCCATGCAATGGTGATTTTAATGTGGAAGGGTTGGTTGAGACCACTACCTCTGGGCTGAGTTGGTCATGTGATAAGTGGGAATCATCTGGATGGATTGTCAAATTTTCTAAGCAGGAAACTCAAGGGCTGGTGTATTTCTTCCCACAGTGTTTAATTTAGTTGAGAACTGGAATTAGAGGTCCTTCCAGGATTTGCCTGCTGGGAAGTGCAGCAATAAGTTGGGGTGTGGGGGTAGGTGATGGGGGACAGAGGGGGCATGAGTGAATGACAGAAATAACTAGAGAATGAGACTTCAGTAAATCTCACATGGAATTAGATGAATACAATCTGAGGAAGGCATGTAGGAAACCACCAATCATCAACAATTGTAAACATTCAAATCCACCTCACAATTCTTATAGGGTGGTGGATATGGTGATAGGAGTGGGGGTGAGGAATGTGTCCATGGAAAGGACCTATCCCAAGCTGGGAAATACCTATCACCAGACTCCAAGCATCACCCCAACTTGCTCCTCACTCACAGTGGGAAGTCCAACTCAGATGTGGGTCTGAACCCATTGAAACTTTCCTCAGTGTCCCAAGTCAAAATCTCTGAGTTAAACCATGACAACCAGACAAAGATAACACAGCTTCTTCTCAACCTTTTCTCCCCAAGTTCCCCCAAATTCAAGCCATGCCTTTGGTAGTTCTACACAGGTAGGCAACTTTTCTCCCTGTTGTCATTAGTTTTTCACCCTTCCACAACCACATTCAGGGTGGGAAGAAGGGGTAGGCTGAAAGCAGGCCTTTCCATAATGCTCATCGTTTTCATCCTGGAAGAGGATCTTCCCCAGCAACCCCCAATCTCATTGGTCAGAAGTGGATCAAAAGCCATCCTAAAACTAGCCACTGTCAAAGACTATTGCCATGGCTGGCTTAGACTAGTCTTGCTCCATGCCCTGGCATTGGGAGCCAAGTGGCCCTTCCCTGGGCCCATCACTGCCCTCCAGGGTGTGTGTACCACAATACAGTGGGTGGATGTGTGCAAGGGTGGGGACATTTGAGTGGGGAGGGCCACTGGCCAACAGTGACAGTGACCGTGATGTTACTCAGCTCAGCCATTCCATTCATCCTTGGGCTCCCAAGTGGCCCACCCACTAGTTGCAAATAAACAGAGCATATGAGTCTGTGTGTTTTGTATAATGGGTGTGCACATGTGACAGAAAGAAAGTTATGACCCAAGGCCTTGTAATGTTGCTTCCTTAATTAGCCTCACGGAAATGCACCATTTTTGCTTTAAAAGAAATGTAATGAAGATGGATTATAGTTCAGAGTCTGATTGGAAAGAGCCAGGAACTAAGATTAATTAGCAGCAACATGTGGCTTATTTTCAAGGTCGTTTTTACTTGGCTTCCAGAAATCCTGGTGTAATATCTTCAAATTCTGACTGAACTTTACATGAGCATTGGGGCAGAGGGTTTTGCCTTCTTGTTTGATGGGGAGAGACATTTTTCCTCCCGTTATACTCTCTGGGTGATCAGCCCCTGTCACTTGCCATGTCGGGATGTCCGTGGATGGCCACCACAAACTAAAATGCCCCTTCCTGCCTCCACCTGGTTATGGCTTCAATATGGATCACTTTCCAGCTGACATCAGGAGACATGTGGGCATTGGATTGAAAGGTGGTTTTTAATCATGCAAGCTGTTTAAAGTATCCTAAGATTCCTCAGCATTCTTTTTTCCCCCCTTAGGGCTTAAAATTTCCAAGGATTTTTTTCTGAAACAGAGGGAGAACTTTAAAATAGCCCAATCATTACAATTCCTGTGCGCTTTGGAAGGTAATTCCTGGTTAGCATTCAGAGTCCCCAAGGACAGTCTGCCTGGTCTTGCAGCTTTTTCTTTTCTTCCATGACACATTTGCCTTCTCCCACAAGGCCATTTTGTCTCTTTTCCACCCAAGGACTAGCTGTTGCTACCCTGTTAAACCCATCAGTGGATTCCTGCTGCACTTAGGATAAAAGCTAAACCTCAGGGCAGGAATGGTGGGGGTGGGGGGGGCGGGACACAAGCCCCTTTTCTCATGCTGCCCTCACCTTTTATCAGGAAGCACCAGGGAGTTCCCCTTACATCTTGACCAGATCAGGGTTTTTGACATCCCCACACCAACCCTGGCAAAGGGAAACGGGGTGGCCATGAATGGCTGATTTCAGTTGGCTCACTTTGCTTCCCTGGGGGCTGGACACGTTGCCCCCTGAATAAAATTGGGTTCTGCAGTTGAGAAGAAGGGGGAATGGATGTTGGATAGAATCAACCAGGGTCTGCCCCAGGATGTGTGTCTTATCCATGAGGCTCGGGGAATAGTTCATCAGCTCAGGAACCCATCCCCACAGGAGGCAGGGTCTGGCCCTTCAGTGGCATCCAAAGACCTGGATTCCTTTTAACTCTTAGTCCCTAAGCAAGTCCAGTGTTACCCAGAGAGGCATTTGTGTGTGTGTGAGAGGGCATGTTTGTGTGTGTGTGTGTGTGTGCACACATGCAGGGTAGTTCAGGGATGAAGCAGGGGACTAGGGCTTAGGTGGGGAGAGGGGCCCAGAATGTTCTTCCTCCTTTCCTAGCATTCTGCCTGGTGCTTGAGTCTGTAGCTTGGTGAATCCTCACAACTGCCTTGTGAGATTGCTACTATTACCACCCCCATTTAAAAAAAAAAACACTTCCCAGCTGTGTGACTTTGAGCAAGTTACTTAAGCTTCCTGTGCCTCAGTTTACTTACCTGTAAAATGGGGATAGTAATAACTTACCTACCTCAGAGGGTCATTATGAGGATAAAATGAGCTAATCTATATAAAGCACTTAGAACAATGCCCGGCACATAGTAAGCAGTGAATAAATGATAGTATCACTAATGTTCATGCTATATTTTGGATCAAGAAACTGAGGCTTGGAAAGGGAGGCTCAAGTGCCTGGCCACATCCTAATATGGGCCGAGTCAGGCTCTGTTCAGGGGGCGCCCAGGCAGTGTGCTCTGAGCAGACCCTGTTGGTGTCCCTCCCACATGCCCTTGGTCTCGCCTGGAGGTCAGAGATCCCTGCGGATGTACAGACGGTGATGTTTCCCTCCATGCAAGGGGCTTCTTGTGACTTTGCCTCAGGGCAGGTCGGCAGCCCTCCAGGAGTGACCCTCCACCAGGAAGGGCAGGAGTTTATGGGTAAATACTCTAGCTTTCTTCCTCCTCCCCCACGCCAGTGGAGCAATTCTGAGGGGTGCTCTACACTGTCTCAGAGACTCCCCAGTGAGACTGTTCTCCAGTTGCCCACAGGGCTAAGCTGCTCATGAATGTTCCCTTCACTGGTTTTCCTTCCTTCTCTGATTTTCTTCCCAATCCTTCACTCTACTTCCTGGGACCACCTTCTAAACTAAGATTATATACCCAAATCTTATCTCAGGGCCTGTCTCAGGGGTCTCCACAGGGGCTTCTGAAGGGCCCTCTTGACTGAGAACTGCTTATTGGCAGGGTACACAGCTCCCAACCCACCCTCCCTCAGCTCAGTCTGACCTCCTCAAACTTTGGCCTGGAAATCCCAGCAGATGTTCAAAGGTGATCCTTTGGTCCAGAGATTTGCTGGTATATGTATGGGGGGCTGTAGGGTGGTGGCACAATGTGGGACAAAAGAGGTGGCAGAGAGGCTTCCTGTCCAGCCCTCTTACTCTGTAGCCAGACCAGCGACACTGCAAATGATTAATTCCTGTGAGATTTGGGCTTGAGACTCATGTGACTGGGTAAGATTCCTAGAAGACGCTAGCACTTTGAGGCTGCTTGCAGGAGAGGTGTTTACTTCCCACCTCTGCTCTGACGTCTAGAGGAGAGGACTCCCCAGTAGCTGAAGAGAAGGACCCAAGTGTTGGTAGCTCCTTTTTATATCTGGGCTCACTCTACACCCAACTGGCCTGTGTCAGGATGGAAAGTATGTGAAATTCCTCAACTCTGGGCCTACCCTCTCCTCCTGCCATCCTTCCATTGCTCAAGTACACAAGTATGAGCAGGGAAACACTGTAGGTACTACCATTTTCAAAGACCAAGGGAGGTAATCTCTAATGGTAGAATTTCAGGCCATGTGAAAGGACAGTGGAGGACATATTTGGGGACAGCAGTTCCTTCTTGACTACTCTTATCAGTCAGTAATTGGCAAGTCTCACTAAGGCAATGAAATGTTTTGAGTCTTGAAGGGGAAGTATTGCCGTGTCATAGCCTGGTTTACCCCAGGGCTTGCCTGGCTTGCACCTTTCCAGCACTCCTCATTTCTTGCTGTGTTCTTTTGCCAGATTTCCCCGAAGCCTCCCTTGTAGGGAGAATAGAAGATGATGGGAAATGCCTATAATAAAACTTAGTAATCATTTGGGCTATGATTCACAAAATCCCTTGCATAAAATATCCTGGTACCTTACCTCCTTAGATGAATTGAATCTGAACCTTTAGTGTCGGGATTCAGGCCTCAATAGTTTTAAAAAGTTCCTTGAGTGATTCTGATACATGGAAAGAGTTGAGACAACTCTCTTGGGCTCCTGGTCCAGACTCTATCCACAAAACTGTGAAGCCCATATGGAATTAAGAGCATGGGCTGTTGAGTCAGGCAGACCTGGGCCTGAGTCCTGGCTCAATACTTAACCACCTCTGGTTTTCTCAATCAAATGGGCATGAGATGTTTGGCACAGTGCCTGGCACCCAGTGAATGTCCAGTAACTGTTGGCTTTCATCATGTCTTTGTCTTTCTCACATCATTATCTTCATAATATCAACATCATAGTCATCATCATCATTGTCACATCATCTTTATCACCACGAACATCATCATCCTCATAACTGACATCATCTTATTCTCCTTTTCTTCCTCTTCCTCTTTCATCATCATCGTCACCATCATCACCATCAACATCACCTACATCATCTGCTTCACCTCTTTCTCCTTTTCCTCCTTCATCTTTTTTACTCCTCCTCTTCCTCCTTATTTTCATTCTTTTCCTCCCCTTCCCTCCCTCCTCTGTTATCATAATCATGATCATGATCATGATAATCATCATATCATCATCATCACCAGTAAGCTTAGACCACATGTGGCTGGAACCAAGAAAACCTAGTGAGAATATGTAAATTGTGCCCCGAGGACCATCACCATTTACCTCAACTTTATGGCCATCTGTGCTGATGATCTCAGAGATAAAAATAATACTCCCCATTGTCCCTCCTTTTAAACTTTAAAGCAAAGACAGTGTGCTGTCTGAGAGTGAATTTAGAAAGAAGAGCTTGTTATATTCTTAAGCAGGCACAAACCTTAAAACTTCTTTCACCCAAGTTTCTTATTTTGAGGAAATCAAGGTCCAGAGAGGGCAATGGCATGTCCAAGGCTGTGTGGCCAATTTACCCATCGTCCATTGTAAGATCCCCCTTGCTCCTATGGAGACTGAGAGCACTCCAGGATTCTTGCTATGAAAGCTTCATAAAAAACAAACAAAGAATTATGCTTAATATTATTTTTGTTCATCTCTTTGAAAGATTCATTGTAGCAGTTAAGTCTACTGTCAATATTTTTATGAACTCTGTGGAAAATATGATGTTAAAGGCTTTTGGTAAGCACTTCATTAAGTTTGGCTTTTTCTAGGCCACCACAGAAGGTAAATAAACCCTAATGAGTAATACACCCAGACTGAAATCTTGTAAGTTATGCAGAGAGTCAGTGCCTCAAAACACACTCATCCCTCTACCCCAAACCTCAAGGGAGTCTGAGAAAGGTGATCTTAGCCCTGTGCTGTGCACCAGGGCCATCAGACAAAGACTTATTAACCCTCAGATTGAAAGAGGGAATGCAGCCATGGGCAAAGTAAACTTATTAGTACTGTAGTAATGGAAGAACATGTAACACTGATGTAAAGATAATGGCTACCAGAGGTTCGGGGGCGGGGGGAGAGGGAAAAATAGGTGGAATAGGACATTTTTAGGGCATTGGAATTAAATGTAAAACACAACGTAAACTATAGACTTTGGTTAGCAACAATGCTTCAATATTTCTTTCATCAATTTTAACAAATGTACCACAAAATTGTATCATGTTATTAATAGGGGAAGATGTGGGAGGGGAAGGGGATAGGGTATATGGGAATCCCTTATACTTTCAATGTAACTTTTCTGTAGTCTAAAACCTCTTTAAAAATAAAGTTTATTATAATAAAAAAAAACTTAAATTGGAAGCCAACTAAATAAAACCAGAATTTCCATGGCCTGAAAGGAATTACATAGCACCAAGAATACTCTAAAGTTAACACTCCGCCAGTTGGCTTCCCATCAAAGCAGAAGTCCCTGGTAACCAGCACACAGAGATCAATAGGCACTGCCGGATCTACAATGACCCCAGGTCTCATTCTTTTATTACTTCTACAAATTCTATGTTAGGTGTTGGGGATTCAACAGTGATTAAGACAGAGTCCCAGCTCTCAAGGAGCTCATTGTCTTCGGTGTGGGGGTGGGGGATTACAGTACAAGGAGACAGATTGTGAGCTTGGGGTTCAATGGGACCATGCACGTGGAACAGCTGTCCCACTGGAGGAGCAGGGTCAGGAAGATTCCTTGGAAGAGCTGGAGTGTTGAAAGAGAAAACTCCTTTTTAAAATAGTAGGAAATTGAATATGTTCAAAAAATCATGGGAAGAAGCCAGCAGAAGGAGAGAGGATAAAAAGAAGGATTGAGGTCAGTTACTGGCCTGATGGTCCTGAGAAGGTAGCAGGGGACGGAGCCAGCACCCATGTAGTGTATGAGCCTTATGAAGAAGGAGATGGCTGCCTATGGAACAGATGGGAAGAGGCACAGCTGGACACAGGTGTGGATTCACTGGACCAAGGGACTAGAGGTGGAGAAACGGGGAGGCAAGGCTGCTTTGGGTAAACCAGGAGGTGTGAACATCTGCTGAGAGTATTGGGGGTGGTGAGGAAGTGAGGGGCTTCATAAGAGGGGAGAAGCTCAATGAAACTGCTGTAGAACTGGCACGGGGGCTGATTTTATCAGGATGTCTACTGGGTGGCAATGATGCCCAGCTCTTGTCAGGGACCAAAGAAGAGTGGCACCAAAATGAGTGGTTGGGTGAGTTTCCCCAACAGATTCAACAGTGTGACTACAGGGCAGAGAAGACTGGTTCAAACTAGGGTTATTTTTCCCAGGGAGCTATAAGAGAAGAAAAATGAGGCAAAGGGGTTAAGAGTTTTTGTAAGACAGAGGTTGAAGTGATGGATCACAGGGTGTAGAGAAGGGTGTGGTGACAAAAGAGGTTGATAGATTGGGGAAATGGAGTAGCCATCGATATAGAGCTCCAAATAAGGTTAAAACACATGCTGTGTGATGTCACTTATAAGAGATGTCTAGAAATAGCAAATTCCCAGAGACAGAAAGTAAATTAAAGATAACTACGGGAGGGTGGGGAGGGGGAAAAAGGAATATATGTTAAAACAAAGACAAAAACAGATGCTGTAGGATTAGTGGTGGAAAAGTGCTGGAAGGGCAAGCCAGGGAGGAAAGTGAGTAAAGAATCTGCTTTTTCCCTGAAGGAGTTTGACATCCCAACAAATCTAACATTTGCCTTTTGTCTATCTCATGGGATGATGTGGCTCAAAATCAAAGTCAAAGTCCAGGATAAAGTGTAGAATCTAATAGGAGGTTTCCCCCACCACAAGCAAGTTATTTCCTTAAAGTATGGGGTGAACTGAATGAATCAACTCTAACGTGGTCTTGCAGCTCAGATTTATACCACCTGTGTGGTCCAGGGAAACTCAAGTCTGGATTTTGTACTAAGGTGGGTTCTAGAATAAGGTTACTAGCTATATATCTTTTACAGATAATTATTTAAGAATAGTGACCAGAACATAGTGAAAGATAATTAAATATCTAATGGAAATAAGATACCATGAGAATCTGAGGGACCCACAGATGTAACAGTCACACAAAGATTTCCGATACTGGTATTAAGGCATACACTATTAAACTATGCTTAGTATGTTTAAAGAAATAAAAATAAGCTTAAAAATATCTGCAGGAAATAGGAGACTTTAAAATATGACATAGCAGATTTGAAAATCAAATAGAACTCTTAGAGTTGAAAATGCAATAATCAAAATAGAGAATGATCTTTTTGGCTTTTGAGGTTTCTAAGGTAGATCAGTTACTGGTGTTGATGTACCCAGAGTGTGGCCATTCGGAGCTTGTGGCTAAGGAAGAGTGGAGGAGTGGCTCATAGGAGCTGAAGCACTGAAGGAACTGAGAGGCAAGAGGGCTGGGTGGATTGTTCATGTGACCAATGAACACATCCAGAATTATGGCAGGACCTGGGGTGGGGAGGCAGTTGTCAAGGACGTCACTAGATGAGAGGAAGGTGAGTAGATGACATGAAAAGAGATAATAGTGTTCCCTGGTGGGATTGAAACTTCATGGAGCAAGGAATTCTAACAGGAGTGGGGAAGAAGTGGCCTGGAAGTGGCATTGGGTAATAAGCAGGCTGGATCCCACCTTTCAGTCAAGAGCTGTGAAGGGCCTGAGATTTCACCCTACTTTAAGCTAACAGGTTAGCCTGCCATAGTTTCATGGATGCTGGCAGAAGACTTGCGACTCCAGAATCAGAGGCAAAGACAGGTTATTTGTCGCAGCAATAGCAGTAGCCAGAATATCAGCATTTGGGTGGCTTCTTTGGGTCCCATTTCCTACAGGATAATGCAAAGAGGATCAACCTGCACACCGAGTGGGTTGTATTTCAGGAAAGGAACACCAAGATTAGGGAGTCTGAATCTTTTATAATAGGCAACAAGTCTGCCTGCCCTTGCTCCAGAGGGAGACCTTATCTTACTACACTGGTCAGTAAGCATGTCTGCTCCTTGCTCCTGAGGGAAGCACCGTCTCCATCTTTCAATCCTGGCCTCTACACAAACACCTGGAAAAGAAAGTCTGGAACAAAGGCTGTCAGTGCCTCTCCTGGCAAGATGTGCAGAAATGCAAGGAACCTGCGGAGAATTGTCTCCCAACACTCTCAAGCCCCAGGTCCACGAGTGTGAGGATGAATGGATTTTACTGGACAGGGTTCAAAGGACGTAGTATCCTCTGGGACCATCTGGGTTTTAGGTGGAACCAGGAGGTGAAGGATGTGTTCATGGGGAAGTTAAGAATTTAGTGCAGCATATTGGATTATTGAAAATAAAAATAAGATTTTGTACCAAAAGTATGTTTGGTACAATTCCAGTGTGAACTGTAGTGCATGTGTTACAGGAAAGGCAGGGAGGGAGGCGCTGGGCCCTGGCCCAGGGAAGGGGCTGGGATTGTGGTCCAGTTCTCCATCAGCTGGCTGTGGGGACATTGCTTGTCCTCCCTGGACATCATCTGCTCATCAGTAAAATGAGAAGCATGGAGAGCTTTAATAGTTCTGAGATCTCTTTTTAGCTCTCACAGTCTATAATTTTAATGCTTAGAAAATTGGTAATCCAAATGTAATATCTAAAGAAATTCCCTATTAGCCAAAAAACCCTACTTTTCAGCCAGGCAGAAGACAGAGTTTACCATCAAGGTGATGAAGAAACGGTGGTGATGGAGGTGGTGATAGTAATGTCTATGATGTAGAAGGCGGAAAACATGGCTCCCAGCCTAGTGCTGCCTTCACCTGCCTTCTGATGCCACATGTACGCATGGGTATTATTGCCTCGACAGTAGACTTAACTTTCTGGAGATGCTGACTGACCAATCCTGATTTCCTAATGTGGGAGCAGACATTTAGATTCTCAGAGAGGCAGCATGCATCGGAGAATGAGTGTGGGCTTTGAAGCCCAATAGATGTGGGCGTAAATCCAGACTCTCCCACTTACTGAGGATGAAACTGAGGTGCATTACTATGTGTGGCCTGCCCCACACCCCTCACTATCTGGAGATTGTCCATTTCACATGCCCAGCTCTGAGGGGAGCTGTCACATTCTCCCACCCATATCCCCTGTCTTAGTTCACTGATTAAGGGACCTGTATCTGACCCAAGCTAAACCAATTAGAGTCTTCCCTTGGGATTTCTGAAAGTGAATGGAGTCAGCCCTGCTGGCACAGGCTGTGGGCTGACAAGCATGTGGGGATGTAGGGAGGCACACATCCTGCCGTGTGCTCTAGAGGTGGAGAGAGGCCAGGGGGTGTCTGGGCCCCTGGTTCTCATTGTCCTGAGGCCTGGCTACTTTTCCCACGTATGGTTTGCTTGTTGCTGTATCTTTTTTGAACCATTGAGTGTCCCCTTTTGGGTAAGGTTGTCCAAATTGGCTTTGATCATTTGCTAACCAAAAGAGGCCTGTCTCATTTAAAATCCTGGGCAAATCCACTCACAGTTCCTCAGTTTCCTGATTTATAAAATAAAATGGTAAAAATTGGGATAAGATGTATATCTATAGGAGTAGGGGAGCAGATTAAATGAAATAATGTTTGAGAAAACCTGGCACCATGCCTTGCTAGTAGGGGAGCTCAATAAATATTCTTTTCTTTCCTTTCTGGGCCCTAAAAGCCTTCTGGGTGCTAGTTTTCAAGCTACCTTTTATTGAGCATTTACTCCAAACCAGGCATTGAGTTTGGTGTTCAGGATGCATTATCTCAATAGCCCTGAAAATAACCCTAAGAAGTAGCCACTGTTATTACTTCCACTTTACAGATGTGGAAACAATCAGAAGGGAATGGATAAGGGGCCTGAGAACTTGTTCACTGGAATCAAGGACCCCTGACTGCATTGCCTGAACCTCAGAGAAGGTATGTTTGGACAATTAAAATACACATCTGCAGGGAGTGGAGGTGGATCAAGCGTTGAGCACCTGCCTCCCACATGGGAGGTCCTGGATTTGGTTCCCAGTGCCTTTTAAAAAAACAAAAACAAAACAACAAGCAAAACAAGTGAAAACACCAACTCAGGGGAGCCCATGTGGCTCAGTGGTTGAGCACTGGCTTCTCACATATGAGGTCTTGGGTTCAGTCCCCGGTCCCCAGTATGTAAAAAACCAAAAAAAAAAAAAAAAGAAAGAAAGAAAGAAAGAAAGAAAGAAACACAAACCCCACACATCTGAGAGTCAATGTTGAGACCTTCTCACTCAATGCTGTCAGTTGAATTGTGACACCCACAGCTCCCCCAAATATGCCCAGTGCTAATTCCTGGTAACTTCTTTGGAAATAAGGTCTTTGCAGGTATAACCAAGCTAAGATGAGGTCATTTAGGGTGGCCTGAAATCCAGTGGCAGGTGTCCTTACAAGGGGAGAGAGATTTGAAGACAGGAGACACACAGGCATGAGGCCATGTGATGATGGAGCAGAGCTTGGAGTTATGCTGCCCACCGCCAGCTGTCAGAAGAGGCAGGAAAGGACTCTTCCCTAGGGACCTGGGGGGCAGTATGGCTCTGCCCATACCTTGAGCTTGGACTTCTAATCTCCACACCAGCAAGAGAATACACTTCTACTGTTTCAAGACATTGTGGTAATTTGTTATGGCAACCCTAGGAAGCATAACACTTGACGTGTTGACAAAAGGCCCACACCTTTTGGGCTTAACAAGCACCTTGGAGGAGATGCTCCCGCTCTCACCTGTTGGAATCCCAGCTTCCCCTGCAGAGCACAGCCCTGTCCTAGGAGGCTGAGGCTGCCCAGGGAGGAAGAGAAGGAAGGAGGAAGGGAGGGAGGGAGGGAGCTGCGTTGACCTCCTGTCAGTGCTTACAGGCTGCCGCGCATCTCGAGCGACAGCCACAGAGCTTGGGCACCGGAGGCTGCTGGAGCAAGTGCCCAAGAAGAGGAGATGCTGAACTTGACGTGGCAACCAGGTTGGTGGTGGGGGATGGAAAAAGCGATAGTCCTTAAGCTCTGGATCCGGTGCCCAGCAGGACATGGTAGGTGAGAGAAAGGGGGATTCTTTGAGAGAATAATCAGTTTTGAGAGAAGGTTGTTTCCTGGATGGACTGAGGAAGATTAATGAATTTTATTACCATAAAAAAGAGACAAAGAATAGACAAAACATCGAATTACATAATTACTGACATGGTTTAGAAATGATTGTTATTTCTAATATTGGAGCTCCTGTATACCCACATCCTCTTAACACCTGCCATATGTCACATAGTCTGTGTCATAGGCTGGTTCTCTCTGGATGCTCTGTGGTCCCTGTGGATCCCTGTGGACTTTGACTGACTTTTCTGTAGCCTGGTTTTGGGGTTGGGTGGTAGAAAGGACAGAGTTTGGGATCAAGAGCCTCCAGTCCTGGGTTTGTGTTCTAGCACTGCTATTAACCGGCTGTGTGATCACAGCAACTCACTGCCTCTCTCTGAGCTGTGCAAAGAATGGTTTTCAAATAGTCTTCCCCGTGGCTGACTCTGGTCCTACCCTTTTCTGCCTTTTCTTTTTATTTTTTTAAACAATTTATTGAAGTATATCATTCATACATGAACATACATAAACTGTAAGTGTTCAGTAAACATTGTGAACTTACAAAACAAACATGCATAACATCATACAGGGCTCCCACACATCACCCCTCCCCCACAAACATCCTGCACTGTTGTGAGACATTTGTTAACAAATCATGAAAGAGCATCGTCAAAATATTACCACTAACTATAGTCTGTATCTTCCTCCCCTATACATTTTTTAAGGATTTATTAATTTATTTACTTACTTTTGTCCATTTTTAACCCCCCCCCCTTTTTTGCTGTTTCTGTGTCCATTCACTGGGCAACTCTCCATATCCGTTTCCTGCCCTCTCTTCTCATCCTTCTCCTCCTGTCTTCACTGGGATTTGATCCACGGAATCTCCGATGTGGGAGAGAGGCTTCCTAACACCTGCGCCACCTTGGTTCCTGTTTTTTTGGTGTGTCTTGTCTTGGCTCTCCCTGTGTCACTCTCCTGTTACGTTATCATCTTGCTGCATGGCTCGTGGGGCCTGGCAGCGCACCCACGCATGGGGCCTGGTGGCCCACGCGCCTTCTATATTTTTCTTTTTTTTCTTTTTATCGGGAAGGCCCGGGGGTCGAACCCAGGTCCCACCATATGGGAGATGGACACCCAACCACCCGAGCCACATCCGTCCCCCTGCTGTATCTCTTAAGGTTGACCAAAGATACCCAAAGTTATAGTCTTTTCCCATACAGGATGGTTATATAATAAATCAGGCTTAGTTTATCACCAGCATTCTAAAAACCAGACCTAGGGAGAAAAACTAGGTTTGGGGACACATGTATGGTTTCTAACATAGCGAATGTTTAGCCTACCCTGATTATCACAAAATCAGGACAGCGAGAATATTTGCATTCTGCCTTTTCAAGAGTGCCTCCCCTGGGGTTTGAAAATAACATTTCTTTCCTCCCTCCCTCCCTCTCTCCCTCCCTTTTCTCTTTCTCTCTTTCTTTCTTTCTCTCTTCCTTTCTTCCTCCCTCCCTCCTTCTCTTTCTAGCAAGCTTTTTCTAACCAGGCGTTGAGATCTGATGTCTTCCTCGACCATGTCAGGGTCTTTGTGGCAACAGCTCAACATGGCTTAACCTTGTGCTAAAAAACCTTGAGTCCTGCTTGTGGGCGGGACTCATCCCTTTCTTTTTTCGTGTGATGAAGAGCCCTCTGTGGTACAGGTGGACATCAGCCCAGACAAAGCCTGGGCACCTTGACCAGGGGAGGGAGAGGTTTTGTGGCTGTACCTGCACTTGGCAATAATGGCCTCGCTCCCAGGGCTGCTTGCTGGAAAGGACTTGACTCCATAAGGTTTAGGATTACCCGTGCTGCTTTAGTCCCACCTGAAGGCTTTACGGAGAAAAAGGGGAGGAAATCGAGATTCTAATTGTCCTTGTTGGCTTTTTGATGCATTGGTTGGAGCCTGGTTGCTGGCCCAGCCAGAGTCCCTGACGGAGAGAGGCTGGAAGGAGTCATTACTCAGGCTCATGGCTAGATTTGAAGGAAGAGTTCCCTACAGGGAGTGGGTGGCACCACAAACTCATCTTGCGCAAATTTACTGATTGTGTGGGAATAGAAGGTGACAAATGGTGGCCTGCTTGGACAACAGGTCTGAGTGGTGGGAGGGAGAGCCCCAGAATAGGAGGAAGTTTCAGGGAAGCCTGTGGGGTCTTCTTGGTTCCCCAGACTGTGGTCGCCTATAATTCTATGGCATGCCCTGGTGGCATTAAAGCAACAGCTCTCAAACTCATTGGCACCGAAGAAAACTTTTATTATTTTCTCCCTCATAATCTGTAGGTTTGAGTATATTTTATCTGCCAGTCAAATGGCATTTATTTCTTTTTTGCTCTTTATTATTCAGAAACCCATGAAGAGATGACCAGAGGTATTGCAAAGCTCTACTAGGCGGAGCAGAGGAATTCTGTAGTTTTTTTTTTTTTTTTTTTTTTTTTACCTGTATAGCTTTATCACAGGTGAACATATGGGTCTTCATGGTTTTGGAAATAAGGAAATGAAGGACTCATTATTGCCCTTCTGAAAGCTTAGTTGGAAACCTTTGGATTCAAGATTCTTGTTTTCTGTTTAAATACAATTTCCCTGACTGGGGTAGTAAATATTTTTATTTACACCTTAATGAATGGGTTTATTAGGGTCTTACCAAGAGCAAGTTTTGATTGGGAAAGAGTGGAGGGGAGGAGCCATCAGGCAGAGGAAGAGGAGGGGTCCCCAGCACCGCTGGAAGAGAAGTATTTGGAGATGATTTAATTTCATCCCTGAGTGGGCTTAAATGGGTCTCTACACTCAAACTTCAATTCAAGGGAATTCTGAAGTCAGAGAGTGGCAGACCCTGTTGGTCATACCCAACTTCCTTTCTTTGCTGCAAAACCTCAATTTCACTCATGAATGGGGCAGCCCCTCCCCCAGCTGCAGGAGAACAAGGCTCCAAACCATTTCCCTTTGTGAGTGATTGTTTTGGTGATAGGTGTATAGCCAGTTCTGGCCAATGGGATGTAAGGGGGATTCCATTCCATTCTGTCTGTCGGGTAAGAGGAGGAGAGGAGAAACTTCCTTCTTCCTTTCAGCTTGCCGTACACATCGCTGTGTGGAGATGTCATGTTTGGGCTGTGACAACCATCTTGTGAGCACGCAGAAGAGCCAAGAGACTTACCACAAAGAAGCCTCGACGTCACTGAGGGGACAAATTAACCAACTTGGGAGCCACCTATCTCTAGGCTTCTCCTTCAGAGACATTATAAATCCTGTTTTTAAGCAACTATAGTTAGGTATTTTGTTCCTGGAGCCACAGTCATCCTAATGTGTTCAAGAGTGTCACAATGCATAAAGAGAGGGTCCTGGCAGGGTGTGCGGGAGAACACCCCCCTCCCAGTTTCTCAGCCACACCCTGTGATCATTCTGAAGGCAAACCAGAGTGGGCAGGGCTGAGCCCTACATGGAGGGGTGAGATTCCTGAGGCTCTTTTAGCCTCAGGAGCAAAGAACTGCAGGACCGAAGGACCTTTAGGAGCTCTTGCTCTAAGTATATCTAGCAGGCATCCCACTCCCCTGGCCCTACTTTCCATTGCTTTCCTATCAGACTCCTTCATTGTAGTATGAATGGTCTTTTCCATTACAATGCCTCACCCCAGGCCACCGAACCTTGCACATTCCACCACAGGTCGGTGTCTTTGTTGGCCAAGGCTGCTATGACAAATGACACACAATGGGGGGGCTTAAATGATAAGAACTTATTGTAGCACAATTTTGGGACTAGAAGTCCTAAATTAAGATGTAGGCAAGGCTGTGCTTTCTCCTGGATACTGTAACTTTCTGATGACGGCAATCCTCCATCACATGGTGATCCCTCTCTCTCCTTGTGTTGGCTCTTTTGGTTTCCTCTGACCTCTGGCTTCTACATCTTCCGACTTCTGTTTCTACTGCCTGATTGCGTCTGAATTTCCGCTCCATGAGACCTCCAGTAATATGGATCAAGACTCACCTTGACTTAATTTGGCCATACCTTAACTGATAATAAACATCTTCAAAAGGTCCTCTTAAAAATAGGGTTACAGTCACAGGAATGTGGATTAAGATTTGAACATCTTTTGTTGGGCACAGGATTAAATCCACCAAGGTCTGGATTGGATCTCTTTTTGAGACTTTCACTTTCATCTGGAATTTCCTCTCCTCCTCTGTGCATCTCTGAATTCTATGCACTTCTCAAGGGTAGATTCAGATTCTCCTTCCTCTACTCCCTCGGCCCTCAGTTGTGTTTTCATCCAGCCTGCTGGCCTGACATGGGCTCCATGGGTGCTAATGAGAGCTAAAGCTCCACGTGGACATGTCTGTAGGGGATAATGTTGGGGCCTTGCCCATGGGCCCTCAGCACTTACCATCCCCACACACCCTGGCCATGTCCTGGGACTTTGCTGCCTAAGGGTTTGGCTGGAAATTCCAGGGAGTTAACACTCCAGGGCGCAGCCCTCCACTGGTGCTAGTAGGGGAGCTGAGGTATAAATATCCCAGTTCCCTCACTCCTCGGGTGGGATAATGTTAAGGCATGTTCTTCACAGACCCTCAGAGGTCTCAGTGGCCTTGAGCCCCACATGGCCTCCGTGGTAGCCTGCTCATTAACACACCCTGTATTGGCTTCCTTCCCTTCCCTGCCTCACTTCCCTAACTCTCTTTCCCATGCTTTTTGGGATCACTTTCCAAATAAACCACTTGCACCAAAATCCTTGTCTCTGGGCCTGTATCTTGGGGAATCCAGCCCAAGACAATATATCATTCCATTGCCCACAGGATAAAGACCTGAATCCTTTGTGTGGCACATCTCAAATTAGACCTGATATCCATTTCCAACCTGGGCCCTGATTTGAGGGCCCTTGCAAGGGCAAATTGGGTAAAAATCTTTTTCCCCTGGCCATTTCCCTGACCACCAGCTTGGTAATTAGTACTCTTGCCCCAGGCCTATTTGCCATCCTCACATATCCTGGCCCCCCCCCCCCCCCCCCCGCAATCTTGCTCTGGTTTTCCTTTGTACAAGTTGCTCTGTCTTCCTGGAACAACTTTATCCACCTTCCCTGGACCAGCACATCCTACAAGACCAGCACAGTCACCACCTCTTCCGGGAAGCCAACCCCCAGCTGCTCTGGTAGTTGTTGGTGATGACCCTTTGACCCACTATGATGTATGGCGCCTGCCTCTGTTACAGCCCTGATCGCGCGGCTCCTTTCTAAGACATATTCATCTTCCATACTTGGAGCATGAATGAAAATATACCTGCCCAACCTTGACTGTCAGCTTCTGAGGCACAGGACCCAAATCCCTAATTCTCTGTACTCCCTGAAGGCACCTGCTCAACCAGAACAGACCAGGGTCCAGAAAATTCCCCTTGATGACCCAGCATCCCCTGACAAAGAGGAGATGGGTAAAGCTGGTTTTGAAGAGAGGCAGGCTCTAGAAACTGAGAACCAGAGACAGGCAGGAAGGTGGGGGCAGGGAAGGGGGGAAAAGAAACAGAAAAATGTGCAAGTCATAAAGCAGCAGGGAGCCCTGCAAGCCATTAGATAATTAACCATAGTAAAATATCAGAAAGCCCACTTCGGCTGCCATTTCAGGGTTGCAGCTGTGTTTGGAGTTTGATTGGATAAAGTATTTTTATTAACTTCACATTTTGCCTCTAATTCCCGTCCCCTTGTTCTTTCCCATTCTGAGGCCCCCGGGTTCCTTAACTCCCAGTGGGGGAGTGGCAGGGAGCAGCCTTCCCCTGCCCTTCCCCACCCTTCCTACCGGCCCCCTCCAGGCTCATCTCAGGCTCTTTGCCCTGGCTCCCGTTCATTCAGCTTGGAATACCCACACCCACTCCTCTTCCCATCTTTGCACCCTTTTGAGCTACAGACCAGACCAAGAAGGCAACTCCTGGAATGTGACTGTTCCCCAGCCGAGCTGGTTCTGTAGTCTCCAACCTGACCTCTGCTCCAGGCAGTGACCGGGTGGGTCCAGATGGGCAGTTAGGCCTGGAGCTTGGGTTACTCATTCTACATACTGTCAAAACTCACCTTCACTTACAGGAGCGCAGTTTCTTCATCAGCAGCCTGGGATGACAAAACTCCTCTGCCTGGAAACTCAAGAGATAAAAATGAAAGGCACTGAGCCTTTCCCGAGTGCCAGGCACTTTTGCAGAGATGATACAATTTGCTTCTCACTGCAGTGCTGCAAGGTAGGCATTTACCAAAGAGGGAAAGAGTGTAGAATCAGGGAGGTTATGAGATGCCAGAGCTCTCAGAACTATACAAAGGGTTGAGGCCAGGGTGCCCACTCAGGCTTCCTTTCTCTAAAATCTGCCAATCAATACTAATCCTGAAATATCATAACTCGTCCTTCTCCCTCTGTCCTCACTTCTGTCTTAGCTCATCCCACGTTGGTTCTTGCTCACTTTCTCTAACTGGATTCTCAGCTTTCCATTCATGTTTGCTACCCTAGTTATTTTCCCCAGAAAACATGTCTAATGATGTTCCACTGCTTAAAATTCCTCAAGACATCGCTTTTGGCCAAAATATAAAGTGCAGACCTTGTGGTGTGGTCTCTACCTGCCTTTCTGGAAACATCTCCCTGATCAACTCACAATTTCCTGAACAGATCCCTTCCTCCATGCCCCTGTGGTTATGACAATATTTGGGCTGGAGGAGGGTCCCCATTTGCACCTCTCTCTCTGCCTGTGGGCTCTTTTTCCTCCTTCCATCATTTTCCATGGCATCTGTCCCTCCCCTCTCCAGGCATTTCTCTCTCCGTGCTCCCTTTTGGATCCTGGCTGCCCATTAGACAGGGCTCTGGGACTGTCTGTTCAGCTGCTAATGAGAGGAGGCCCCCAAGCATGGGCTTTCTGCCTAGGAGCCTGCACACAATGGGAAACGCTGCCACCTCTTTGGGGAAAGTTGTTGCAGCTAGGGTTCCCTGGGAAACAGACCCTGAGGAGTTTAGTGTGCAGGCTGATTAGTAAGGAGGGCCCTTGGGTGCCTGGGAAGGGAGGGAGCAGGAGTTGGTGGAGGGAGAAATCAAGCTGCAGTGCAGGCCCAACAACAGCCTTGGCTATCCCCATGGGGAGCTCTGGAGCTGGCACGTCCCATCCAGAGAGTCCTGCTGTTGGCTGATATGGCTCTTCAGAGCACCTCGCTATTGATTAGTCATTGGTTCTGGGTGGCCTGGGAACTGCTGAAGGGCTGAAGGGCTGGCAGCAGAGAACTGCCTGCTGGTACCACTCCCAACAGGTAGAAGAACAAGTCCTTCCTGGAAGGGGCGTCTGATTGGCACATCACAGAAGGCTTCCCAGCCCCCCAGGAACATGAGCCACTCTGTCCTCTGCTCATCTATATTTTGTATGTACTTGGATTTAAGCATTATGGCCAGGGATTTTGGTAATTGGGTCTGCCAACCCCAGCTAGGACAGGGACTGTGATGACACAGGGTATGAGTATCTCTAGCATGGGGAGCAGAAGGGGTTGCCCAGTGTGGAGCTGGACAGTCTCCACTCAGCAGGACCCACTGTCTTGGCCTCCAGCTCTGCACTTGGAAGGTTACTTTTCTTTCCTGGCCCTGTTGCTGGGTCTCTGGGTCCCAGGGGACCTCTAGTGGATCTTGGGAGTGATCTGGGGAAGGCGAGGTGGGAGTTGCCTGTGGACACTTGTGCCAAGAGGCACCAGGCCACAGGGGCTGGGGTAGTGGTGATGGAGTGCCCGGCCTTCATCAGAGGCTTCGCTCTGCAGGGCAGCGTGGTGCAAAGATGCACTGTTCTGAGGGGAGGCAGGAGCGAGGCAAAGAGACCCACCACAGCCTCTCTGTCTCCGCCCGGGAAAGGCCAGGGCTGGCTGCCATGTGGAATGCACAGGTCCTGAAAACTCCGGCGAGAGCTGTGGCAGTGCTGGCGGCTCGTCAGGGCTGGCTGCCTGGAGAGCGGCTCTGCGGAGGCATCGGGCCCTGGGATGGAAGGAGCGGCTGCTCCGGGTGGTGGCATGAGCATGAGGGAGCCCAGCTGGACGTCTCCACATCCAGAGGAAGCCCTGGGGAGGAGCCCTGGGCCTGGCCTCCAGCGTGGGCAAGTTCACACCTCTCCTGCCTTCAGTTGATCTTCCCTCCCTCCTGGCTGTCGTGGGCTGGGAGTTAGTCACGGGCTTGAGGCATTCCTGAGTTCCATGGCCATGGTGTCCGAGCCCCAGACTGGGACACATGGCCCAACAAAGACAAATATGTGTTAAATGGGGGCCACGCCGAAAAATCGGGGGCTGAAGGTGACATAGCCATGAGCAGTTAAAGAAAATCAAGAAATCCACCATTCTTTCCTAACCACCTCCCTGCTTCCAATCACATGTTCCAGTCCAGGTAAAAGCATTAAATCCTTAGGGACCTTAATGAGCTGCGCAAACCAAAGAATTGTGGAGTAGAGGAAAGAGTCTGTTTTTTCATCAGGCTTCTCTCTGGCCATCTGATGAAGCCTATGGACCCTTCTCAGAACAATCTTTCTGAAAGCATAAAATAAAATACAAAGGATTACAAAGGAAACCAATTATATGGAAATACAGTTACAAATAAAGTGGGATAGAACAATATGGGCACTTCATTATTAACCCATTAAATAGCAAGAGCTCACAGCAGGCTAGTAACAGCCACCATTTTAAGAAGTGACGAGCTTAACCAGTATTTGGAGACGTTGGTAAGAACTGTGATGGTAGAGGGTAATGCCCAAGAGTTCTACTGTTGACAGAGTCGCAGGTACTGTTAATACAATTAAGTTTGTAGCCCATTATTACAAATAATGGAAGGAAATGCAAAATCCCAGTGAGAAGTTAGTGAAAAGGAAGATATAATTTTCTCATATATGAGCCCAGGGTTAGAGCCCCCATTCTGGAGTCACATGCATGTGGTTCTAGCTGGCTAACTGAACAAGTAAGCCCATCTTTCTGATACTCACTTTCTCACCTGTAACATGGGGATAAGAACACTGACAAATGCATGAGATGTTATGTGAAGCTGCTGTAGCTTCTGAATGCTTAAAGCTATCACCCCTGATGTGCCCTGTGCCTCACACACCCCTTGTCCCCGGGACCCCCAAGCTCTGCCACTTTTCTGCAAGTTCCTTCCCCCTCTCCTTAGTGCAGGCACTGGTCTTTCCCACAGGGTCTAGCCCATCACCAGGCTTTCAGCCTGCCCCTGTCAAATGCAGGATTCTCCAGGCAGCCAGTGTGCTTCTCACTCAGTTGTGATTGGGTCGCTCTGCTCTAAACCTTCTAGGGCTTCCAAGAGACTTCAGGATTGGGCCCAGATGCCCCGAGGAGATTCTCTGCCATTTGGCCTCTGGCCCCCTCTCACCTTCCCTGGGGTCACACCTGCCTGGCCTGCTGGGTTCAAAGGCAGCACATCCTCCTCACCATTAGGTCCTCTACATGCTGCTCCTTGGCTGGGCACAGAGCCTCCCTCTCTCCTCCTTGTTAACATCTCAACTAATGCTACATCTGATGTTGCCTCCTCCAGAAAACCCTCAGGGACCCCCGGCCCCGGTAGGTATCCCTACCAAGTACTCTCGTACTTGACAAGGTCAGACCCTGTGACTATTACCTTGGTAATCTTTGTCTGGTCTGTGCCACTCATCTGCTCAGCTCCCTATCACAAGGGATACTACATTTCCCAGGCTCCCTTCCCTCGCCAGTTATGGCTTCTGGTTAGGTTCCATCAACAGGAGGCAATGGTGGGAGAGTGGAGGGTATTTCTCACCCTCCACCAGTGGAGCCTTCACAGAGTCTGCATTTGCTCAGCGGCCTCAGCTCTCACTGGGTGGCTGTAGTTCCCGGATGTTGCTAATCTGGGTTGCCTCGCTGGCCTCTGAGGGTCTCTGTTTCCCTGACCGGACCCTGATTCACCTTGTCTGCTTCTCTTCCCCCCTCCAGACTGTGTATTACTCTCCTTTGAATCCTCAGGCCAGTGCTGCAGATGCTGCAGACATGTGGCTCCCCTGGCTCCTCTCCATCCCCTAAACATCCCATGCCTGGCTTTGTGACATTACCTACAAATTTTATGTCCTCTGCTCCCTCTCTGTCCCACTTGAGTTCTACCTCATGCACAAAGTCCCCTTTGGCTGCTCCAGTCCATCCCATGCTGGGCTCCGGTGAGCTCCAGTAGAGCAGAACACACAATTTGCTTTTGTTTCAAGCCATGCTCATACATTTGCCCAGAGACTATAACTCTTCATGACAGGAATAACATGATAATCAAGACAACAATCACTAAATGAGGCTCAGAGAGGTTAAGGAACTTGCCTAAAGTCACCCATCTAAGAAGTGGCATTGCAGAGGCTGGATTGGAGTTGCCTGGCTCTGAAGACTCAGCCTACATCTGCTGTGCTTTCTCCCTGGGTCGATCGTACTCTGTTTTATCCTTAATAGAAACCACCCTAGAGTCCAAGCAAGGGATGAAGGGATCTTAACATGCAGGCAGAGGGGCTTGTTGATGACCAAACCTCAGAGTCTCATGCCAAGGAGACTTGGGCCTCAGGCTCCTGAAGTCAGACCCACACTCTGCTGCTGCTTTTCTTCTCTCTTCCCTATTGTTCTGCTTCTCCAAGAACTTGCTTCATCTCTTGCTCTTGGCTCAGAAGTTCCTCTGCTCTCTCTGACAAGTTGCTGTTTCATGTGAAATCTCATCCAGGTAATTTTCCACTTCACACTGCAAAGAATAATAGCCAAGGGGCTATTTCTGTAGGAAAAAAAATCCTCAAAGCTGAGCAGCCCTCCACTCCTGGGCAGACAGCAGAAGTTTGCAGGGCAGCAGTGTCTGAAGGAGCTGGAAAAAATTAACTCCACGTCTAGATTTCCACTCATCCCTGGCTACTACTTGCGGTGGTGAGTTTCAATATTTCCTGGCCATCTGAATCCACTTCTGTCTCTTTAATCACAGGGCCTTGTGTTTGGGCCCCTCTGGCCTGCCCTCTCCAGGAGCTTGGTGCATGGGAATTCTTGAGGCTGTCCTACTTGCCTGGAGAGACTTAGCTCCAGCTGCCCCCACAGAACCTTCCATTCCTTCCTCATCATGGGGCAAGGAGGGAAGTGATAGCTTTTGAGCGGCTACTAGGTGTTAGGAGCAGGCTTCTGGGTACTTTTGGATCATAAATTTTAATTCTTACAACCTTCGTAACAGGTTGGTTTCTCAGAAGCAGATGCCAAGTTGGAGTTTGGGGCACAAGATGTTTATTAGGGATTAACACCTGTGAAAGTAGGGAAGGGGGCCAAAGCAGTATGTGCAGAGGAAGAAATGAACCATGATTCCGGTCTGACAAAACCTCCGCCAAGCCAGTGGGGTGCTCAGAGCAAGGACTGCCCATCTGCGTGTCCAATGTTGTTCCCAAATCCTGGGCCCATATACTCTTGCCCGACTTTGTTCCAGATGCGGGCTGCCTCAGAAAGGACATGGCTTTGCCTTGGATGATGCCTGGGGGCCAGCCAGGCAGGGTGGGGAGAGGGGTGCTGTGGACAATGCTCTTTCCTGAGTCTTCCAGGCGGCAGGATTTCACCTACCTGTAAAACAACAACAAAAACAAACAAAAGCAAGCAAACACCCTGTCTTGGCTGCCAACATTTTCTTTTGCCCAGTAAGGACCTTAGGAAAAATCCTGCTATCTAATATCACCCTCATTTAGGATATTTTAACTCCCAGAGTAGAAATGTCATCATCTCAGGATACTTTTTGTTGAAAATATTTAGCTTTGCTGAAAATATTTTGTTGAAAATCTACTTGGGGCCAATTTTTCTCCTTTCACCTTGGACCCATGAAAATACCATCCCTGGACTGGTGCTTGGGGGCCACTGCCGTGGCAGGAGATGGGGGATGGCATCAGGATATCCAGGCACTCGTCCCAGCTCAGCCACCGTGGCCTTGGAGGGGGCCTTGCCTCTGTGACCTTAGGGACTGGGCTGTGAATTCTCTGCGGTCCGCGGCAGGGGCGTCTGCACTTGTGAGGGCTTAGGGGGTCAGTGAGATGCTCTTTAGTTACTTTTTGCCACCGAAAACGCACATACAGAGCTGTGGGATGTCCCCAAACCAGGGGAGGGAATATTGGGTGTATGGAGGCCAGCATGAATAAGGCTCGTATCCCTCAGGCCCTCAGGAGATAGATATACAGGGAATATTGTGAAGGCTGAAGGGTGACAAGTTCCATCTTCTAGGGCCTTTGGGAGGATCGCCTCTTTGGAACAGGATGAAGAAGAGGTTTTGAGATTGGACTAGAACGTGTATCTGAGAAGGATTCCAGGTGGTGGCCCATAAGCATGTTTGTGTCTGAACCACTGTTGCCAGGTACAGTTTTTCAACCCTGGCCCCCCCTAGATGGCTCCCTTGTCTGTTTGCTCGTTGTTTTTTGATTTTTTTTTTCCCTGTTGTTTGTGCTCGTTGTCTGCTCTTTTTTTTTTGTTTGTTGTGTGATCAGTTTTTTGCTCATTGTCTGTTTATTTTTTCTTTAGGATGCACCAGGAACTGAACCTGGGCCCTCCCATGTGGGAGGCAGGCACTCAACTGCTTGAGCCACATCTGCTGTTTGTCTGCTCATTGTCTGCTCGTTGTCTTTGCTCGTTGTCTGCTTGTTGTTTTTGCTCAATGTCTGCTTATTGTCTTCTCATTGTTTGTTTGTTTTCTTTAGGAGGCACTGGGAACTGAACCTGGGACCTCCCATGTGGGAGGCAGTCGCTCAACTGCTTAAGCCTATCTGCTCCCAGGCCATATCTGTTCCCCGGGTAGAGTTTTAATCTTTCAGAGCAGTGCTTCTCAAAGAAGGTTTTGTGGAACTGGGACTCATTTTGATGTTAATAGAGGTCAGGTGGAAAAGTGATTTTGTGGTAAAATATACCTGGAATTTAAATATATTGGGTCAGACCATCTTCAATGAATTTCTTTCCTGCAGGATTTCTCAGAGCCTTTAATGTGCTAAAGTGCATTGTCAGTATGCATCGTTTCCCAAATTCAATTGCCTGTGGAACTGCCACCCCCCCCCCATGCCCAAAGCAAATGGCATATCTCCTGGGATTATTTTCTGAGTAATACTCTTTGGAGACCATTCTTCTAGAAATTATGACTCTGAAGTTTTCTATGCGGTGCTGAGCGTAGTGCCTCGTGCAATTTCATACCTCACTTTCTTGCTGATGCTAGTGATCAGGATCATGTCAATGCTGATGGTGATGATGGTGACGATGAGGATAATGGTCATGGTTATGGTGGGGACATTGCTAATGAAGGTGCGTAATTTGGTCTAACTCTAGCAGTTTCTGAAGGAGAAAGAGCTGCCAACCTGGACAGGCCTTCTGTACATTAGTAGAATTCTTATGTGTCACAGAATTAATGGCCTGGGCTGGGAGCAAGAAGTTGGCACCTAAAAAGTTCAGAAATGTACAACCCAGGGAGGTCGGTGGGCCCAGAGCTACTAAAGACCTTAGTGACGTGGGAGTCCCTCTGACGGTTGCCTCCTTGTTTCTTGGAGCATCTTTTGTCCTGAACGTAATAAAGAGAATATGATTTCTGTGACCACAGGACTCCTGGAATGGTGAGTGTGTGGGTAACACGTGCGAGCTCATGTGTCTATTAAGAAATGAGGCTGAAATACTTGTGTGTGTTCCTTCCAAGCTGTTTCTCTTTAGAATGGCCCATTCTCAGGCATGCTAGGGAAAGTGAAATGGTTTATGACCTTCCAAAGGGATGGAGGGAATTAAGAAGGCAACCGTGAAAGTGCTGATGGGGTTGTGATGGTGGGGGCAGTGGCATTGATGATGGTCATGGTGAGCTGATGGTAAAGGCGGTAATGGTGGTGACAGGGTCGTGGTGAAAGTACGGGCAATGCTGGTGGAGACAAGGACGTAACAGCGGGTGACAGAGGCTGCAGTGGGTGCAGGTGGCGGCAATGGTGACGTCACAGTTTGTGCTATTGGCTTCAGCGGTGGAGGAATCATGGTGAGCTGTGTGCATCAAGGACCTGCAGTGATTCCATGCTTTCTCTCCTTTTCTTTGCAGACAGGGCAAGCTTTGTGAGATGAAGCCTGGCCTGATAAGAACAAGCCCTGTCTTAGGAGGCATTTAGTTGTCTCCCATGTAGAAAGGTGGCCCTTCACCTTTTCCATAAATCAGCCCCATAAACCTTCCATTTTGCAATTTGCAAGTAGCCAGCCCCATAAACCTCTTCCGCCTGGAATATGGAAATTTATCTAACAAATAAATTACTCTTATTATTTATGTCAGCAGCAATGTCATCATTGTGTCGGAGTTCAGACCTGGACTGACCTACCCAGGGGACACAGGCAGCTTACCTCAATATTGTTTGAGCAAAGCATGCTATGATTCAATGCTGAATTCTCAGACAGAGGCTCTTATATCAAAGTGACATAATTTAATATCACTCTTCCTCCTTGAAGCAGGGCCTCAGTGGGGGCAGACATATGGCTTCTCTGGGAGTAGGGTAATGACTCTTAGAGGCAGGCTCACACCCTTTCCCTATAAGAAGACCACTGTCAAGTCCCCAGCCTATAATTCACAGAGGCACAGCCACTGACATGTTGTTACTATGCACACCAGTTCAGCGCTGTTGCCTTTTCCCGCATGCTTCAGCTCTACCCGATTTTAAGGAGGAAATACAAGCTGACTCTTTCTGGCAGGACTCCGCCTGGGTCTGTGCCAGGGTAGCACCTGGCCCCCTCAAGATCATGAGAGGAACGATGGCTTACATTGTGCAAGGGCTGCCCATTCACTTAGCCCAGGCTTCCTATTTGTGGGCCCTTCTTATTCTTTAGGGGAAGGAGCTGACCTTTGTGTGGGAAAGCACTTTCATATTCACCCACAGCTTTCATGGCACAAATCTGAAATCATGGCAGCAGTTTAATTAAAGCCACGTCCCTGCCTTTCATGTCATCATACAATGGGGCAAAGCGACAACGGATTGCTTTTTTGGCTCTTTTCTGGAAGACATTATTTATTTTGTGTTTTGTTTCTTTCTTTTCCTATAGGGATGAAATCACACTCCAGCAACCTCTGGGAAAAATCTGAACTGGTCAGGTAGAATGTTAAAGCAAGGTGAGCAGTTTATTCGTGGACATGCCAGGTATTTTCCTGTGACTTTTAAATGGTTGTCAGGACACTTTGGAATTCCAACTAGCTGGGGTGTTGGAGAGAAAGGTGCTGTTCCGAAGTTCTGGACATGAAGTCTTGGGGGAAAGTTCTGTAGTTTAGTAAATTAAAGCTCTGAAATATATTGGAACTGGGTGTTTTGGGTTTGGAATAGAAATGTGTACCATATGGAGAATATATGTTTTGGGGTCTTTTTATGTGTACTTCCTGGAGGGCAGAGCCTGTGTAAGTTTGGGATTGCAGCGCTAAATGAATGTTCACAACTGTTTCTGAAATGCTACGAAGAACAGGTGGTACACGAGATGCAATACCATCCTTAGATGTTAAATTCCAATATGACTTTTGTTTCAAAATATTTCATAGTATACTGGGAGCTTAAGATGTGACAATTTTCATAAGTTTCAGTTGTCGGAACGCTGTGGTTGACTTCCCAACATCTGTTTCACCCCATATGATGAACTAGCCTAAGTCCGTCAGGTTAATCCCCTCCTTGGCCAGTGACTGGCTCCATGCCAGGCAGGTGGAAGCAGATTTGGGCCAATGGGCATCAAGGGATGCTTTCTCAGGGCTTCTGGAGGAAGAGAAGCTGTTGTCACCTGCTCCTTTCCTCCGACCTTGTTGGATGAGAACAAGGAAGCATGTCGCTACAGTCACTGCTGGCAGCCATGTTGAGGCCATGAGGAGAAATAGTATTAGGATGCAGCCTGCACTGTTGCTGACAGAGCAGAGAAATGGCAAGAAACTGGGTTGACCTCTGTTGTACATCTGGATCTCCTGGTCTGTGAAATGATAAATGTCCTGATTAAGCATGTGTGAGCGAGAGTTTCTGTTATCTGAAGAGGAAAGTGTTCTGACACAGCTATTTAATCATTGATAAGCATTTGTTCTTACTAGCACTGTGCTACGTGCTAAGGGGAGAGAGAAACAACAGAACACAAAATACACACAGTCCCTGCTCTTTAGAGTTCTCAAATGCTCATTTGAGAGGTGAGATAAATGCGAAGAAAAGCACAAAATGGTAAGTGTTAAATTGTGATAGAAGATATTCTTCAGCAGGGGGTTGGCAAACTCTTTCCATAAAGGCCAGATAGAAAATATTTTGGTCTTCATGGGCCATAGGTCTCTGTTGCAACTACTCACCTCTTTCGTTGTAGCATGAAAGCAACCATAGAAAATACATAAATGAATGAGCATGGCTTTGTTTCAATAAAACTTTATTTACAAAAACAGTTGGCAGGCCAGATTTGGCCTGCGGGCCATGGTTTGCTGACCCCTGCTCTGGGGCTTTATGGAAGGGAGACATCTGGGGTTGTGGGAGGATTCCTGGAAGATGAGGATGCTGGACAGACAGAGTGAAGACGGGTCAGCTACACCTCTGGGTGTGAGCCTTGAAAGACCATGCCATTCCACTGATAGGACCACAGAAAAGAACAAGCCAAGAGTGCATATCATAACCATGCCTGACAGTCTCCCTGGAAGTTGAGCTAACTCTGCAGACGCTCTCCCCATACTCCCTAGAGATGAAAAGGTCAAATTTCGGGGTGGACACACCCAGAAAGATTCCCTGCCAGGTTTCCCCGAAAGGGCTAAAGCTGGGTCTAGGCACATAGACTCGCAAAGCAGTCAGCTCAAGGGGTATAGACATGAGGCTCTTTAAATGGAGGTGTTGACACCACAGGATCCAAGTACCCCTGTGGGTCTTGCATGAAGGGAGCTCTGGATTGTACCCAAACCAGAAGGTTCCTGGGAATCCCCTGCAGGAGGTGGTGTCATGGTGAGCTTAGGCCGCAGTGGCAGGCTGGGAGAGCTGCCTCTCAAGAGTGACCTGGAGGGATGGGAGGATTTGACCAAGAGGAGGGTAAAGCTGAGCAGGTGGGAACAGTGCTGTGAGCAGAGGCTTAGTGGGGACCAGCCAAAGCATGTGTGGGAAAGCCTGACGGCTGACGTCCTTACACGCCATGCTTTTCCTTGACTTCTCAGGACAAGTCTAAAGTCTCATCTGGATCACTAGAATAATAGCACCCATCAGTATCAACTACAGGTGCAGAGTCTGGGAGCTATTAAACAAATCTGACAATCATTCCTGGAGTTTACATGTGGATGAGGTAGGTGGGGACAAAAACCTCCCTTTTCTAAATTCTGAGCAAGAAGCCTGATGAGAGCACTGGCTAGTGACAAGCCCAGGAGCTGGTGAGTGGAGGGGAGGAGCAGGCCCTGGGAGAGGGAAAGTGGCTGGTCCGCCACTCAGGGCCACCCAGAAAGCACTGTTTCCCACTTCAAGGGGCAGGGAAGGATGTGGCCCCCCAGGAGAGAAGGAGAGCTTGGAGGATGCAAATGGACCACATTGCACCAAATGGTGAGAACCAGCATGTCCCCAAAAGACTAAAAGTTGAGATTTAAAAATACTCTATCCGCATTTGCTTTCTGAGATGTATAAACTCTAAGCATTCTAGTTGGAGAAAGAAAGAAAATAAACCAAGCTGCTGAGTAATCTCCTTTCGAAAAGAAATACGTTATTTTAAAAAGGACTGAAACAACTTGAGGACGCTTTAGAAGGGTGTTTTTTCTTATTTTTAAAAGCTCAAGAGTTTTAGTGAAAATCAGCATCGTTTTTTCAGGCTCCAAAACAGATTCACATATGGGCAGCTTCAGCTTGTAGCTCAGAGAGACAAAGGAAACCACGAAAATGGCTTTCTAATAATTGTCCCCCAAAATGTCTGTCGAGGCCTGGTTGGTGCCAACTCCCCTTCGCTAATCTAAACTCAAGGCCCGCGGTGTCCTCTCTCCCCACCCCCGTCAGATGTTCCCCCAGTTGTGTAAATTCTCTTCCTCTGGCTCGTGGCTGATGGCTGCAGCTTTCATCTCTGCTCCGGCTCTGCCACCGTGGCTGGGGTTTAAGGCAAGCCTTGCATCTGGTTTCTTTTTGCTGCTTCTTTTTCACTTTGCCTTTGTTTACGTTCACAAGGAGACGGTTGTTTTTATTACCCCTGCCCTTTGTTTTCTTTAGGTTTTCCAGTTGTTTTAGCCTTCTGTTTAACTGTCCCAGTTTGTTCCCTTACCTTCTATTCTGCTGCGCCGTGACCTGCTCCCAATAAAGCACGTTGGGCCTTGCTTATTTCCAGATGAGTCCAATGGCCTCGTGGCTTGACTTGGCTCGGCGGCTTCTTCAAGCTTGGCTGGGGTCCTCAGAGCTGTGTGGCTGTCATTCTTCACTGTGAAGGTTTTCTTTTTCTTTTCTTTCTTCTGTTTGTGTTTCTCCATGCAATACTGGGTGTTTACAAACTTTTCAGGAGAGCTGACTTTTGAAATGAGAGAATTGCTTCTGAATTTCTCAGGCTGCATACTGAGATATATCATCTGTGCAATTCCTGTTCTAATGACTGGCAGATTTCAGAGCAGTCAAGCCTTATTTCCACACCCCGTGTGCTCCTCGAGCTGTTACATGTGCCTCTTTCTAGAGCAGAACAAAAATGAAACAAGAACCATCCCATCTGTGCAATGCTACTTACCCTCAAACCTCCTTCCCTAAATCTAAGAAAGAACACAAAAGAACAGAACATAGCTCTCAAGTTCTCTCAAATCTCCTCTTTGAACTTAATTAAGGAATAATACAACAACAAGTGTTCTCAACCATGTCACCAAGTTATTAAACTATTGCAGCTGTGTGCTACTAACGCTATTACTAACCCTCTACAGCTTTGCCTGGGTGGGAGCTGATGAGAAACGAATATTCGGGCCCCAACCCCGACCTAGTGAACCAGAATCTAGATGTTAAAGAGACCTCCAGGTAAAGTTTGAGAAGCCCTGATCTACTTTTATAAATATGAAGTGGAGCATTATACCAAGTAACAATCAGCCAAGTACCCAATGACCTGGTACAGCATGAAAACTGTGGTCAGCATCTCTAGGTTCCAGCCTGTCCTCGGAGGCAAGGCAGAGCATCCTCCTGGCCTCAGTTATGATTTGTCAAACGGCATGAGAAGAATGTGTGCCCTCCCCACCCATCAGGTCCGGCGTAAGGATGTCTTTGGTAAAGATTAAGTGAAACAGGTTAGTGCACTTTGTAAGGCACCGTACAACGTCAGCGATTGCAGCTTGCATGCCGCCTCGTTTTAATTCTTCCTCGCCAGAGCCAGCTTAATGCAGACATAAATCATGTGGCGTCGCAGCAATCACGGTGCACTCAGCTGCCGGGGACAGGAAATATCAGATCACCTCCTCTGTAAATGGGAATGATAATAATTCTGACTGTTGAGAATGTTTGCCAAGTTTTTGCCTTTGTCCAGCAGTTGAAGGTCCTTCCTCCGATTGAGGGATTTCTCTCCATATTGGTGTTGGTGGAAAGCAGGGCTGCTTCATTGTAAGAGATCCTGAGAGGTAGACACTTGCTTCTTCCTGCTCCACCACCAGTCTCCAGTCCCAACTGCTGTGCCAGGGCCTTGGCATAAAACCAGACTCATCTAAGCCAACCCTTCTACCCAGGACTTTGAATCTGGGGCAAGTGATGCAGAGACTCAGAATGGTGGAGAAATGTCTTAGCAGCAGCAGCACTAGGTATAGACAGTGTCCAGTGATGGCATTAATTCATGATTTGAACTCAGGCCCTGGCTTCCCCTGGCTCCTGCCCATTTTCTGAACAGACCCAGTCTTCTCTGAGTAATCCAACATTCTCTTGGTTAATTCCTTTTCTGCCGAAATCACCCAGAGTTGATTTCTATCACTTGCTACCAAGAAGCCTCCATCTACTTTGCTGGCACATGAAGCCCTGGCGTGGAGGCTGCCACTCAGAAATGCCCCATATATGGCTGCAAAAATGAACAATGTGCCTACTTCTGTTTCAACTTGATAAGGCCCCATTTGTTGGTCATGGAATCACAGGTATGGCCCATACTCATTCATGGGCAGCTGGTCATCTTTACGTTCTGAGGCAAGGAGCCCCAGCCCCTGCTGCTCTTCCTCTGCCCTTGGTTGCGAGGCCACCTGTGTGTCCTGGTCCTCTAGGGTCAGTGTTGGGAACCATCCCACTCTTAATGCTTGTCAGCACAGCTAAGGGAGACAGGCTCCCAGGCTGTGGCCAGCATCTCATCTGATTTTCCCTGGGGCCATCTACTCCAAAGCTGTTCAGGACTCTCTCTCAATTTCTTTCTGGACCTGCCAAGATGTGCATCACCAGGTTCCCTCTCTTACCCAAAGAAATGGAAAATAAAACAAACAGATTTCATCAAGGCCCTGGTTTCTTGCTTGTGGTCAGAGCTAACATGACGGATGTGCCAGGAATTGAGTAGGATGAATTATGTGATTAACATGACTCCTTTGTGAGCCGATGTCAAAATCCATCCCTGATAGCCTGACTTCCTCTGCTTCATTTATTTCCTTCCAGAGCCATATGCTGGTGATTACCAATCTCTGAGGAGTTGAAATACCTTGTCTTTATTTCTTTGATTCCAAGATGTATCTCCCTCCAGCAAAAAAGGAAAAAAAAAAACAAAAAACACATCACAGTATGGTATTTATTTAATCTCAAAATGGAAGAAAATTCAAATGAACTTTGTGTTAAAATCTTCTGAGAATTGAGGTTGTCTCTTGAAAAGGTAACATCTTGGCATTGATAAATGCCACCTCAGACGTTCCAAATTATACAAAAGAAAGAACTCCTTAGTTTCATTGCTGTTTGTTCTTTGTTAAATTTGCAGTCTGATGCAAAGGCATTTATATAATCTGACTTATTCTTCCTTGGTTCAACCTATACCTTGTTGAGGAAGAGCATATAAAGCTTTGATCTTTCTGCTCCGTGATATTTGCCTTCTTTCATTTGCCTACTTTTAAAATCCTGTGTCCCAACCTTCCCTTGTAAGATGGAAAAGTGCCTTTAAAAAACAGAGCAACCCATGCCCTGGAGAAACTTCTGCATGTGTGTACCAGGAGAACAGTACATGACGGTTATTATTCATCATGGTGTAAAATACAAAACAAAATTGGAAACTCCAATGTCCCTCGAGAGGAAAATGGATAAAAAATTGAGGTATCTTATTCACACATTGGATTATTACGCAATAGTGAAAATGAATGAAACACCAACAATCTACAAGAACATGGAAAACTCTTAGAGACATGACAGCAAATGAGAAAAAGCATGTTGCAGAGGACTGCATATGTGATTCCTTTCAAAAAAATGAAAGAAGCCAAGTAAAAAATCTAAGCAATATGTTGCTTGGGGATAATATGGAGGAGATCTCTCATTCTCGTCTCCCATTCTCCTCTCCTCCTGAGCACAGGTTAGACTCCCACTTCCCCGCCATCTTCCTGTTGACCAGGGCCACGTGACTAGTTCTGACCAATGAGCTGTGAGTGAAAGAAGCCTTTAATAGTTGTAGAAGTGATCTTGGGGAGGTCTCAAACTTGGCTGGTGGCCCTGCAAGATTGAAGCAGCCGGAACTGTGGAGTTGGAGGACAGTTGTCCTGGAGAGTAACCTAGACCTACAGTAGATTTTTGTGTGAGGAAGAAAAAACCTTTGATGTGTTGAACAGTTGAGATTTGAGAGTGCTTTGTTACTGCCACATAGCCTAGCCTGTCCTGACTACTACATAAAAGCTATAAGAAAGGAGAGGATATAATGATAGTTCAGGAAATGGTTACTCCTGGGGCAAGGCAAGTGGGTTGGGAGCATGAAAGAGCACCCAGGTAGATGCAAGAGTGAAGGTGATGTTCTGGTTCTTGAGTTGGCTGACAGATCCACAAGAGTTCATTTCCTAATAATGCTTTATAATTTACTCTTGTTGTATGTGTTCTTTTGTATATTCCAGATATTATGTAATAGGAAAAAAAGTTGAATACTCTTTAAAATAGTTTAAAAACTTCACAAAGATAGACTCTAAATAAGAGGTCACTGTAAAAGTGAAAAGTACCACTATAAAAAATGTTGTCACTGTAAAATCCTTCAGCTTTGCTGTATGTTTGAACATTGCCATAATAAAATATTGGATGAAAAAACCTGAACGGCCAATGGTTACATTAAGATTTTCTTTAAAGCTTACCTATATTTCAACTACTCCAACACAGCAACCATTTTTATTTTTTTGAGCCCTTATCTCTATGCATACAATTCTTTCATAGATGTGCTCATAGTATATATAGTATTTTATGGCCTGCTTTTTAAAAAAATATCCTATTTCCACAGTGTTCATGCTTTTTCGGTGAGTGCCTTCACGTTTGGAGAATTCCTTCCATCCCATGTAAATGTGGGTATCTCCTTCAAATGTCAGTTATACTACAAAAGCCAAAGTCACTTTTTAACTGGGTGGTGAGGATCAACAGCACTTTGACACACACTGCTGATTCTAAAGTTTCCTCAGGAGATGCCATATCTACCTGCCAACGACTGTTTTTCTGAGACAAAGTGAAACTCTTTGAGTTTAAGGCATATCGGGCAAGTAATAATGTTTCCCCAACTCTTTGTTGAGTGCCTATTATGTGTTAGGTGGCTTGTTAAGAAAATTTCTCTTCCTTCTGGACTTTTCTCCCATAGTCTCCCTGCTACTTCTATCTCACCACTATCTCAGAAACAGCCCTGCATTAAAGACTCAGCAGGTGTCAACATAAACAGGTATAAACTTAGACAACCTGTTTAAAAAACCCACATGTTGGTAAGCATGCCTCATTTATTTTTCCTGGCCATATAAATTATTCCCTTTCACTTAGATAATTTAGAAAATATGTAGAAATAAAAGTCACTTACCGTTCCAATCGCCCAGAACTAAACTGCTGCTAACATTTAGTCTTTTAAAGAAATGTAGGCAATGTGTTAAAAACAGGTCTATTCTACTCTTTCACTTTCTACCTTGTGCCTGCAGGTCCACAGCTCAGATGAATTTAACACCAGGGCAGTATGCGCCATCACCTTGTATCCACGGTAGCTGTAACAAGAAGGCTTCCCAGCCATCATTAAGAGATGATTTACTATGTCGTCAAGTATATGAAAGGCTCCTCCACTCGAATAGCAAACAGCTGTTCACCATCTCCAGTGAGCCTGGAACCAGAGGAAGGAGACAGCGACTGGGGCCTCTGGAGCTCCTTCTGGCCCTACCTGATGGGGGGCAGGCAGTTCCTGGGGTCCTGGCTGAAGCTCACTCCCTGCATGCACCTGAACTGTTGTTTAGATGGGACCCGGATGTTTTGGCATGACGCTACTTCCACTGTTTGTATGAGTTTGCATATGTGTGGGTGACTTTTCATGACAGCATGGTTGATCCTTTACCATGACCAGGGGTTGTCTAGGCCATTACAGGCCTTTAAAAGTAGCCTGTTCTCAACTGAAAGGGCTTAAGCACGGTCTTGCCAAAAGGCAGTGGGATGGACCTTGTGACCTCTGGAGGTTCTCGCCACACAGATCTGATTTTGCCATTTCTGCCCTCAGCTTCCTTTCCTGGAACTCAGTCTCCTCTGTTCAGCTTCTGCTGACCACCATCTTGTCCAGTCAATCCTCCAGTCCTCACTAGGAGGGTCTCTTGCTCCACTGGTTGGAGAAATGGAAAGAGCCTTGGGGCAGTGCATGGGTCTGCTTAGTGCACAACCTTTGGGAATATCTGCCATGTTCTCCACTTGTCACCAGGGTGCAGGGTGGTGGCTGGCAGCATAGAAATCACCGAGGTGGGGGTGGGGTGGGGCGGTGCCCTGAGGCCCTCATAGAAACCCTTCTCATATTCCAGATGAAGAAGTCACAGCCAGAGAGCACAGACCCTTGCTGAAAATTGTGGCAAAAGATACTTGTAAGAAAAGATGATGCCCTATAGGATTTTGCAGTCTGAATCCTTATTATGCACATCTCAGTAGGTCATTTGGAGCTGAAATATTTTAGAAGACTGAGGAAATAGAGATGGGAACTTTATGTAAGTAAAGAGGCCCAATGCCACCCAAATCCCAAACTAAAATAACTGTGATGGGAAAGAATTCCATGTAAGGGAACTCAGCAGGGTCTGCTGGTACCTGCCCTTACCTCTTGGCCCTCCGTTGAGACGTGCCAAGAGCATTCTAGTGCTTTCTATTACAAGCGCCAACAGTGAGGCCCTGACGGCTTTTTCTTAGCCTTGCAACAATTTGAAATTTCCCATATGCCCAGGAGCAGCCCTCAGCCATGATAGATGGGTGGAGGATGACTGCCTAGCCCCTTGCCCCTCAGGTGGGTAACTTGGAGGCGTGTTTTACACAGTCTCACAGGATTTTACACAGTCTCACAGGATTCCCCAGTTGCTCCCAGTCATAGCCTGCATACGACACTCCCTGCTTTGGCTTCCTTCCCTTCCCTGTCTCCCTTCCCCACTCCTCTACTGGTGTACTAAGGTCACCTCCCAAATAAATTCTAAGTACTTGAATCCTTGTTCTGGGTTGGCCTCTGGAAGAACCTAAACTAATTCAGAGGGTATCAGCACCCACGGCCTCACTGGGTATTTGCCGGAGACTGTGCCTTCACATGAGAAACAGTTATCACACAGGGCCCAAAGTGAAAATCTACAGAAGGTGATTTGGATGTCTGAGTCAGAAAACTGGGCAAGCACCCATACTCTTCTGCATGTTTGTGGGCAAGTGTGTACATGACGTTGTCCAGCTGTCCTTGCAGGGGGGTTGGGGTGGGTGGGTAAGGAAGCATTTACTGAGCACCCACTCTATTTCAGGCTGTGCTATGTATTCTATCTGCATGATCTTACATGAGCCCTGTGAGATAGATGCTTACCTGTTAACCCCATCTTACAGATGGGGAAAGTGAGGCTCAGCCACTTGCTAAGCACCTCCATAGGTAGTAGAGTCCAGATTTGAATCTAGTGTCCTCTGATTCCAAATCTGGTGCTTTTCCATTCCTTCAGGCCACAGAGGGCTTACAAATATGCCTGTCAACCATGGCCTTGGACTTGGACGCCCTGCAGCATAGCACACATGGCCACATCATCAGCTTGTAAACAACGCTCCCCTCCCCATTCCAAAGCAAGTCCCCAAGGCAATGACTTACATGCCCTCTTCCTCACAGCCATGCCCCAGGGGGTCATTTTATGGCTTGTTTCCTCATTTCACTTAGATTTACCTCAGGGATCATGTATGGGGAATATTCCATAGCAGGAAATAAAGAAGGAGTGGAGGTGAGAGACTCCAAACTTCCCTCAGGGGGACCTTGATCATTAGCCAGCCTTTGGCTGCTCCCAGAACAGGCCTGTGGTGTGACTGGGTGTGTGGTAAGTTGGTGGCTGTGCTTGGTCAGGGGTGGGGTCCGTGGAAGAGCTGACAGAGGTTGTGCCTCTGCGACCCAGCTTTCCGAGCGTGTCCCCTGCATCAGCATCCGGATGGCCTGAGTTTCACCCCCAAGTTCCTGGAGGGCAGGCGCTGAGTCTACTTCACCTTAGTGCCAGTAAAGAATCTGGAACCATCCATTTGCAATAATAGACATCTACTGAATGAATGATGTGGCTATCCCCTATACCCAACATTCATGAGGTTGTGTTTGTTTAGACAGGCAGACAGGTTGTGCCACTTAAAACTTTGTCTATTTGTTATGAAAATGTCCAAACTAACAGAAAAGTCCAATGAATACTTCGGAATATGATAAATAGTGTCACGAATGCTCATATACTCCCCACTCAGGGAGTATATGAGTTAACAATTAACACGTGCCATATTTGATGAAGCTGCCCAGAACCCAGATTTCTTATCTGCTCCAAATGCAGCTTGTGCTACAGAGACTTCTTATCTAGCTCATCGCAGAGATGGTACCTACAGGAGCTAAGCCTCAGGAGCTTCAAAGTTGATGACTCAATCCCTCGACACTTACTGAGGCCGACTTCATGTTAGGTCATGTGGAAGGCACCAGGTGACAAAGACGAGGAAGTCGCTGTCCCTGTCCCCAAGGCATCCATCCTCCGCCTAGAGTGGGTGATAGATGTGCAAATAGACAAATGTGTGATGAAGCGCTAAACCCCTGGCTCCGTTTTATAGACGCACACTCTGGGAACCTGAAAAGTCTGTAGTCCCATCTATAGCGATTTACTCCAACTAGATCCAAGTTAGGAAGTTGCAGCCCAGGCCCTGAGTTCCAGCCTTGTTCTTGCTCAGCTGTGTGACCCAGCTCTGCTTCCCAGTTTTCTCACCTGTAAATTAAGGGGTCAGGCTGGAACATTTCAAAGGCCCCCTACAGCCCCGAGGACTGGACTTTTTCACGGTGAAGTATTTAACCAGCCTCCCTCCCTCTGCTTATTGCCTGCACCTCTACTCTGAGCCAAGGCCTGCAGGAATAATTTCCAGCTCTGTCTGGATTTAGTAATGGGTTCATTCTTCCAGTCAGAAATTTCTTTTGTGGAGCTAACCCATGTCTCTATTGCTGCAGTTTCCATTAATTTCCTTTGACCTGTCCTTGGGGGGAGACTCATGATTACTGATAATTGTAGTTAATCCTTTAACCAGTAAAAGGAAACTAACCATCTAATAGGCAGAATAGGGAATGACTTGGCACACCATCTGCAAAATATAAACCAAAAATATTCCAGAGTGTTCTCTGGGAGGCCACAGCCATTAACGCCCCGAAAGCTGGCTATTTGTCTCTTGGAGGTGGCCACGCTCCGGAGCCAAGCCAGCAGCGGGCACAGGCAGTGGCAGCCTCGGCTGCGTTCCCCTCTCTGCATGTTTGTGGTGTAATCATTTTACTTGCTAAGGCCGAGCATCTCCAACCCTTTAAAGAGCTTTCTGACATCCCTCTGAGCAGCTGGCCTGCCCCCATTTCAGAAGATGTCATGGTTTATTAATTCTTTGCAGAAGCAATAAGAACCGGGTGTTGGCCTAATTTGGGGCCAATTTGCCATTATGGTAGAAAAATTGGCTCTGTCTCCTTTTATTCAACCCAAGGGCCTGTAGTTCCTTCTTTAACCCTTCCTGTGCTGGGTTCCCCATCCCCACTCCTGCGCCTGTGTCACCTTGTGCCAGTTATTTAAGCTCTCTGTGCCTCAGTTTCCTCAATATAAAATTAGGATAACCACTGTACCTATTTTATAGTATTGCTTTGCGTGAATATTAGGTTATTGAGTTATTTTAAGGTCCGTTTTTATCAAGGGCTTCAAATTGACATACTGTTTTAAAAAATCTGGAATTTCCTATTAAAATCCAGATTTTCAGGTTCTTGTGACTAATTGGAAGCCATGACAACCCTATGTCCACATTCCTGTGTAGAACAACTGTCTGGAGCCTAGCAGAGGCAGTTCCCTTTACAAAGGAGGCCCTGTGCCTGCCCAGGTCTTGGGCCTTTCCTTTCCACTCAGGGCCAGGGCCTCTCTTCCAGGCCTGTCTGGCCCTGAGGCCCAGAGTCTGTGGTCTGGGCTTCCCTGCTTCCTCAGGCCTGGCCAGGCAGAGAGCCCCACGACCAAGTTCTCTTCAACCCCAAAGGCTGCTCAGAAGTGTCCTTTTGGCTTTACTTGTGCCAGTGGCAGCAGGTAGCTTTGTTGACTGGGGAAGAAAATCCAAACCAATGAAACCCATCCTGGGGCTCCCTCCTCCATGAGCAAATATACTTTTGTGGAGTGAAGATGACGTAATCCGGAGACAGAAGAAAAGAAAGGAATAGTACTACACGGTAGTCTTCCTCCCCATTTATTCATCACAGTAATACTGGCTATTGCTGAGTGCCACCTGGGTAGGTGTTTCGTATCGATACCCTTAAACCACACAATAATCCCAACGAAGTAGCTATTATTATTCCTGTTTTACCGTTGAGGAAAGTGAGGCTCTGAGTAGTTTGTACAAGGGCACACAATTAAGAAGTATGAAGGCAGGATAATTCAACCCTTGGTTGTGAAGCGGATTGGAGGAAAAATTACGTGTGGGTTGGGGGTGGGAGTGGAGGTAGCACTGGTAGATCCCCTGAGGCCATTAGTATTTCTCACTGAGAGCTGAGCGGCAGTGGAGATTCCTGCCCTGGGGAGAGGATCAGGGGAAAATCCCCAGTAGGAGTGTGGAGGTGTTTGCAGAGAATCTCTGGAGTGGTGGTTCTCAGCGAGGGGTGATTTTTGCCTCCCTGGGGACATTTGGCCACTCCGGGACACATTTTTAGTGGCTACAACTGGCGAGAGGGTGCCAGTGGATGGAGGCCAAGGGTGCTGCTAAACGTCCTACAAAGTACAGGACTCCTCGCCCCCATACTCACTCCCCCAACAAAGAATAATCCAGCCCCAAATGTCAATAGTGCTGAAGCTGAACAAACCCTGCCCTAAAGCCTCTTTCAAGTTTAGAAATCTGATTCTAATATGGATTTGTGGGTCACAAGAAGGCACTCTGTGGGAGCGGAGGTATCTCAAGTGGTTGAGTGCCTGCTACAAGGTCCTGGGTTCAATCCCCGGTACCTCCTGAAAAAAAACAAGAAGGCACTCTGCTTGAACTATCTTCTATAATCGTGTTTTCACTGTCTGCGCTCTCTCCAGGTTAAGTCGCTGGGCCCCCAGGGAAATGAGGACATTACCTGGAGGATAATTTATGAACAATTTGGTACGCCATTTGAGAATGTCAGACCTGGAAGAGGCCTTCAATTTCAACTCAGCAAATCCCTCAATTGCACCAATGAGGACACTGAGGCCCAGAGGAGAAAATGTTTTGGTAAGAATACTAACCTGCCTGGTGCCTCACTCCTGGGAAACCGAAATGTAGGCTATCAAGTGCAATGCATGGGTCATTTCTGAGTGACTTTACCTCTGCTCTAAATGTGATTCTTCTTTTAAAAACACTTTCATTTCATGTATTAAAGTAATGCTTAGTTATTATAGAAAAAAACAGAAAACAACAAAGAAAGAACATTTCAGCAGTGGTGTGCTGGGACCCTGGACCTAAGGAGAGCACCCTTAGGAGATGGAATGGTTTGGAATGCTCTGCTTCCCTCCTGTAGCACCAGACCTCGCTTCTGTGTCCCGATCTCCATTCTGTGCTTCCTCGGCATTCTTATTGTTGAAGGAAGGATCACCATGAACAAACCTGGTCCCAGCCTTGAATCTTGTTTCCTTCACAAGTACAGCTTGGGGTAGGGCTGCAGCATGCCACATGCATATTCCCGTTTTCTGGAAGAATGAAACCAATGTGTCGAGAGAGGTTGCTCCATGCCCAACAAGTTCACAGACATTGTCTAATTTTGTCCTCACCAGCTGTCACCACCAAATGGAACCAAAGACTGTGGTTGATTGCATCATATACCCCAATGAAAAAACCTATCTCTTAACCTTAATCCACATTCCTGTTGTTATGAACATATTTGTGAAGAGGACTGTTTGAAGATGTTATTTTTAGTTAAGGTGTGATCCATCTAAATGAGGGTAGATCTTAATCCATATTACTGGAGACCTTTTAAAGAGAAGAAACTGGGGAAAAGGATGTGGCTCAAGTGACTGGACTCCCATCTACCATATGGGAGGTTCTGGGTTCGATTCCCGGGGACTCCCGGTGAAGGCAAGCTGGCCTGTGCCTCAGAGAGCTGACGTAGCAAGATGACGCAACAAAGGGAGACGCAGAGGAGAGACAGTGAGAGACGCGGCAGACCAGGGTGATGAGGTGGCTCAAGCTATTGAGCGCCTCTCTCCCACACTGGAGATCCTGGGATTGGCTCCCAGTGCCTCCTAAAGAGAAAAGCAGACATGGAAAGAACACACAACGAATGGACACAGAGAGAAGACAGTGAGCACAAACAACAACAATGGGGGCGGGGGGAGAGGGGGAAATAAAGAGAAGAAACTGTCAGCCAGGAGGCAGACAAGGCCACCCAGGCAGAAGCTGGAAGGCAGAGAAAAATGAAGAGCAGCCACAAGGGAGAGAGTCACCATGTGACAGGAGGTGGCGACGCAAGCCCAGGAGCCCAAAAATGCTACAGACTTTGGGGACAAAGCATGGCTTTGCTGACACCTTGAATTTGGACTTCTAGCCTCTGAAACTGTGAGACAATAAATGCTTGCTGTTTAAGTCAACCCACTGTATGGTATTTGCCATAGCATCCTGGTAAACTAAGATAGGGGCTTAAAAGAACTAAGCAGGTCGCCTGGTCCAGTCCCCTGCCTTGAGTCAAGAGGGCACCCAGACCATTCCATGCCCTGGAAATCATCCCCATGGATCCACCTATACCAAGGGCATCTTCCACGCATTTATCATGTAACATTTCATGAGTTGACATGAGTTGAATTGTGTCTCCCCAAAAGATATGCTGAAATCCTAACCCCTGGCACTTGTGAATGTGACCTTCTCTGGAAATAGGGTCTTTGAAGATAAGATCACATGGAATTAGGGTGAGCCCTAATCCAAGGTGACTGGTGTCCTTACAAGAAGAGGAGACAGTGGGAGAAGGCCATGTGGACACAGAGAATGGAGGGATGATGCATCTACAAGCCAAGGAACACCAAGAATTGCCAGCAAAAACCGGAAGCTAGAAGAGGCAAGGAAGGAGTCTCTCCTACAGATTTAAGAGTGGGCATGGCCCTGCTGAAACCTTGATTTCAGGCATCTAGCTTTCAGAGCTGAGACAATGCATTTCTGTTTTTAAAAGCCACTTAATTTGTGGAACTTGGTTACAGCAGTCCTAGAAGCTAAGACAAGTGCCATTAATGAGCAGTCCCAAAATGGCTGAAAACCACCATCCCAACCCTAATAAGCTGTGGCTCTCTAAGTGCAATGCTGGCACTGTAAATCTGGTTTGGAACCAGGCAGAAGTGGGTGCAAGGGCTGGTTTTACCCATCTCTGTCCATGGAACCTACAGCAGACCACGTCATCTTTCCCCAGCTCAGTCTTCCCTCTTGCCACATGGTGGGCACAGCCTTGGCTTTTCACCCACTCACTGGACATTGTAGGATCCAAGCCTTAAAGAGAGTTCAAGTGTGTTATCAAAGGAAAGCACCACACAAGACTGTTTTCCTTCTATGTGAGCAAAGAGTTGACTTAGTGTGTGTATTTAGGATAGACTGCCTTTTCTCCTTTCTTTACCTCTGTTTCTTGCTGGTCTTCCTCCCCCCAACCCTGGCATCACCAGCTCCACAGGAGCCCCCTCCCTGCTCCCCAACTGCTAATGTTCACTTCTCTAGCAAATGATAGGTGACAAGTTGCTCCCTGAGATACCCACAATCAGATAAGTCAGGAAGGGAAATGAGTTCTTCTGGAAGAGAAGCAGACTGTTTTTTGGAAATTAAATATTCCTTAAAGGAGTACAGAAAACTTAAGATTCTAGCCACAGGTTTCCAAGGAAAGCTCACCAGAGAAACTGGGGCACTCCCCAGCATAAGGGCTGGAAAGGATGGAAGCTGTTGCTCTTGACATCTACAACTGTCATCTGGGGTCTGGGTTCGGGGTCCACCCCCCATCCAAACACACACAATCGGGATCAGAGTCTTCCTTCCCTTTCTCTCCCTGTGGGCGCCCAGGCCCCTTCCATCCATTCAACAATCAGGGTGCCTTGTGCTTTTCCAACTTGGCATCTTGCGCTCTACCTGCAAGCTGGGATATAAGAGGCAGTTTCTTTTTTTTTTTTTTTTTTTAAGATTTTATTTATTTATTCATTTATCCCCCCCTTGCTGCTTGTGCTCGCTGGGTCAGCTAACCACGCCGTGCGGGCGGGCGGGCTTGCCTTCACCAGGAGGCCCTGGGAACCGAACCCGGGGCCTCCCATATGGTAAACGGGAGCCCTACTGATTGAGCCACAGCCGCTTCCCAAGAGGCAGTTTCTTATTGTCATTCCCAATGTGGGGAAACTGAGGTACAAAATGGTTGAGATGGGCAGTCATGTGCATGCCACACCGACCAGACCTCCAGACGAGTTCTATGTCCGCCACGTGCATGTGCACACATGCACACACATGCACCGAGTTTTACAGCCTTCTAAAATTTATGAGGAAAGCTGAGTACCCATAGATCTCTTAATTAAGTGGCCTTCCCCTAGGAGAAAGGAAATGGGCTTCCATATTCTTAGCACCGACATCAGATTGCATGATTTACTACCCAAGGCCTGCGTTCCTCCCCAAATCAGCTCCTGTCCAGAAAGAGCATCTATCACTTTGAAGGTGGTTCAAACTCCACCTTGCTTTCCTCCCCCCCCTCCCCCCGGCCTTTCCTGGTGCCCTCCAGGCCCTCCCTCAGCATTTCCTCTGATCTGCCCCTTGGCCCCAGAGGTTCAAGGTCAGGATGGAGCCCTCAACAGCCTCCCTACGTACAGGGCCGGCTTGGAGGGGCTGCCCTCCCTCTTGAAGAAACTTCCCGCCGCAGGGCCCGCTGTGGCTGCTGATGGCTGCCATGAAGATATATGGGTTTAATCAGGCCTCTGACAGGTAAAGACCCTAACAACGAGGACAGTTTGTTCTCCCAAACTGTTGAGTATCTAAGCCCAATGTTTATTTTGGAATTGAATGAATAACATTGTTCTGGGAAAGGAAATTAAAAAAAGCAGGCTTGTAATTTACAGTAGAGAGGAGAACAGATCTGGAGGTCCTCCCCCTCTTTTAGGCCCAGGCTCCCCCCACCCCGCAAACTCTCTCCCCGTCTTTTTGCTGCTTTAAACTTCTAAACACACCACAACCGACTCAGCTCATCTTCTCAGCCCTGCCAGTAAAGGTCTCAGCATTGCCAGGCTCCCTAGAGCTGCCAAGAGTAGTCATTGCTTCAAGGCAAAAGGTTCCCCCCGCCATTAAAAATCAAAACCAAATGCCACTGAAATCCAAATGCTGTGAGACTCATTCAAAATGCGGAATGAAGAGTGATGACCCGGGGTGGGCCGGAGGTTCACCTGCCTGTGCCCCTGTTCCCCAGGGTCTGGAGAGAGTGACTTATCAAAAATAAAGAGAGAAAGCCCACCACCCCCTCAAAAGCCAAACGCTTCTCTCCTGGGGTTAAAGATCTCTTCATTGAGGAAGATCAATTTATTTAAAAATTCTTGGGGTGGGATCAAGGGACAGTTCCTTTGTACCCATCATCTAGAAAACTCCCGGAGATTTCCCTGAAGAGAGACCAGGATGGGCACGTCTTGCCTGTGCTAAGGTGAGGGGCGGGAGGATTGGGGGTTGGTTTGCAGCAGTGGACATCCCGGTCAGCCAGGGGTGCTCGAGGCCAGGTCTGTTTCTCAATGGAGCAACAGGATTTGACAGGATTTGAAACCAGCTCAGAGCCCCAAGATCTCCAAATGCCCTTCATCCCCTACCTCTCTGAAGCCGCTCCCAAATGCCAGGCAGGCTTCTGAGCTGGGGGAAGGGCTCCTTCAGAAGCCTCCTGGGCCTGGCTCTGCCTGGAGGGGATGCCCTCAGACTCCTCCCCTGGCCTTGGGCAAGGGCATCTATCTCTCCTTCCAACTCCATAAACCAGGGCCTCTGCCGCCTGCCCTCCGACCTACCGCGGATTAGCTAATTGATGGGGGTAGGCCACTTTGAACATTTCAAGGCCTGGTCTGGGGCCAAGTCTCATTACTTAGCTTCAAAGTCAGAACTCCATAAAAAGTTCATTGGTGGAGCTGATTGTTCCAGATTGTCCCAACGGAACTGAGCCCTCCACGGCACCCCGGGCCTCATGTTTTAATGTGGGGGCAGAATACGTGTGTGGTACTTGCAATGGGGGTGTGGGGTAGGGGTGGGTAATGGAATGGGAGGAGCAGGAGCCCAAGACCCGGCCTGGGCATTTTCCTTTCTCTTTTCAAATGCTTAAAAATTACAGAAGAACTATAACCACATTCTACAAAAATTGGAAAACAGAGCAGAGGAAAGGAAAATATTCCAGAAGCCCATACCTTCATACAACAATAATATTTCTTTCTAGGCATTTTTCTTATGTATAATTTTCATATACTTGTGCAGCATATGCAAACACAAATGGCCTGACTTTTGCTATTTTTTGGAGGTGGGGAGCTAAGCATTAAATCGTAAGCTTTTCCCCATCTCTTTATAACTAGTACTTAAGTGGCTTTGAGATATTCTGTCCTGTAAATGTGGAATAATTGTTGCACATTTAGGTTATTTCCAGTTTTTCATTTTTATAAGTAACATGAACCTATTCATCTTCCTTATGATTGGTTCTTGATTTTTCTTTTTTTAAAAAAAGTAGCCTTTTTTCTGATTACAAAAGTAACACATTTTTAATTTTTAAAAAAGGTATAGAAAATCCAGTCCAGGAAAGTTTAAGAAGTAAATAAAAATCACTTATCACACAGCGTCAGCATTAACCTTTTGGATATATATATATGATTAAATAGAACAGGATCATGCCGCACAGAAGTTTTGTAGGTCCCTTGGGCGGGGGGAATAAAATTGGCGGAGGAAATATTATTTCCAGGCGAGATTCCACGTGTGATATGTGTAGACTTAAAAATGGATGGCATTTTCATTCAGAGCGCGCAACCTGGGAGAGACCCGCGCCCAGGGCCGCGGCCTAGAGCGTGGGACAGGCGCGGGGTCCACAGCAAGGCCAGGTTCCCGCGCGCCAGCGCGCTCTCCTCATTTCTTTTGACAGGCGCCACCGAGCCCCTGATTTATGGCCACACTTCACGGGACACTAGTAAACGTCCCATAGTATATTTTGTAAGAGTAATGAAGGCTCAGTAACCCCAGCCCTCGCCGCAGCCTCTGCTAATAAATTCCCTTCTGCCGAGAGAGGGCGGGCCTGCCGGGCGCTTGGCGGGAGTCACTGGCCTGTGCATTAGCAGAGGGACACTAGGGCCCCCAAGAGCTGCTGCTCTCCCACCCCGATCTTTTCCTGGAGGAAGTGGAAGGCTTTGCTGCGCCCCCCCCCACCTCCAGCCTCCCCCAGAATGCAGACCTGTTGAGCTCAATGCCGAGCTCTCAGAAGGCAGGAGGAAGATGAGAAGTTAGCGGAGAAGCTGGAAAAGGAGGGGGAGAAACCCCAAACCATAATTGCCCCTTTCCTTCTGCAGCTCAGATTACTGGCCAGGGCCTGAGGGGCGGCGGAGGGCTGTTTCTTTTTTGACTACTGTTTCCTTTGAGTTTGAAGACGAACTGTGGGATGAAAGAAGACCCGGGTGCAATTGAGATGGGCTGAGTTGGGGGCGTGGGCTGTGCAGGGAGACCCCAGACCAGGCTCTCCTCCGGCTCTAGAAGCAGTAGGAGCCGGAGGGGGTGGGGAAGAAAGGGGAGGGGTGAAGGTATTGTATCCCCCCCTCTCCCGGATGTGCACATGCCTCAAAGAACTGGGGACGGGGAGCATATTTGTCACTCACGGAATAGCTGCCCAACTCTCTTTACCCTCCTGCTGCCCCTTGGTATACTTGATTCAGAACTAGATGTTTGTTCACTCATCCTTTTTGTTCTACTCTGCTTTCAGCCGGCACAGGACAGGACACTGCCTCCCCACCAGGTGCTGAGGAGACAAAGATGCCTAAGACATAATCCTTGCCTTAGAGAGGTCCCATTCTGTGCCGTCGAAGTGACAGATAAAAGCGCTAATACTTACTGCGTGCGTACCACGTGCCAGGCACCGTTCTAAGCTATTTACACGTATTAATTAATTTACTCCTTACAAAACCCAAAGAAGCTGGTATTTTATTATCATCATCTCAATGATGCTCAGGCACTGAAAGTTTGAGGGACTTGCCTGAGGTCTCACAACAACTGTGGGTCTGAGTCTAGGCTCTCAGTCACTCCCCCAGGCCTCCTCGAGTCATAGGAACTCAAAGCAGGTAGGTTACCCAGATATCATAAGCAGGTCATTCTGCACATGAGGAAACTGAGGTCCAGAGAGGAGAAGTAACTTGCCCAAGGCCACACAGCCCAGTGGCAAGGCTGGGCCTAGAGCCCAGCAGCCCAAGCCCTGGTCGCACTCCTCCCACTGCACCAACCAGCTGCCCTCTTCAGTCACCTGGAACTCCCCGGCGCATATTCTAAGAAGACAGTAAAGTGAGAACATTTTCCTAAAGTCTGGAAGCTTCCTGTTTACGACAAACTACTCCAAGGATCCACCCAAAGACCTTGCAGGAACCATGGAAAGGGTTGTTTAAAGAAAGAAACAAAGTTAACTCCAGACTATGCAAGCTGGGGCACATTTTGGTATTGGTGGGGTGGAGAATTGAGCTTCTTCAAATTAAAAATTTATATTTTAGAAACTAGAAACTTCTCATATATATCATATGGAGTTTACCAGTTTTTAAAGAATTAGAAAATGATAAAGATCATTACACTTGATGCTACATGATGACAGACATAAAAGTGGGGTTTTCAGGCCATCATTCTGAACCACTGGTGAGCAAACCCAGCCAGGCTTGCAGCCGGCAAACAGAATGATCTGTGTGAACATCCAGAACCTGTGGCTGTTCCTGTACATGTGTAAGAAATGGCATGGGGACTGTCAGCTGGTGTCAGAGCCCAAACTGCTGTGCAAACAAGTGGCTTGATCACAATCGTTACTTGGAATGTAGGAATTTCCAAACCCCAAGAGTTATCACAAGTGCATAAGACAGACCTCGTGGAGAAGCAAAACTCACAAATAAGACACCTGGCCTCATTTGCTGAGTGTTGTTTTCTGAGTTGGTTTGAATGGGGGAACCAACACAGGGGACTCTGATTCTTGTTAGAAGTCCCCTGTGCCCTCACAGAGGGAAAACCAGGCTCTTTGAGGCTGGTGCCCTGGTAGGTCCAGGGGAGGGGCCCTCAGCTGGGAGCCAGGGGCCTCAGTCCATCAACAAGCAGAGGCAAGTCACATCTCAGATTTCAGATGCAAAAAGGGGCTTCTGGTAGACCTCTTGGAGCCCACCAGGAGAGGGTAGACCTACCACGGTACTGGCATTGGAAGACCCTTTCTCCCCAATCCCCACAGCAGCTCCGGGCAGCACACACTGATATGGTTGCTTTACAGATGAAGAAACTGAGGTATCTAGGGTTATGATACTCACAGTGCTTGGATGAAGGGGCTGAAAGTGTCCCATGGATATGAAAGTGCAAGTACAGAAGACAGTTGTTGTAAACTATCTCCAGTTAATGTGCAAATGGGAGCAAAGGTCTAGCATGATGTCGGCAGAGAAATGTACTCAATAAATGTTAGTTTCCTCCCTTTTTCCTCTGTCATCTCTAGGGCAGGGGACAGCAAAGGAGCTGTGTGATGTGGTGGACAGAGAATTGCATTGCGAATTTTTGGGGGCCCTGGGTTCAAATCTTGGCTCTGGCATTCATTGGGGGACAGAGAGCTCCTTCTTCTCTTCTGGCTCATTTTCCTCATCTGGTCAATGAGAGGCCAGCCAATCTCTTCTGTCAGCTCTGCATTTAACCCTGATGGGCACGTTTCCCTGTCTGTCAAGCTCTGTGCGCACAGCAGGCTTCTCTTCTGAATACTTGTTAAGTTAAGCTTTGTTCCTGCTCTACCCAGCTCACAGGGATATTGTGAAGATCAAATAAACAAGGATGAAAGTGATTCCCTAATAAATTCAGACTACTGTTTACCCAGGCGAGGAGGATGGTAAGAAAAGGAGAACTGGCTTACCCCCTCTATGTTCTTTGTGAGGTCAAATGGGATTGAGGAGTGTGCCCTGCACAGAAACCAACTCGTGTGCCGTTTCTCAGAGTTTCAGACTCAAGCCTCCTTCTGATGAACATAAAAAAAAAAATCTTGTGCCCTCTCTCAATACTTTTTGAAATTTCAAAATAATTGAAATAGTGACCAAAAAAAAAAAAAAAAAAAAAATCAGTGGTAATTTCAGATCATGCCTTTTCCCCCAAACTTCTCATGTCCCCTGGACAATCTGTTAAACACAGAAGAGGGACAGAAAGATGCTATTTTTCATTCAAACAGGTGTGGAAATGGAGTTTGTTGGGCACTGCCTGGGCTTTGGCCCCTCTCCTTAGGGCTCCTTCTTTCATCACAAGACTTCTGGGGTCAGGTGGGGTCAGTGTGACCCTGGGCTGCCCCGGCCAGCAGTCCTTGGCCATGACAGAGAGGCTCTGCAAAGACAAAGTATGCGACACCATGTACGTGTCTTGATATTCTTATTGCTATTACTATAATTTTCCGTGATTTGGTGCTTTTCCACTAGACCACACTGCTTTTTTTTGGCTTTGACTCCTCAGCGGGAAGGGGCTCTAGACTACTTAGGAGGTATCTCCTTGCTCATCATTTATTCAGTCATTGATTTGGCTCCATCTGCAGGGCTTTTTTCTTCTGTTCACCTAATATCAGCCACCATTTTCCTGAGCATTCATGGCACAAGGGGAATCTTGGCACAAGGGGAATCTCAGACAAACCCCTCACCAAAGAAACATGGACTTGCCTAGAGGGAACCAGACATAGACCAGCCACAGGTAAAAGATTAGGTGGCTTTGAATAGGCGAGTGCCTCAGAAGGGAAGGCAGACTTTCTGTCCAAGGTAACTATGTTTTCAACTTTCTATTCCATTCCTGGAGGCCAGAACAAGCCTGGCTCAGCTATGAGCACGGGCAATTCACCTCCTCCTTCTGAAGGTCATTGACTTGAAACTATGGTTGGGTGAGATGGCATTCAAGGCCCCTTCCAGCTCCCATTTCAGGGTGGGAGTGGACCTGCTGCCCCAGGGTCTGAATGCCCTTGTCCCCGAGGCCCTCTGCGGAGAGGTGGCTCCTGGCAGTACAGCTGTGAACCTATCTGGCTCCTCGTGCTCCTGCCTTCCTGCAGCGTAACCCAGCCCCTTGGCTTTTCCTACTCCTTGTCTTTTTTCTGTCTGTAGGGAAGAAATGGCATTTCTAGGACAGTGTGGGTGGCCTGGAAGGCCTTAGAGGACTTGGGGAGAGGGGGCACACTGGGTCGCCCCGTGGAGCCTTTCACATCTCCATGTTGCCCCTGCCCGCTGCCAACAGAGGGTCGCTGTGCTTGCTGTGGACTCGCTGCCAGCTGGCTGTGTCCACTGCCCCCCAGGAGGCCTTCTGGAGCCCAGACGATGCTGGCTGCCTGAGTGAAGGAGGGCGGTGACTCTGCTGAGTGCTGGGAAGACCCTTCAGTGGGCTGACAGTGAAGAACCCCAGGGGGCTGCTGTTCCCACTGGTTCCAGGCAACTGGCCCAGAAGTCCTGCTCCCTCTGGGTCCACTCGCCCTGGCCCAGCTGGCCCTTCCCCGAGCCCTGGGGGCCGCACCCTGGCACATGTTGGGCCCTGGGAGCTTAGCACAGTGGCTGACCGCATGGCCTATAGGTGACCAGTGAAGGTTAGCTTAATGATTGATTGCTCCAAACCCACAACACACCAGGCTAAAAGAGTTATTAAACGAATAGCAGTGGATAAAGCACTTTCTACATGTTGCTTATTTCCTCGTTGAAGTTTATTTAGTTTTTTCTCTTTGTCGGGCAGACCGAAGGCTGATGAGGTGTAACCCTGAACTGGGAATCGAGAAACCCTGGGACAAGTACCTTTACCTTCCTGTGCTTCTCTTGTCCCAACTTTCCCATCAGTATCTGAACGTTATTTCCTGCAGCTGTGCTGGGAGGATCACACTCCGTGGCGGATGAGAAGGGAATGGGGAAGTTAAAGGGGCCATGACAAATGTGAGGGGCTGTTACCAAGGTGTTCCACCTGTGCCTTGACATCACAGTCATAGCATCATCCGGGAAAGCTTTCCTTATGCCCAATACGACAAATCCTGCCACAGGTGATAAGACTAAAGGAATGAGGTCAAGTTCCCTAAGCCACCCAGGACAGCAAATGCCATGGTTTCTCTTTAGGATCTTGGCCTAAATGCCTCCTCACCAGGAAGATATTTTTTGCCTCTACACTAGTTCTGTCCCACGACACCCTGCACTTGCCTCTTCATGGATTCAACCACCCAGGGTCAGCATATTTAGTCACTTGGAAGATACACATAGTCCAATCACAGCAGACAGTGTCCCGTGGGTGGAGAAGGGTCCTGGCTTCCCCACTGGCTGCATAATAGGGGATCAATGAAGATTTGTTGAAGGAGCAAATAAATGAATGAATAGCAGAAATTGACCCCTTGGGTAGCCAGTGTATCCGTGTCCATTGGCTCCCCACCCCACTTCAATCTCCCCACCTCAGTTCCATTCCTTTGTGCTCAGTGAACACAAACCCATTTTAATTGGCCTATGTGCAGGCACTAAAAGAGAATTCACTAAATTCCCCTCTGAAAAACCATCCATCTCAGTTACTCACTTTATCATACACCCAGAATTTCAAACTGGAAGCTTCCATTTTTAACTCCTCTCCCTCCCTAATTGTGCTCCTCCTTTCACTGCCCTTCCCAATTCCCCTCCATGCATCTGGCATTTATTTATTAAGCATTTAGGATAGTGAGGACCTATTAGGTACCAGAGATGGAGCAGTGAATGAAACCAAACCCCTGGCCTCATGGGGGAAACAGGGAATAAACGTTGCAGCATGCCTTCAAGGGTGGGGCACTCTTGTGAACAGAGTGGTCATAGAAGGTCTCTAAGGAGGTAATCTTTGTGCAGACCTGAAGGGACTGAAGGAGTGAGCCATGCAAACACAGAACCTGTAGGAAGAGCATTCCAACCAGGGTGAGCAAGGGGCTCTTTGGTCATGGCTGAGTGAGAAAGAAGACATGAGGTTAGGGAGTGGCCAGAGGCCAGATCACATAGGGCCTTGTAGGCCATGGAGGGACTTTGGATTTGCTTCTAAGCATGGTTACAAGTCACTGGTGCGTTTTGAGGAAGGAAGTGACATGATCTGGCAGTAGCATGGAGAGTAGTCCTTGTTGAGGGCAGGAGTGGAAGAAAAAGTAGGACAGGAAGATGGAATTAGCTGGTGGATTGAATGTGGGGTGTGAGAAAAACAGGAATCAATGGCAACTTGGGACTTTTGGCTTAAGTAACCAGGTGAATGGGTAACTTGGCCTCCGGGAAACCAAGTCTTATCAAGTGTACTTTACAATATCTCGCCTTCATTCTTCTCTCTTCCCTCTGCCACTGCTTGTTCAAGCTCCCATGATTCCTTGCTGGGATTCGTAGCAAGCCCCTCATTTCCCATCAACCCAATCACTAAAAAATAGGTTCCAGGAAGCAGATGTGGCTCAAGCGATTGGGCTCCCACCTACCACATGGGAAGTCTCTGGTTCGGTTCCTGATGCCTCCTAAAGAAGACAGCGAGCTGGCACGATGAGCAATCACGGCAAGCTGACACAACAAGATGATGCAACAAGAGACACAAGAAGAAAAACATAATAAGAAACATAACAAAGCAGGGAGCAGAGATTCCTGGTACCTCCTAAAGAGGATGAGCAGGACAGCGAGCTGGAGTGATGGACAGGCACGGTGAGCTGACACGACAAGATGACGCAGTGAGAGACACAAGAGGAAAAACATAATGAGAGGCAAAACAAAGCAGGGAACAGAGGTGGCTTATGTGATTAAGCACTTCCCTCCCACATCGGAGGTTCCTGGAACCTCCTAAAAAAAGAAACAAAGAAGATGAACAGGCACAGCAAATGCAAACAGCGAGGGGGTGGGGAAAGATAAATAAATAAAATAAATCTGAAAAAAAAAATCATTTCCATAATATCACTCTCAGCCTTGAAAAACTCTGATGGCTACCTGTATTATTCATCTATTGCTGTGTAACAAATTGCCTCCAAACAACAACAAATGTTTATTATCTCACAGTTTCTGTAGATCAGGAATTTGGGTGCAGCTTAGCTGTGACCTCAGGGTCACATAAAGCTGCATTCAAGGTGGTGGCTGAACTGTGGTCTCATCTGAAAGCTTGTCTGGGGAAGGATCTGCTTCTAGGCTCAGTCATGTGGGTGTAGGCAGGATTCAGTTTCTCACAAGCTGTTGGACTGAAGGTCTTGGGTCCTCATTAGCTGTTGACTGGAGAGACCAGTTCCTTTCCATATGGTTCTTTCCAGAGGACAGATTACAACATGACATCTGGTTTCACTTAGAGTGAGCAAGTGAGAAACCAAGAGAGAGTACCCAAGACGGAAGCCATGGTCTTTTTGCAACCTTATTTTGGAAGGAACATTGCATCACTTTTCCATATTCTATTTGTTAGAAGCAAGACACTCGGTCGAGTCTGCAATCAAGGGGAGGGGCTTATGGGAAGGCATGAGTACCAGGATCTCTGGGGGCCACCTTAGAGGCTGCTTACCATTCTCACTTTTTCTGTGTCTTCTGCACCCACCCCTCACTCTGGCAATATCACTTGACTTGCTGGCCCTTAAAAAGCTATTCATTTTCTATGTCATTGCCTTTGTCTGGCCATTGTGCTCTCTCTGCCTTGAACTCTTAGAGAGTTTCTTTTGTTCATTATTTCAGACCTAGTAGTGAAGCCTTTGGCATAGCCACCCTTCCCATTTGCTTATATCATCATTCTTGGGCAATATGTTTGCTTCTTCCAGTTTGAATGTGTACTCTGTGGTAGTTGGAACTACGTCATTAATTAGTGGGTTCCCCTTGCCAAATATGGTACCTTGGCACATAGTAGGTTCTTATGAAACTCTCTGTTCTGTTAAATAAATGAGTTTTTTTAAAAGCAAAAGAAAAAATTCAAGAAGGTAAACTTATAGGATGGATTCCAAGGTCAAGCAAGGTTTTAAGATTATTTGCTATTTTGGATCATCTGTTCTAAGCTTCCCCTCCATTGGGAATTCCTAAAGAAGCTGTTCAACTGTTCTTGCAAGTATACAAAGAGCCTTTACTAAATTGCTTTATTTTGGGTCTCTCAGCAACCCTGTGACATGGGAAGGGCAGAAATAATGATACCCATTTAATAGATGTAGATACAGAGACCCAGAAAGGTCATATATCATACCCATGGTCAGATGGCTAGTGCCTGGTGCAGCCAGGGTTTAGCTCAGTTCAGTTCAGAATATTTTTTACCAATGCCTCCTATGTTTCAGGCCCTGAGTTTTACTACAGAAACAGAAGATGCAGGCCCTGCCCTCAAGGGGCTCGTGGTCTCCTTGCAGAGCTTGACACATAAAGATATCATCCCCACTCAGCAGGGAAAGCCCTTGATATGCTTGTCCTACCACATGAGCTGCCTCTGAAATGGTTCCGTCAGTAAAAGTGTGACAGCGTAGGTCAGAACAGTGGACCCCAGACTTGACTGGTCTTGGGAACTGTCTGGAAAGCTTTTAAAATACACAAATCTTGATTTATGGGTCTAAAATGGGATCCAGGAACCCAAGTGAGTCTGAGTATCAGGCCAGTTTGAGATCCTTTTTATGTCTGGTTTTCGGAGAACAATCAAGAGATCTGAAACTTTCTCAGTAGTATGCTGCGTGGGAAGGGAGATTTCCCATGGTCTCTCCTGCTAAGCCCCCCAGGTATTTCCCTCCTCTGGACTGCTTCCCCTTGGAATGGCTTTGGGCCCTGCCATTTCCCCTGGATGCTCCCTACTCTGCTCTCCTGAGCCCCAGTTACTCCTTTCCCCATATTTCCAGCTACAATCCCACCTGTCTGAGGCATCTCACTTGTTTCAAACAAGGAAGTGCTTTCAGGAAACCATGCCAAGGGTGGAGTTACTCTTCTCCCTTAGGGTTAGGGTGAGTTAAGGTCATTTCCTCCTCTGAATTCCCTTCATTCTCGGTTTGGTACCTTACGAGGTATCTGCTGTTACACTCATCTAACAGGTCTGCTCTCCCTCAGAGACGGTAAACTCCTGGAAGGCAGATCATTTGAGGGTTTGTGTTTTGATCTTTCACCTCCTTCAAGTCTTGGTTCAAATGTCACCTTCTCAGCGAGGCCTTCCTTGACCACCGGTTTAAAACTGCATTCCCTCCTACATTCCCAGTCCTCTGACTGTGCTCTCGTTCCCCTCCACAACACTTCATGGCCTCCTCGTTTACTATGAATAAATTTTGAGCAAGGCCCTTGGGTGTAGTGGGACTCTCTAACTGCTGGTTGTTTGGTTGATTGATAAGGCCAGCCAAATTAGAGCAGACCTATCTCCTTCTCTTACAGAAAATGCTCTGGACAGATGGCTTGGTGACTCTCATTTCTCAGGGTCAATAAAGCAAGCCTTGTTGAGATTGTCACAGCCTTCCCAGCTGGGCTGAAAAAGGCCTTTGGAATCAGATTCTGAGGAGGTGATGGGCCAGCTCCAAGACTTCCCAAGGAGCCAGAGTCAGGGCTGGCCTCACATCCTGCTTGTCAGGCCCCGGCTTGCAGAGGAGAGGCCTTCAGCTGCCAAGGACTTTGTTTTATTGTCATTGCAGCTGGCTCCCCTCTGGGCGGGAGCTGCCAGGACAGCAGCCACCAAGTCCTGGATGCTGGGCTAGGGTAATAATAGCAATCCCATAATTCTCATCTGAGCCAGAGCTGAAAGGAAGAACTGCTAGAGGTGGCTTAGAAAACCAGAGCCATGGCAGTGGGAGGAGGAGGAAGAGCTGGTACTGGCTGTTCTCTCTCTCACTTCCTCACAGGACTGGCTTTGGGACATGGCTCAGGGAGCTTCCTCCAGCCCAGTCTCAGGTCAGTTTTTCCAAAGCTTGTCACAGAAAGAAGGCTGGGATGTTATGTATACAGGGGACACAGGGAATTCTGATATTCTCTTGTAAATCCTGCCCCAGAAAGCCTGCAACACAAGCAAGAGGGATTGCTGCTTGGGGATGCATTTGAAATGCTGCTTCTGCTGTTAGCCTTCTTGGGGTTTTCCTAATATGTGTCAATCAGGCCTCTGGAAAGAGTTGCCACCAGATTGAGAAAGTACCCCAGATCTGTTCTAGTTATCCCTGGGCTGTGAAGAGCCATGTGTTTGGGAAGATGTGTCATTGCATCAACCGTGGTCTCAGATACCTCAGGGTGGGCAGACTTGTTACACTGCACGGGTGTTTAGAGATCACTGAGCCATTGAAGTGCACCCCTGTTCCTTGTTCAGGAAGAGGAAATAAGTGATGTCCGAAAAGCTGTCTTGTCAAAGAGTCTACCTGTGGCACATGAAAGAGAAGCCAGAATTGAGAGCCCAGATGATTCTCCAACTGACATGTTCATCCAAGGGAATGGGCATGGTGTCAAAGGTGAATGGACACAAATCTTCCTCAAAGATTAAACAAAGAATTACCATTTGACCCAGTAATTCCAATCCTAGTATATATGAAGAGAATTGAGAAATATGTCCACATAAAAACTTGTACATGAGTATGCACAGCAGCATTAGTCTTAACAGCTGAAAAGAAGAAACAACTCAATGTCCATCCACTGATGAATGGATAAACAAATTGTGATATTTCCATACAGTGGAATATTATTCAGCCACAAAAAGGAAATACTGGTATATGCTACATCATGGATGATCCATGAGAAAATTATGTTAAGTGAAAAAATCCAATAAAAAATGCTACATATGATTCCATTGACACGAAATGTCCAAAAAAGGCAAATCCACAGAGACACATGTTAGTTTAGGGGTTGCCAGAGGCTGGGGACAGATGGGAATGGGAAGTCACTACTAACGGGTACAGGGTTTTTTTTTGGGGGGGGAAGTGATGAAACTATTCTGGAGTTAAATAGTGGTGATTGTTGCACAACATTGAAAATATGCTAAAAACCACTGAGTTGTCCACTTTAGTGAATTTTATGATATATCTTTGGAGCCAGACTACTTAAGTGCAAACACTAGCACTCCTGGATACTAAATGTGTGATTGTGGGCTAATCATTTACCCACTCTGTGCCTCAGTTTCTTTATCTGTACAATGAAGATAATAGTATCTGCCTCATAGTGTTGTTGTGAGGATTAAAAGAATTAATAGAAGGGCTCCTGGCACAGAGCAAGCACTGCATAAGGGTTAGCTTTTATGTTATTAATGACCTATTTCATGATGTCCAATGATCTTGGCCATCTGTACATAAATCAAAGGTCAAAGAAAACATAAAAGCTTGTTAGCAGGGTGGGCTTGATCCAGGGTGATGACCACAAGCAGGACCAAGGCTTGGGGATTTGAGTAGCTCCCACTTTGAAAGAGCCACTCATGAAATCTGTAGAGTACTTAGTACATCCAAACATACATAAATACAGAATCTGGCTCAAGATTTTTGGCTGGAGTCCATCGAGAGTTCAGAATCCCTCTTCGAACAATGGCAGCTATTATTCAAATCTAGAGGCTTTTGAGTTGGATGCTTTCTCCAGCCCAGACACTGCTTCAGAGCTGCAACATTCTAAAGAATGAGGCTAGAAATTGATGCCATTTTTGAGCTGATTTATGGAGAGGTTTCTTGATTTGGGTCAAGTTCCTGCAACATTTGGAAAGTGACGAGCATAGGCATCATTATTTCCCCAAATGACCAAAATTATAGCTGGTAACTTGAGGCCAGTAAATTTCCATGCAGCAGATGTTAAACTCTTTTAAAAAATGATTAACAATGGGAGACTTGGACTCTATGGCAAAGCAACCAATCGGGTGGTGTTGCTGAAGTCAACGTGTGAGGTAAAGGGCATATCCAGACCCTGTGGTGTGGTGGGGAACATCGGAGACTGTAAAAGCCCATAGGTTGTGGTGTAAATCAAGCCTGTGGTCCTGGGTGGCTGGATGTGTGGTTCTGGGACAAGAGACCTGGACAGTGTGTTGGAGACTCAGTTCAAGACTTGCTTCTGCCATTAGTGTGACTAAAGGCAAATTATTTCCATTCTTTGGGACACAGTTTCCCTATCCTTTAAAATAAAGAGGGGCCACATTAGGTGGTCTCTAAGGTTTTTTTGTGAATTTTAGACTGATTTATTTATTGTTACTTAAGAAGAATGCAAACAAATTATTTATCAACCTCCATAGAATCTGTGATTTTTAGGCAAAGTGACCACAAAAGAATTATGGTGGGTTATGTAATTATGATGATGCTTGCTTCACATCACCGTCACCAGAAAGTGTGGGAATGAAAAGGGATGAAGATGGATTCAGAGAGGCCACTCCTGAGATACTCAGACCAGGTCTCTGGGACCAGACACACATGAATGCTGGCTGAGGACATGGTTCCATCAAGGTCCCCTTCAGAAATGCTATGGAGCTTTTTACTCATCTTTATAGAAATTAAGTTCTCTACCTGATCATCTCTCCTTCTCTTTCCTGAAGGGTTGTCATCCACCCATGAGATTTGTGATTGAACTATTCATTGTGTATAGCCACATATTCACATGTACACACGTATATACACAATTGTTGGATAGAGTTTAATGGAGCACTAATGGACTTCTCCCATGAGAATGCTTTCTTGTCATTTACAACCTCCCCAATCATCCTCTCAGTTCAAGGTCACTGGAGAGTAGAAAGGAATTAACCTAATGGACAGGGGAAAAGTTGCAGCACTTCAGGCATGGGGTTCGGGGGAGCAGAACTTGAGTTCTTCCAAACTTCCTCTGCCATATAATAAAACCCAACACAGCAACCCCCTTGGAGGAATCACCTATTCATTGATTCAATAAATATTTATTGAGAAATTACTAAGCATCAGATTCTGTGCTGCCCCTGGAAGTACAAGGCTGAACCAGTATTTTAGAGCTTGGAATGGTCTAGAAGATGAAAGAAGGCCATCATATAAAGGAATGTAAATGGGAGGGGAGATTGATACAGGACAAGAATGGAAAGGTAGGCAGGGGCCAGTCATGCAGGGTTTAGGTGATCTGAGAGGTCAATTGCTTACCCAGAGTTCTGAGGGAATTGGAATACAAACAGACATGGTCCATTGTCTGAGGGAGGCCATGTGGAGTTAGGGCATCTCATGGACATTTCTCAGAGCTATCAGACTGAATCTTAAATTAGGTTTAAACACCATGAAAATTGGCTTTTTAATGAAATGAATTCTTGAACATGCACAAGGAATATCTGGAGCAGAGAAAAGAGCCTAAGTTTGTGATTCAGACTTGAATTTGAATACAGGTTCTGCTACTTGCCAGGTGATTTTGGGCAGGCTACCTATCTTTTCTGACTTTAGTTTCTCTCATCTGTGCCATCTGTACAATGAAAGTAAATGTCTTTCCCATGGGATCCTTAGGGGATGATACACGAGATCATGTTTGCACCATCTACAGTTCCTGGCATGTGGTTGGTACTGCCACACAAAGCTCCTCAACCATATGGACAAGTACATATCATGATTTGCAGTTGCAAGCCACAGAATCTACTTTGGCAGATAAGGAATGTGTTAACAGATAGTGGCTAACTCCCAGACTCATTGGGAGGCTTGGAGAAACGCATACAACACTAAGCTTCCAGGAACACTCCCAGAACCATGCTGCAGAACTGAACCGCCGTGGAAGCTGCTTCCCTCCTGATGACCTAGACTCATTCAGCCTCTGTGTCATCCATGCTAGTAAGAGTGGAAATCCCCAAGTCACAGAAATTTCCAGCCCCCAGCTGATGCCCCAGTTATTCCATTCTTTTCATAACATATCTGTGTAACGGAGACCTGGAAGTCCCTGCTATTTCTGGCCACTCTGCCTTGAACACTTGAGCACTGCTGTTGCTCTTTTCAACGTGGAGCATCTGATTCTCCATGAGCTTAGTTTGGGGTGACACATTCTGTAACCAAAAACATTTGTTTTTTTACACACTTGATTGATGCCAGTCTGTGTCAGAACTCCTAAGAGCCTCACCTTTCTAACCTCTAGCAGGTTCTACATTCATGTGGCAGCCCACCCACTAATAAGCTGAGGACCCTGGGCAGGTGACTTCCTATAATAGACAAGATTCCAGACTGCAAGTGACAGAAACCCAACTGGAACTATCCTTGGCAAGAATAGACTTGTATTTCTTTCATGTAATCTGGAAAAGCTGGAGTGGAGCTGGGGAAAGTAGCAACCACAGTCTTGAAATCAGCAGAAGACCTCCTGTGGATTGGCTCTACTTTCTGCTACCTCAGAGTGGTGTTCTCCTCACAGCGGAGACAATGGCTTCTGCTTATTTCTGATCCACATTTCCCAGATTCAACATTGAAAAGGAAAGGGCTTCTTTCTTTATCTCTGGCTTAAAAAATCCCAGGAAAGGGCTTTGGTCATATGATCTCCTTTGGACCAATGGCCAAAGCCAGGAGGGTAGGGGACTATGATTGGCTGAGCTTGACAAATTACCATGGCCAGGGCATGGGGCCAGGTAGGTCTGAGGGAGAGAAAGGAGTGGCGGGTTCCCCAAAGAAGGAAGGTGAGGAGCACAGACATGGCCATGGGGAGTCACCAAGAGCCAGTTGGCACCATGGTTTCTGTGACCTCCACTTTCTCTCTCTAGATCTGCTCTATGTATCCTTCTTAAATGGCAAGATGGAAGGAAAATAGGTCTAAAGTGGAACAAACAGGATTTACTTATGAAGAGAGGTCCTCTACCAGTGTTTCTCAGAAGGAATAACACTTGAACACCCATTGCTACATGGATATGGGTCAACTCATACTTGTCACCTGGAAGAGAAGGGAATCCTGAGGGAATGAAACACAGCATAGGTAACTTTTATGGTGGGACAAGAAATCAGAGTGGTAGTCTTGGGTGAGGCATAGCATTGCAGGGGCATGGAACTCTGTACCCTTTCGCCAGCAATACCAAAACCCAGGTCCCCTTCGATGTCCTTGAATTTTTTTCCTTTTTCTCATTACGCTGTCCTGGCTTGATAACAGGCTCTTTTTAGGAAATAATAGCATTGTTGTCGAGTCTGTGAGATACTCCCACAAGAAAGTGTGGCCTGAGAGTGTGGCTGCTGCTGCTGTTAATACTATTATATGCTTGCTAATGAAAATATAATTTCAGGACCTTGCAGTGATTTTACTGGAGACCTTATTAGTAGATCTAATTATGAAGGAATTTTCAGGTTTAAGGAAAAGACTGTGTTTAATTGAATTTTCTGAATAACCGATTGGCTGATGAGAAACTGCTTTTTGTCTAAAATCTTAGGGCTGTGAACCCTGATAGAATTGATCAGACCCTGTCCCTGTGTCAATAAGAAGAGTGGATTGGACAGAGGCAGCTCTAGAGGCAGAAGGGCCTCAGGCAGAAGCCAGGTATAAAAAGCCCTTTGCCTCTCTGAAATTCATTTTTCGTCTCTTTGCACACAACCTGGTTGAAAAATGTCTGCTGTTGTCAGCTGTAACAGTTTGATATAGTTTATGAATTCCAAAAAATAGATACTGGATTATGTTTGTAAACTGATTTGTTCCTCTAGGCATATTAGATCAGAGTGGATTCAGAGGTTTCACGTTTACTTGATTAAATAATGATTGGGGCTTTGATTGGGCCACATCAGTAGGACATTGAGTCCCTGCCCCCTTGGTGGGTGAGGACTCACAGAGAAAACCACACAGCATAAAAGTGTTGGAGTTTTGATGCTGGAGTTTTGATGTGGAGCCTGGGGAAGTAAAGACATGGAGAAGGAGGATAGAAGGGAGTTTTGAGCTGGAGCCTGGGAAGTAAACACATAGGAGAACACAGAGGAATAGAGACAGCTCCATAGGCACTGCAGAGGCCCTGGGAAGAGAGATAGTCTACAGCTGACCTTGTGGAGAGAAGCAAGCCTGAGCCCGGAAATGACTGAGCCCCAGGGAGAGAGACAAAGCCTAGAGAGCCTGATGGCCTACAGCTGATATTGGAAGGAGCTGGAACCATGGAGCCTTAAGAGGAAGAGGAAGACTGAACATTGGCAGCCATCTTGCTCTAACACGTGGCAATAGACTTTGGTTAGGAAGTAACTTATGTTTTATGGCCTGGTAACTATGGGCTTCTACCTCAAATAAATACCCTCTATAAAAGCCAACAGATTTCTGATATTTTGCATCAGCACCCCTTTGGCTGAGTAATCATCTTCTCTACTACTTTTAGACATTTTTGTAAAAGGTGGAAGTTTACTACTTTATCATTAGTCACTAGCCACAAGGAATTCACTTTTTCAGTTGATCCCTATTGTTTCTGAGTGTTACATCAACTGCTGCTCTAGCTTGCTCTGGATTAGTTTTTGTGGACCACTGTAAACAAGGGACTTGGGGTATGAACAGCAAGAGGGCAGGCCCTGTTGAATCCTGGTTTGCTAAAATCTGGCTGTGACTTGATGGGACAAATGTCAGTCAACTATGCATATTCAAGGCAGTGTGTTGTGGAGTATCAGCTCCAGAAGGGAAGTAAGGTTGCGTTTAATTTATATTTTATGTGGCATAGATATGATTTTAATTGTTCAAAGCAAATAGTTAAAAATGTCTGGTTTAATGGATTCTGAACTTGAACATATTCCAAAACTCAATATATGCATTTGAAAGAAGACAAAAATATAAGGATATCTACATCTTGAATCTGAAACTGCCCTTATTGAGTGTCATGGAGGTCCCCATTCCTAAGCCAGGAAAGCTGGGGTGATATTTATTGAGGCCTAAGGTCTAGCGAGGCCTCTGCTCATACAGACACCTTGTTCACCTTGTAGAGAGTGTAGCCTCTGATAGTGAACACAATACATTCTTTATTTAATAATGGTCCTTGGAGATAGAATTCTGAACATAAGTCATTACCAAGAAGAATTGTTGAATTTGAGATGAATGTGAACTGACCTCAGAGTTTATTCTGGAGGCTGATATTTTAAAGAGAGTGCTGACAATTTCTCTCTGAGAATGTGTATGTATGATCTTAAGTTCTGTTTACAGAAGTTTTACTGTATTGAAGAAGTTGGAATGAGTGGAGGTAGAATTTGGAGTGGTTTGTGACCAAACTAGAAACATAGGTAAAAGTCAGGTTTAGACAAGGTTTAAACTAGTCTTAAAGAGGCATGGATAAATTCACCAGTCTTTTGAAAGCCTTCTCTAGCATAGCTCTCTCCTTGACATCCCATTCTTGGTTATATTAGGGGAATGTTGCTTTTCAGTAGAATTTATCAGCTGAATAGACTATACTGTCCTTCTGAACCCATAATACCCATAATACCCATGGTAAAAAGCTTACTTTAGAGAAACCAAATAGAATGGGGCCCTCACAACCCATCCAAAGCTATACAGGTCCTGGTCACAAGTACTATCATGGATTAGGAGGAGCATGTTGTTCACAAATCAGATAATAAAGCTGGGCTTCAATTTCCCCAACAGGTGTAGGGGATTTGGCCTTATGTAAATGAGCTCTGGCTTCATGTGTTTTGTGGCAAGTGGTAAATTACTTCAATCTGCTGTTCTGTTAAGGGATGTGGGCTACACTGTATGATTATATGTAACTTAAAGAGCCCAAATGCACCATACCACTGTCCAAACTTCTCCCTGTGTGGCACAGACCTAGTGAGTTCTTCCCATCCAGACTGGCTTCTCTGCTGATCAGCAGGTCCTTTGGGGCCAGTGTAAGCCCCATCTTTCTATGGGACCATCCTGGGCTCCTCAGGTCCTCAGGTCCTCAAGTCTATTTTGTCTGATAGGGTTGCCTTCCCAGCTTTCTTTTGATTATTTTGATTGATGTATCTTATCCCATTATTTTTCCTTTCAACCTCTGTGTCCTTATGTTTTGGGTGTGTCTTTTATAAGTGGCATATAGTTGATTAAAAAAAATCCTGATCTGATAATCCCTGTCTTTTAAGTGATGAGTTTAGTCTTTCAACATTTATTGTGATCACAGATATATTTGGATTTGTTTTTATCATTTTACTTTGTGCTGTCTATTTTTCCTGTTTTTTTTTTTTTGTTTTGTTTTTTTTTCTTCTTCTTTCTTGTTCCTTCTTCGTGGATTGTTTTTTTTTTTTTTTTTAATCAACCACCCCTGATTTGAATGTTATACATGCTTTCTATTCTTTTGTTGAAGATTGATCATGCATATTTAATAAAGACTAAGTTAATCAATAGCTTAATCCTCTTCCCAAATAATATAATAGCATCGTAAGATATTAACCCATTGCACACACCCTCCAGACTTACATGCTTTTATGGCCAGTATTTAGTTCCACCTTTTTTATACCCCATAAAGTAAATAGCATTGTAATTTTATATAGAAAAATGTTTGTTTAGATTTATATATATGTTTATTAATCTCTTTGTTCATTCATTTTTCTAGCATCTTAGATCTTCCATCTGGGATCATTTTTCATCTTCCTCTTAAAGTATGTACTTTAGAAGCTTTAAAAAAATTTATTTTTATTTTTTAACTTATGGCTTTTTGGTGTTACTCTTAATTTTTGTATATTTGAAAATGTCTTCATTTTACCTTGATTCTAGAAGAGAATTTTTCCAGATATACAAATCTAGGTTGACATTTATTTTCTCTGAGCATTTTGAAGATGGCTTCCATATTTGCTTTGAAAATTATGTTCTCTAATTATGCCTTTCTTGGATGATTTGTCTTTTCTCTTTCTGACTGTTTTAATATCTTTTCTTTATTTTTGGTGCTTTATAGTTTCACTATTGTATACCCAGGTGTTTTTTTAAATTTTTAAAATACTGGTTGGTATATTTTGTTCTTCCTGTACAAAAGGATTCATGTCTTTAATCAGTTCTAGGGAAAGTACAGTCATTATCTCTTTGACTATTGCCTCTTCTCCATCTTCATTTCTCTTTCCCCGTGGGTTTCTAATTAGACATATGTTAGCCCTCCTCATTGTATCTTCCATGTTTCTAAATTGCCTCCAGTCCCCATTGGTCTTGCCCTGCTCTACAGTGCTACAAACTAGTAGTTTATACAATGAATTTGAGTACAGTTTTTTTTTTCTCTCTGCCATTTCATGTTTCATTCTTGTCTCCTTGACTACACTGGAAACACCTTAAGGACACTGCGTTCTCCTATCTTATGTGCCATTTGTATTCCCACATCACTTGGCTCAACATTTAATAGAGTAGTGCTCAATAAATACCTGATAAATACAGGCCCATTACTTCATGCTTCCAATTTTACTCTACCCTGAATCTTACACACATGACCTCTTAGGAGCCACATAAATGCAGTGGGCCAATGTGTACCCATTCTCTCTACAAGCCCTTGGAAGGCTTCACTCATCTCAGCTGACTTGCTTGGATTGCACTTTTTACCTTCATGATCCTTCCATCCCAGGCTGTAGGGCTTACCTGTGTCATTGGAACCCACCTCTTGCCTTCTCCACCTGCTCTTTTCAGTCAGCCTTGTGTGACTGTCACCTACAGTCCAGAAATACAATTCCAAGGGCAGACCTTGGAACTACTGGGACTGAGTGCTGGCCCTGAACTGCAATATAGGGTTTGAGATCTGGCTCTACCATTTACTAAGATAAGTGTCCCTGGGCCCTGAGCCTTAGTTTCCTTATTTGTAAAGTGGGCATAATCGAGTTATGAAAAAAATTGAGATAATGAATGCCAAAGTGTTCAACAAATGTTGGGTACAGTTTGCCTGCAGAACAACATTAAATGATGGCTGTAACCATTAAACATTGGAAATGGTCTTATCCTTGAAAAAATAAAGTTAAAGCGATATTATTCTGCATAAAATATAGGAAATGATAAGGGGTGAGTTGCCTGTCTTTTTAAAGGTTGTTATTTTTTTAAAGCAACTCTATCAATCTGATTTTAATAAAAAAGTGCTGAAAGGAAAAAAAAAGCCAGATTTTTCTGGGCTACAAAAAGAAAAGAAAGGGCTTGGGGATTGAGTGGTTTATTTAAAACTCTGAACACCTTGAAGCTATTTGAAATCCTGAGTCTCTTTTAAATCACGTTGCTCCTGAGTTAATAGGTAAGATTACAGCCAGGAAGAATAGGACAACAGGAAATAAGGGAGAGGACTTAAAACATAAAAATCGTCAGGCCTCAGAAGTTCAAGAATGCTGAATTCCATCTCAAGTCACAGCATTGGTGAGGCCACTGCATTCGCAAGGATCATCTCTGTTGCAAACATTTTGAAACTAAAGCCACATGCAAACCTCACCTCTCCTCCCTGCTGGCCTCCCTCTAGCCACCTACGTACTAGCTCCTGCCGTCTGTGGTGTCTGAGGACCCTGGACTCCTGAAGCCTTCACCAGAAGCAATTTCAACCTCGGACACGCTTATGGCAGCAGAGCAGAATGTGTGATGTTGTAACAATGGCTGCCCCTTGACTATTTTTTTTTTTTTAAATAAGTCATTGTTACAGACATTGGGTCATTTTTTTTCTTCTCAACAACGCAATGCCCTGTGAGGTGAATAGGAGAGATCAAATCCCCATTTAATAGGATAGAAAACTGAGACTTGCCCACAGTCATGCAGGTAGAAAGTGGCCAAGAGGGAGTAACAGCTTAGGTTTCCCACCTCACTCTTCTCCCAGGACTGTGCTGGGCTGCAGCAATACCATTGAAAAATGGTATGAAAAATGATCCCAAGATCATGGGCCTCCATGCAACTGAAAAACGCCTGTTGGAGATAGCAAGCAGTAAATTCCATTTCATCGATTAAAAAAACTGAAGCCCAAGGACTTACCACATGGATCCACCCACTGTGGGTCATTTTCAAACCTGGGTTTTGTGGCTTTTGTTCCACACTGAAAATGGATTTGATGTTGTAGATTCTGATTCTTTTAAAAATTGGAGATCTGTGTATGATGTATCTATTAACTGGAGGACTTAACTAATAATGGAAACTATTGCTTTCAGCCACTGAGCTCTCTGTAGTCCACAAAGTGCGTCCACACCCTTTGCCATTTGGCCCAGACACCCCGGTACCAAGCATGCCAACTAACCAGGATGTCATTCATCTTCATGGCAGTCAGTGCTCCTCTCCAGGTATTTCTACAAGTGTTCCCATTTCAGAGATGGAGAAATTGAGTCACAGAAAGCAACTTTCCTAAGAAAATTTGACTCAGAAGTAGAGTTGCTCTCCATTCTTGCTTGAAATCACCACTTGACTCTCCTGGTAGAAATGTAGATCATGGGAAAGTCCTTACTTTAGAAATCAGAAAACCTGGTGCAAGTCCCAATGTTAGTTCTAACTAGCTAAGTACCTTGGGCAAGTCACTTTCCCTCTCTAAGCCACTTAGTTTCCTCATCTGTTAAATGCACATAGATAGTACCTATCTAAAAGGGTTCCTGAGAAAATGTAATGTGGTTGTGCTGAGTTCAATGCCTGTCATGTAGAGTGTGCTTAATAAATATCAGTTGAATTTCAATCTTTCTAGGACTTCTTATCTGTTAAAGAGGGATAGTAATCCCTGCCCTATCTTCCTCATAGGGTTATTTGTAAGAGTCTCACATGAGACTGTGGATGTAAGATTATTTTGAGAATTAATGTAAAATGATTCGCATGTGTGAGAACTTTATTCGGCAAAGCTAGGTGGAAGTAAGATCCTAGGCATGTGTTGGCTTTTGCCCATGGAATTCAAAGTTCTCTTGAACTAGAAGATATTATTAGCCCCATTTGTAGACAGCATCATCAAAGAGTGATTTGCTGATATCAACACAGAATGTAGAGGTGATGTCAGGCACAGAAGCTTGGAATAAACTAGAAAGTTATAAGTGCCCAAAGAGAGACACTAGGAGGTGAAAGAGTTTGTATTCTTCCCTGTCAGGGAAGGTTTGCAGAGAGGAAGTGTGCACTGGGTCTTGAAAGACAGGTAAGATTTGAACATGTGGAAATTCTAGAGGGTTATGCCAGGCTCCCGAAATACTATGGAAATAGGCAAAGTGGTGGGAATGCATGGGCAATGTAGAGGACAGTGTGAGTCCTTTCACACTGGCTAGAACAAGGGGTTGGGAAAATAAACCTCATCGGAAAGAGTCCAGCCCAGTCCAAGATTCCAGCCTCTAGCCCACCAAGAGAATGGACTGGAAGGTTCTGGGAACGTGATAGGAAGAAAGAGTCCACACAACCCCTGGTTGGTGGGGGAAGGGAGTCCAATCTAAGGATTTGATCTAAAAAGAAGGAAATTTCAAAGCTTTAGGGGCATCATTATATTGCCAAAGGTGAAGCCTGGGAAAGATGTCCCTTTGGTTTAGCAAAATAAGTTTATGCTTTTGTTTTCTTTTAAATGACAAGTTAGGTTCAGAGTCCAGTAATAATGTTTGCTGACATTCACTGAACGTTTGCTATGTGCCAGACACTGTTTGAGTCCTGTACAAGCATTATCTTATTTAATTCTCATAGATGGGTACCTTATAGGGGAAGCAATATCATTATCCTTGTTTTACAGATGAGGAAGCTTAGACTCAAACAGGCTAAGAAACTTGCTCAAAGTCACATGGACAGTCAATGGCAGAACTGGGATATGAAACCCAGCAGTCTGGCTTAAGTGTCTGCAGGTTCTTAACCACTATGCTCTTCCACCTTTTTGTGATGTTTGAGGAAGACATTATTCTTCATGATAAATCAACCAGGAATTTGGAACTTTTCCTTGGCGGGAGGAGGGTGGTGGTGGGTAAGGTGTTCTGGAAAGGAGAGAAGAGGTGGCTATGGAACCAGAGCTCTGATATGAGTGATCAACGTACAGCCAGGCCTGGGGAGGACAGCCCATAAGAGGCAGCTGTGAGTGTGTGTGTGTGTGAGTGTGTGTGTGTGTTGGGTGGGAGGGGGATAGTGGCCCTCTGGAGCAGTGAGGTCTCACACTGGATATTGTGTTGGTTCCAGGTGCGTCTTGGAGGATATTTTCTCACCTTTATCCACTGCACACAGTAGGTGTGGATTCCTGGTGCTCTGAGGAATGAAGGAGGGGCTGTGGGGGTCGTGGCGGGAATGGGAAGAGTCACAGAAGGAGGACAGCAGCCGCAGGAGGGCCCCCCCTGAGAACGGACAACTCCCAGGAGTCTCTGGATCTTGAGGATGGAGCAGTGTTTCCCACATTCATGTGGATGAGGCCCAGCCCCTTCATCTGGGCTATTAGAGAACAGGGGGCTCTCAGATGGCCGCAGGACCTGGCGGTTCAGGCTACAGGAGGTCAGAGAGGGTGATCTGGGTTGTGGAGGGAAAGTGCTCCTCTCACGAGAGTGGCTGTCAGAAACCACCACCCTCCCAGGAAGCCTGACGGAGGACGGGCCCACAGGAGAGGAAGCAGCCCCTCGCAGCTGGCCCGTCTCTCCTGGGGCCATTCTGGGGGCTGCCAGCAGCTGCAGAGAGCCCAGGGGAGGAGAGAGAGACTCCTTTCTCTACCCTTTTCTTTTCTCTTCCCCAAGGCTGTTCCGGGAAGGAGGGTGTGTGAAGACTGGGGCAGAGTGTGCCTTGGCTTGCTCCACTTTCTCTCCCTGACATCCTGTTTTCATACTGCCAGGTTGGTCTCCAAATGGAAAAATGTCCTTGGCATACAAAGGCAGGGATACCCTGAAGAAAGATTCCCCTCTCCTAAAACACAGGTGGCTTCTTTAGCTGGGCTCTCACTAAGCCTGCAGGGTCCTCACCTAATGGGACTCTTCTGATCCCGTGAAGAAGAGAAAATGAAGTAAGGCACCTGTGGACCACATGGTCCTACACAAATGCCGTGTGTCACGGTATCAACAAGGGCTGGACGTGTGGCGCAGCCATCCCTGAAGCCAGGGTGGACTGCAGCCACTGTGGGCAAGGAAGCGGGAGGTCAAAGGGCAGAGCGATCCCAGCTGCTCCATCCTGCTCTGGTCCCTGTTGCTGGCCCACTGATCTGGTTGTCCGTGCCACACACCTGTCCACTTGGCTCTCCTCCCAGGCAGTACCTTACCCAGTTAGAGCAAGGCTAAAGGGTCCCCACACTGAGGCATGAGTCTTTGCCCTGCCTCCTTCCCTCTTGCCCTGGCAAGGCTGTCCTGGGTCTCTGTGTGAGGGAGGAGGGGGGAGGAGAAGGCCGGTGATGAGTTGATTGTCCCTGCGAATTGGCGAGGGTGAGATTTCTTTGGACTTTTCCATTATTAGCATTTCATTTTCTCATGATTGCCATCCAGGTCTCAGGACAGAAAAGTTGGGTGGGCATTTTCTGGGTGGCAACGTATGTGGCCTGGTGGGGATGAAAGGATGAAGATGAGTTGGAAGCCTAGGGCAGAAACAGTGCTCCACAAATATTCCAATTGCTCCCCATACATCCCCCAGCATCTTCTGTGGTGAAGGTGGGGTCATGTGACTAGAGCTGACCGACGGACTTGTGTCACTTCAGGGCAGAGGGAGTTACAAGCCAGTGTGCCTTTTCCATCCGCCGCCTCCCCTGCTACGGCAACCTTGGAGACCATATGTTCCAGATGGCTTAAGTATGTGATGGAGTAAGGCTGCCCAACATGCACTGGAAGTTTCCCGAGTGAGAAATAAGCCTGTATTGTGCTAAGTCACTGAGCATTGGAAGTTTAGTGTTGTGGCAGTGAGCATTACTTTAATCAATACAACCTCTTATGTCGAATAACCTGGTCAATTATATAACATTACTGGTTTTGCATAACAACCTCAGGAAATCTTTTGCATTCTTTCCATTTTACAGAGGAGGAAACTGTAGCAGTGACTTGCCCAATGTCCTACAGCTAGTAAGTAAGCAGATGGGACTGTTGAAAGTTGAGCGATAAGAGTGAAATGAAGAGGCCACTCATTGGTATAAAAAGCCAGTGGAGGCTGGGTCAAGATGGGGTAAAAGGAAGAGAGAAGGGAGGACTTTAAGGAGAATCTCACCTCCTTCCCTCCCTATCCTTAGCCTCATGGCAGGCTTGGGGCCTGAGGCACCCAGCATCAGGAAGTAGAACCAAGGAACCATATCTTTGGTGACCCTAATTGCTGGTCTAGGAGTGCTCTGGGTAGGAATGTGTGATAAAATCATTGGGACTTTGTACAAAGTGAACCATGGTGGACTGGATATGAGCACATGAGCTCTGCCCCAAGGCTGCCTCCTTACCCTAACCAGGCCATCACTGTTCAACGTGGATTTGGGATTCTCTTTGGTTTGTGCCTGTTTACTGGCCGCATCTTTTATAGTTAGGCCACTTAAGCGCTGGTTCTGTTTTTCTCTTTCTGTATTGTTTTAAGTTTATTGTTTGAAGAGATAATATAAAGACATGGTTCAAACATTAAATAATGCATCTAAAGGCATACAGTCAAAAGGCTCTATTCCACTCCTGTCCCTTATCTGCTCAGTTCTCATTTCCCCCGACAGGTAACCACTGTTACTACTTTATTTTATTTTATTTTTTGATGTATAATTCTTTTAATGTGCTTTTAGATTCGGTTTGCAAGTATTTTGTTGAGGATTTATATATATATAAAATATAAATATAAATATATATATATAAATAAAAATAAAAATAAAAAAATATATATATATATTTAAAGGTGCTTAGATTACCTGTTACTACTTTATTATTTCCATTCAGATTTTATTTTGTAAACTTGCCAGATAATTGAGATGGAAATTACTTTATTTTTGCTTTTCTCACGATTAGTGTCACACTACATGCATACTGCTTTTTCTACTCAATATAACTTGGAGGTCTTTCCATACAATAATAAAGAGCATAAAGATGTCTATCACTTTCCAAAAAGATTCATAGTACTCCCTCGTAAGGACTTACCACAATTTATTTAACCAGTCCCTCTTTGATAGACATTTAGGTTGTTTACAACATTTTTCTATTAAAAAAAAAAAATTACTGCAATGATCATCTTCCACATATGTCATGTTGCATATAGCCAAGAATATCTACAGTATAAATTCCTAAAAGTGGAATTTCTGGGTCAAAGGGTATATGCATTTTAAATTTTGGTAGATATCAAATTTCCCCATATAGATTGAATTTTTATTTCAGCCAGCAGTGTATGAGAGTACCATTTTTCATACAACTTCACCCATAGAATGTGTTCAAACTTTCAGATTTTTGCTATTCTGATAGGAGAAAAATGGGATGGTTTTAGTTTACATTTCTCTTATCATAACTGAGGTTGTGCATATTTTGTTGTTAGTCTTTTTCATATTAATTTGTAGACACTTAGTTTATTAGGAAGTTCAGCTCTTTGCCAATGAGTTGCATATGTTTCTTAGTTTGTCTTTTCTTTTTCTCCATGTAGGAGTTTTTTATTTTCATATAGTCAAACCAGTCTTTCCTTTTATAATCTGGATATCCTCTTAAAATTCCATTTTTTTTTAAATTTAGATTTTTTAAATCAATTTTGAGTTTTTCTTATTGGGTAGATGCAAGTTTATTTTTATAAAGCTTGCCACCAAGATGTTCCAATATCATTTATTGAATAATTATTTTTTTCACCAATGATTTGAAATGCCCTTTTATCATACCAAAATCCTGTATGATTTGGGCCTATTTCTGGTCTTTCTAGTTTGTCCCATTGGTTTATCTATTCATGTGCTGGTACCACACTGCTTTATTTTTTATTTATTTATTTTTTTTTAGAATTTATTTATTTATTATTATTATTTTTTTATTATGGGTAAAAATAAAAATTCTCACAATACATACAAACATTTGCAAAATGATATATAAATATATATGCATATATGTGTATTTGCTTACAAAAATGTTATATATATATATATATATATATATATATATATATATATATATATATACACATATATTTTAAGAGGTGCTTAGATTACCCAAAATATTACATGGAACCCACTGGGATTCCCATGTTGCCCACCTCCCACACCTCCCACCACATCCCACACAAACATCTCCCACAGTGTGGCCCACCACCCTCAATGAACTTACACATCCTGGAGCCTTGCCACCAACCATAGACCACAGTTCACACTGTAGACCACACTCTCTCCCACTCAGTTCTGAGTGGTGTGTGCTGATTTAAAATGGCCTACATCCATTGCCACAACAGTACTCAGGACAACCTCCAACTCCCAAAGAAGCCCCTGTATTTCAAATGCTCATCCCCTCCCTACCCAAAAAATGTCAAGTGGCCACTGGCTCCACCTCATTGTTATAATTTCTTGCATTGCTAGAATCACCATATGACCACACTGCTTTAAAACACTAAACATGTTTAAATATCCAGTGGGTAGAGTGCCATGTTTCTCTTCTTTTTTAGTCTTGTCTGGGCTATATGTATTTGTTTATTCTTCCATATGAAATTTAGAAACAGAAAATCTAGTTAAAAATACATGTTGGTGTCTTTATTGGCGTTTCATTAAATTAAAAATTAAATTAAAGGGAGGATTATCTTTTTTTCACATTGAATCTTCCTGTCCAAGATTGTGGTATGACTTTCCATTTGCTCAAGTCTCTGTCCTTCTCTGTCAGCCCTAGCATGGCTGTTTAAAGATGGAAGACTTTTGGAAGAAAGAAGCATTTCCAAACCCACAAGTCAGTTTTCGCTGTTCACAAGGACAGATCTAAGGGCCCCTCTTAGTCTCCACACCTCTCCCTTTGAGCCAGAGCTCATTTGCCTCTCACGCAGTGCAGTGCTTGGACTGGGGCTTGGGAGCGAAAGAGAAGGGTCTGTCACCTACAGAGGGTAAAAGAGACGAGGGAGGGGTGTTTGGTGGTGGGAAGAGAGAAAGCCATCTGGGTATCCAGAACTGAAAGTCAGCAATCTCAGGCAGAGAAAGCGGCGGGCGTGGAGGCTGTGGGTTACCGGAGATGCCTGCAGGAAGGCGAGGAGGAAGAGAAAGCAGAGGGGCCGAGATCAAAGTGTGGCTGAGGGGGAGGGGGAGGAGATGCTCGCAGGAGCGCTTTGCACCCAGGACCTGAAGGCCAGGTGGGAGGGAGCAGAGCGCACTGGCTGCACCACAAAGTCTGTCCCCTCCCACTTCATCTCCTGCTCCCTGCAGCCACTACAACCTCTCCCAGGGCCTGGGCAAGGTCCTCGGTTTTGCAATTACTTTTTTATTGTAATAAAGAACACATATATAGAAATGCATAACATATATAAGCACTGATTCAACTGAATGGATATGAAGTCAACTCCTGTTCAATTGCCATTGGATCAGAAAACGAAATATTCACCAGCACCCAGAAGTGCCCGGCTGATGTGTCTCCCAGATGTAACCTTTGTTCTGATTTTATGATCAGAAGACAATTACTGCCATAATAAAGGCAAAAACATGCTGAAAATTCAAGACCAGGGCTGAAATATGCCAGAAGGGGGCATGGAACCCCAGCCAAGATGGGAGATGTGGAGGGCAAATCAGGAAGCTGGTAAAACTGCAGACCCGCAGACTGCACCCCTGAAGGGGGTGGTGGGGGCGCTGCTCTGAGCAGATGTGGGCCCCCCAGGGCCTGGCTCAGAGCAAGTGGCCCAGCCCAGCCCCGACAGCCTGCAGCGGCTTGGCGCACACAAGTTCAGGGCCTGGGTGGGGCACGCGCAGGATAATCTTAGATTTAAGGAACAGAAACCCACTTAGACCAGCCCGAGTAAGGGGTGTGGGGTGGGGCCCCTCCTCGCACTGAGGTCAGGCAGCAAAGCCCAGTGGGGCCCCACAACTCTATCTGGGAAAACTAGAGTATGGACTTGGAACTCTTGGGCCTACTGGTCTCCCTCTTCTGTGCTTCTCTAGGCTCCATTCCTCTCTCAGGGGGACTGTCTCCTCTTGCCTGGGGCCAAGAAAACCTTTCTATAGCACAACATTTTGTTTTCAGCTATTGATCCCTAATTTCCTCCATGTCTTCCCTTCCCCAAAGGAAGAAGTCTGAGGGGCTCCCTCTATATTGGGGCCCTGCCCTGGGCCGGTGAGTGGCCGCCATGAGCATGGCAGGTCCGCCCACGTGATAGGCACAACGCAAGACGCCTCCATTTGCCCGGCCCTCGGTGTTCCCAGATGGAGCCTACGGAGTTCCAAAGTTTGATAGGGCCTGGGGAGGTAATCAGGGGATTTGTTGAGGCTAGAATGTTTAGATTGTTTTGCCCTGGGAAGGGTGAGGAGAGAAGGGCCTGGAGGAGGGGATTGTGTGCTGTGCTGCGCTGTGTGTCCAGCTGCTCTCCCCCGAGGGTGCTGGTCAGTACCTCTCTGTTTCTTGGTGCAAAGAGACCTTCCAAAGGGAAAATTCTGCTGATGGTCTAAAGGTGGTTAACTTGGAGTGTAAAGATAGACTCAGAAAAATCGTGGTTCTCAATGCCCTGGACCTGTAAAGACCCCTTTACCTTTTGGAGTTTGGGGATTTGTGAATGTCAAGGGCATCTGTGCTTCCCCAGCCAGGACAGAAAAGGACAGGCCCCATGTTCGGGCATAGTCAGGGAGGGAGCCATGGAGCTGGAAGCAAGGTCATGCAGGTGGGACGCTGGGTGGGCAGTGGGGCAGGGCAGCTGGCTCTGACCCAGTGTGTGACTGGGACAGAGCAGTCTGCTCTCGAGTGTGGCTGGCTCCACGGTGAGGGCTCTGGCCTCTTGGCTTAAAGAAACCACGAGGGCCGCAACAGGGACATATGCTCTCACATACGATGGCATTTTGGAAGGAATTTGGTAGTTTATTTTTAGGAAACAGAAAGCTCAATGTCATCGAGTCCCTTCATGTTTCTGTGAGGCTGGGCACGATAGGTAGTATCTCATAGTAGGCTCCCAACAGCTTCTAAAGTCTTAAAATGCCAACCAAAAGCGAAGTCTTTGGCTTGAGAATGTTTCTAGATGGGCCTTAATAAATCGTTCCCATGCTCAAAGCCACATCTCAATGATGTCTACCCTGACCCCCATATATTTAAAATTGCACTTCTGTCACCCAGAACTTCTAATTCTCCGTATCCTGCTCTGTTTTGGCTTTTTTTTTTTTTTTTTTTTTTTTTAAAGGAGGTATTCAGGATTGAATCCAGGACTTTGTACATGGGAAGCAATCCTCAACCACATGAGCTACATCCACTCCCCTCTGTTTTGTTTTTTATTGCACTTTTCACCTGCTAGCATACAATACACTTTGCCTATTATTTTGTTCCCTCCTTCCAGAATGTACACTCCCGGAGGGCAGAGATTTTTGTCTATTGGTTTATTGATGCAACTTCAATGCCCAGAGGAGTGTCTGCCACATGGTGGATGCTCGATATATGTTTGTTGAATTAAATAAAATGTAACATGAGGATGCTGCAGTTGGGATGGACGTTGAAGAATGTTTTAATCCATGATTCCCAACCTTTTAAAGTAGGAGGGCTTCTTTTAAGCTGAAGATATTTTGTAGATGCTTATATGCTCACTGTACTTTGAAAGTACAAAGTGCTTCTAAAGGAATTTGTGTTTTATTAATCTAAATGCATTTTAAAAATCAGGCATCTGTGCTTCACCAGTCAGGAACAAAAAAGGACAAGCTCCCAAGTTATGCTCCCTTCATATTCATTTGTGCACTGTATCTGCACTACCTGATGTGTGTCTGGATTTGTAGGCTGTTTGCAACTCTAAGGGCACAAAGGGCCTGTAGCTCACAGGTCAGGTGCAACCATTTTTCAACCAAACATAACTAGTAATGATTTAACACTTGGTGTATTAGCTGTAGAGCAAGACCCATAGAGCTTAAGAGTTATGGGTTGAATGGGGAGAAGTAGGACAGAAAGGTTTTGAGCTCGGCTTGGACTTTGGAGTTACAGAAATTATTTCAAATTTGAGCTCTGATAAACTTGAAAGTTACTTCTCTCTTTGCGTCTGGGTGGTGGGGATTAAGTGTGATGGTGACTGCAAGGTGCTCAGCAGAGGACCAGGGACAAGTGTTTCTTGTCCCTAAAAAGGTCTGAGGCTGGGGCAATTCCCAGGAAGGAGGGGTGCCATGTGTTTGGGGGTCCTGAGTGTCTGGCTGGGCATTGTGATGGGAAAGAAGAGCTCTGAGGGCTGGGCTGACAGTGTCTTGTGCCACGGGTGACAAGGGGATCTTGAAAGGTTGGGGGAATCAGGGCTCTTGGGAAGTGCATATTGCTTGGTCCTTGGAAGCATTTGCAAAGGGGAAGGGTGCGGAGGGGGGCTTGTGCTGTGCCCTTCTGCAGTTTGGGCAAGTGGTAACCATGTGTTTCTTGCTGAGTAGCTGATGAGATGCAGTTCCCTAATTAGAGAGACAAAGTCCTTTTTGAAGCCTCAAACTGAGACTCTAATTCTAATCAACATTTTAATTCCAGTACATTTGGAAAAATAAAACCAGCTGTGAAGAGGGCCAATGAAAAAGACAGGAAGAGAGCCCCATCCCACATTCCCACCCTGCAGCTTTAGGAGACCCTTATCCATCTCAGTTGTTGTCCCTCTCTCCCACCTTTTTTTGGACTTGCCAGAGAACATGATACCTGCAAACTGGCATGTGTTCGTTCTAACATCCCTGCCCTGCGATCCCCGAAGAAACCTTCCAGGATCCCGACAGTGCCCTCCTCTTCCGTTGCTCTCTAATGCTGTCATTTCAGAGGACTCTGTGGCGGGACCAATTACACAGACAGGAGCCGCAGGGACCGACAGAGTCTATTTTCAAGAGCTTGGGCTGTGAGCAAGGCAAAAACAAAACCAAAGAACATACCCGTTGCCCCAGAGCTCCACTTTTCAGCTACTGTTGGGTTTGGCCTCTGTCCTCACTGTTTTTGTGAGTCAGCAGAGAAGTGTCCACTTATGGAGGATGTAATTTTAAGAGCTTCAAAATGCCCAGCTACCCCTTGGCCTGAAATAGAAATTCTCTTCCTAGGAGATGCGCCTTCATGTCAAGAAGGCTCTTGTCAAAAAGAAATATCTGGTTAGATATGGGCCACATCCTTTACCCATTAGCTGGCCTTGCATGTGTGTGTGGTTCATGGTCAAGGGCATGTAACATAGAACAGGAGCCTTTCGAGATGGAGGAAGGTACAGGAGACTATCTGGGGCTTTGCCTGGGAGGAGTGCCCGGGGGAGGAAGTTTCTAGTAGGAGGGGCAGCCTGGGGACCAGGCATCTGGAGGAACTGTGGTGAGGAGGGTAGAGTGGCAAGAGGCCCGATGCCACTGAATTCATGTCTTGCCCAGGACTGACTGTGGGTGCAGGGGTATGCATTGGTTCAAAATTTCCTTCAACTGATAATTCACTAATGATTCTACTGGTGCACTCTTATAACTCTACTATGTTCTGTAAGGGATGTGAAAATCCTCCTCCCATCTCTCCAACCCAGCCAGAACATCAGGAATAATCTCTAGAACAGAGGTTCTTAATAAGGGGTCCATGAGCTTGAAATGAAATTCAAAATACATTATTCTTGTGGGGACATGTTAGTGTGGCTGTGATATATTTATTACTAATACACAGGATAGTGTGGACTTAGTAAGGGGTCTGTGGTTTTCACCTGACTGGCAAAAGGGTTTGGGGAACAGAAAAGGTTAAGAGCCCCTGCTCTATACTCTCTCCAGGTTGGAGGGGCTGGGCCATTGCTTGGCTGGATGTTGGTCAAGGGCTGGGGTGAATCAGGTGTATGCCATTTTCTTATGCTCTCTGGTTGATAAAGGAAAAAACAACATGGTCTTGCCCTGTCTACCATGGAAATTAATTCTAACCTCTAACAAGGCTACTTCCTTCTTGGTGCTGTAAAGTAGGACATTCTCAAAATAAATGTTGTTTCGGTATTTGGTTCGGCTAATGAGGGAAGTAAATTCATCAAACAGTAAAAATATTTCTACATATTTCTTTTTGCAAAGTGTTGTGCTAGGTTCTGTGGGGGATACAGAAGGAATATAAGTTGGGGAGACCACACGCCCCATTTGCCTGGGGCAGTCCTGGTTTATACCTGTTGTCCTGGTGTAATTCATAATAGAATTATATGTGATTAATTGAATTATTAATAGAATCCTAATAGAATTATTAATCCTTTTACTCTCAGGAGCATCCTGACTTGGATAGTACATTATTTGCACATCTATTGTATAAAACATGTTCTCAGGTTGCTCACAATCTAGTTAGGAAAAATAAGGGGCTCATTTTTTGGAATGAGTGAGGTGAGATAAAGCTGGGTTGCAGTTAGGGTGTGGATTATTGGAATCCATGCATTTCCAAAGTGTGACCCAGCGCTCTACTCTCGTGTTATTTAGGTTCCTGTAGCATAAATGGGCATTCTCAGCAGGATGTCCGTATGGCACAGCTGCAGGGTGGCATTCGTATGCATGTTGGTGGCACCCCCTGCAGACAGCCATGAAGTCCACAGTGTGAAGGTGTCCCCTGGAGTTGTGCAGTGCTGCACCCTAGGTCTTGGACTTGGAAGGGGCTGAGGGGTCATTATTTACCCCAGTTCACTCTCAGGAGTGAGTCTATGAGCACCCAGTGGGCAATGGCCATGCCTCACTCATCTTCACGTGTCTTCATGTGAGGCTGTGCAACTGAGCAGGCTCCCAGTAACTGTGGGTTGAGTTGAGCTGCATTTAGCCATCAAACATGGACCCCTGAAAGGTCTTTAATGAAGAGTAATGGTCCAACCCAATGGCTCTTAACGATGACTCGAGAGACATCAAAATAATTCATGGGCCTGAGCCCCACACAGCTGTATGGAATTAGCATCTCCATGGAGGGGTGGGGGCTGCCTGGGATTTTGATGTGTGGTCTGAGATTGGAACCACTGGCCTCTCCTCCCCTGGACCCATAGACCCTTTGGTGATGGGGAGGTCAAAACCTCTAAAAGGCCAGTTCCATGTTGGGTGACTCCAGTAGCCTGTGGTTTTATGACTGCCATTTGCTGGGTCCTCTTCAGAGTTGCTAACTCTGGGCTATATGGGGTTTCTGAGGGGGCAGGTTGCAATTCTGGGAGTTGCTAATGAGAGGGGATGAGCCTCTCTTTGGGAAGAAGGGTGGCTGAGAGCAGGGAGGGAGCCACATATGACTGTCTCTCTCCCTTCCAGGCCTCGCTCTAGGCCACCACCGGACTCAAATGTCCTCCTCTTGGGTCTCTCCAGCACGGTCAAGGACTAGCAAGAGGGCAGGCATCAGGGAGCACCGGTCCCCAGGCTTAGCCTCAGCACCAGGCCTCTGGAGGCTGATTGCAGAGTGGTTAACCTTGGGGCAGACAAGAGTTGTTAATGGGTTTAGAAAGAGACGTGTGTAGCTGGGGGCAAGGATGGTGGAAGAAAGAAGGGGTGGGGAGACAGAGCATGAGCAAATATGGTCCCAGGAAAGTCCTGGGGACACCAGGAAAGGGAAGAGCCTCGCACAGGGACAAGTGGAATTGATAAAGTGGCCCCACATCCCCAAACTTCTGCCCAAGCGAGTCACAAATTCACAGGGTAGGGGCAGAGGGGGACACATAGCAGACAGAGGCCATGTGGGACGTCTCCTTAAAGGCACAAAGCCACTTCATGGGAGGCTAGACTCCTGCTGATGGGAGAGATCTGTCTGGGAGGCCACAGCCCTTCTCCCTAGCTCTGAGCATGAGGCTTTCCGGAAGCCCCAGAGAGGCCATGACGAGGTGGGGCAAGACAGAGAACAAGAACCAGTCCTGACTTTTGGAGCAACTTTTGAGAAATTTGACTGGTTTAATCCCCAAGGCACCCTGAGACCTGTCTCTGTTTGCTCCTTATCGCTTTATGGGTGGGAGGCGAGAAGCAGATGGACCTCCTTCTCTTTGCTCGGCCCAAGCGCAGAAGGGCTGTGGAGATCCCATTATTACTTCCCACACCAACAGTGTCTCACACGCCTGCCCTGGCTACAAAAGCCTTCTCGTTTCCCTCTGGGTCTGCATTTAGGGTGGGATCAGCCAGATCAGCAGTCCTCTGGGGAGGGGCTGTCCTAGGTCTTCTTTCCCAGGCCTCCTCTGGGCTACAGTGGGACAGCCCAGGCACTGTTGTCCCAGCTCTAAGGCAGATGTGTCAGATTAGGAGACCAGTGTTTGGTGAGGCAGGAAAGGGCTTGTTGGGAGAGAGGCATCGTGTCCACATGGCTTTTGGGAGGAGGCTGGCGAGGAAATGGAGACAGTCACAGCTCCCTCCTCACTCCTACCCCTGGGGTCAACAAGCCGAGTGAGGCCAAACCAGCTGGTCCATCCCTCTAGCTCCTGTTTGAACTGTGGTTCAACAGGTTTCCTTCTTGGCTCACCAGTGAGAACTTGAACCCGCGTGATAATTAGGATGCTCTTACTTTCTGATTCTCTGAGAATCTTCGCCTCGGTGAAGCAATACCTCATACTCTAGAGTTGGGGTCCATAAACCCAAATTTTCCAGGACAGTTCTGAGTGTCAGTGTTGTTCTCTGAGGCAGCAAAATCCATGTTCCATAATTTCCTAAATATCCATTGCCATCCTCCATCTTCCCAGTTCTGAATGAACTTGTGGCTTGACTAGGTGAGGCCCGCTCCCCCGATTCAGAGGGACCCTGGGACCATGACTCTGTGTTCCAGAATTTCCAGGAAAGTCTAGATTTCAAACGACCTTCTGTGTTGGGAGATCGCATGTCAGACCAGTGCCAGACAAGTGTGTCCTGATATTTGCTTCAGAAAACATGGTCAGCAACTGGGGAGACAGAAATTGGAAGGGACAGTAATTGGAGCCTGGGCTTGGATATGAGGTGGAAACCACAGAGAGGCTCCATTTCGGTTTGTTTAAGCAACAGTAGCTATCACAGCCTGTCAGGGTGGAAGGGCCTGTCAAGATCGTCTGGTCTAGCCTCAATCTTTCCATAAACATGCCCTGGCTGCCCAGGGGCTTTAAGCATTGGCTCTGCAGTCAGACAGATGCAGGTTTGAATCCTGGCTGCAGCACTTCCAAACTTGGGCAAGTTGCTTAACTTCTCCAAGCATCAATCTCCACATCTGTAAAACTGGAAAGATATTGGCACTAATGCCAAAGGGTTGTTTTTAGGATTAAAGGAACAAGTGAATGGAGACTGATAACCTGGCACCTGGCTCATTGTGAATCACTTAATAGTGGTTACATCCTCTTCCTCCTCCCCGACTCCTCACCGTGTGCCTGACACTGCTGCCTGTGGGACACCAGCATGACCAAGACGCAGTTCTGGCCTGTGGTAGATACTGTTCACTGCCTGCTCCTTAGCCCATCTCCCTCTCATGATGAACCCTGGCTTTGTTCAGGGTGGCACAGTATTCTTCTTAGAACTACATGATGGGAAGTGGATGTGGCTCAAGCCTTTGGGTGCCCTCCTACCACATGGGAGGTCCTGGGTTTGGTTTCCGGTGCCTCCTAAAGAAGATGAGCAAGACAGTGAGCTGACATGACGGGCTGGCACAGTGAGCTGATGTAATGAGATGATGCAACCAGATGACGCAATGAAGAGATACAACCAGGAAACACAATGAAAGACACAAAAAGTGGGGAGTGGAGGTGGCTCAAGACATTGGGCGCTTCTCTCCCACATGGGAGGTCCCAGGTTCAGTTCCCGGTACCTCCTGAAAAAAAAAAAAAAGATGAGTATACAAGGAATGGACACAGAGAGCAGATAGTGAGCGCAAACAACGAGGGGGGGGGGCAGGGGAGAAATAAATAAATAAATAAATAATCAATCTTAACAACAACAAAAAAAACAAAAAAAAATTACATGTCCTCAAAAAATTTTTTTTGACTGATTGAGGTGGTCGTGTACCATGGTTTGGGCCCGTGAGATTCAGGTGGAAGTTGTTGGGTGGGAACTAAGACTCTTTCCAAGGAGGTGAGACCAGAGGTGGAGGAGCCAACTGTGACAATGACAGGCAAGTGTGATAACAAAAGGCAAACGCTGATGCACAGCAAGAAGACCGAGAAGGAAGAGGGCCAAATCTGTATAGCTGCCAGTTTTTGTAAATAAAATTCGATTGGAACACAGCAACACCCTTTTGTTTGCACATAATATGCGGCTACACGTGTGCTACAAAATCAGAGTTGGGTATTTGTGACTCAGACCACATGGCCTGCAAAGCCTAAAACATTTACTATTTGGATCTTCACAGATAAAATTTGCCGCCCCTGCTTAATGGGATCACTATGTCCTGCACTAATTCTGGACTACCTATCCCTGAGTGTCTTGTTGATGACAACATAAATACTTGTTTAAATCTTCAAATCACTTAATTTAGTGGGTGTTTTGCTTTCTGGTTCTCGAATGCAATACTAAAAGGCAGATGTACTGCCTGACAATAGGATTGCTTCTGGTCCCTCCGTGAGGGAGCAAGCTTCTGCTTGAAGACTCAGGTGAGGGTGTATCTGTGAGGAGAGGGCGTGATTCTTAGGTTGCAAGCAACAGAAACCCCCTTTAATTGATTTAAGCAGAAAGGACATTTTTTTTGGACAAACAAGGAAAGAACTGTCTAAGAAAGGGCAGGAATTAGGTGGTTCAACGAGGGTGTGGTGCTTTGGAGCTATGGACCCCAAAAAACATGTTCTTAAACTTAATCCATTCCTGTGGGTGTGAGCCCTTGTAAATGGGGCCTTTTATGAGGTTACTTCAGTTAAGGTGTGCCCCAGCTGAATCAGAATGGGTCTTAATTCTATTACTGAAGGCTGTTTATGTGGAAGATCACACAGAGAGATAAAAGGCCAGAGGGAGCAGCCAGGAGAGGCCACTGTGTGCATTGTCATGTGACAGAAAAGCCAAGGACCAGGGATCGCTGACAGCCAGCTTCAGAATTTCACAGTCTCCTGGGAGAAAGCATAGCCTTGATCATGCCTTGATTTTGGACTTCACTTAGCCCTAAAACTGTGAGCCAATAAATGCCATTGTTTAAGCCAACACATTGCATGGTATTTGATTTAACAGCCAGGAAACTAAAACAGAGGGCAACAGGAATTGGTCAATAGTCTTTCCTTGGGGCTGGTGGTGGAATGAATGGTGGGGCTCTTGGCTACGGGAGAGTGGCACCTCCATTAGGAGTCCTGTCTGGCAGTTCCATGAGAGAGAGAGGTTAATTCCCAAGTGGAAATCAGGTTGCTACTGGGGTGCCAAACAGTGAGGGTCCAACACACAGAGGAAAATCCCTACCTCCCCAATAATGCAGTCATCACTGTGGCAGAGCCTGCTGGTTGCTCCCCTCCTTTCCCACATGGCCACCCAGAGTAAGGACAACATTTCCCAGTTTCCTCTGCAGCCAGGTGAGGGCATATGTCTAAGTTCTGGTCATTGGGATGAGAGCAAAAATGACGTGTGCAACTTCTGGGATGTGAATGTAAAGACTGTGTCCTTTTCTATCCCTTCCTCCTTCCTACTGCCTAGAAAGTGGATGTGATGTTGAATCCTTTTGGACCACATGGGCGAGAGCATCAAACTAGGGGAGGCAGCGTATCAAGAGAGAAGGGTCCTGGAACTGTGACATCATGCCACCATCGAACTAGCCTGACCACTCACCTCCAGAAGGCATTTACCACAAGAGAGAGACCTGTCTTTCTTGTTTAAGCCACTATTAGCTGAACCTATTCCTAACAGATGCAATCATCAATTCCCAGCAAGAATTCCTCATGCTAAGCTGAGAGCTGAGTTCCAGTAGGTTCCACCCAGTAGAGCTTCTCTTGGGACAATACATATTTCTAAGTCCTCTTCCAAAAGATTGCCCATCAAATATTTAGCAACAACCATTGCATCCCTCCCATTCTGTCCCCATATCACCACTGTCTTTTCAGCTCCAGTTTCTCTACTGTTCTTTTTAAGAACTGTCACTCTCCTTTGGGAGAATCTTTCAACCAGCTTTTATAAATGGTCAGCGAATCAACATGTACCCCAAATGCTGTCATTTTAATGTTCTCCTTTAGTGCCAATAAAATATATAACATATCCATGGAGGCACTGGCTACCATTTATTGAGGTTTACTGTTGGCCAAGCACCAAGCTAAGCACTTTATATAGTGTCTTTAATCCCACGACAAACCTAAAGCATAGATATTGTTATCTCCTGTGGTAGGCAGAAGTCTAAGATGGCCTCAAGATGCACATGCCCTGTATAAACCCCTCCTCTTGCGTGTGGGCAGGACCTCTGTATGTGATAGCGTGTCACTCCCACGATTAGGTTATGCTATAAGGCAAAGTTGATGGGATAGTCACTCCTACAATTAGGTTATATAAGACTATTTTAGCAGATGGGGAAAAGGGTCTCCTGCTGGCTTCGAAGAAGTAAGCAGCCACGTTGTGAATTGTTTATGGGGAGTTGGGGGGCACAGGGCAAGATCCTGAGGGCAAACTCTAGGAGCCGAGAATGGTCCTGTCCAACAGGAGCAAGGAACTGGGGACCTTGGTCACACAGCTGCAGGGAGCTGAATTTTGCCAGCAACCTCTCTGAGCTTGGGGGCAGGCTTCCCCCAGGTCACCAGGTGAGAAAGCAGCCTGGTTGACAGCTTGATTTCAGCCTCGTGTGTGATCCCTGAGCACAGGATCCTGCCTGGACTTCTGATCTACAGAAACCCAGACCTGATGAATGGGTGTAATTTCAAGCGGCTGTTTGTGGTAATGGGTTATGCAGTAATAGGAAATGAATACATCTCTGAGAGAAACCTGTCGAGATCAGAGAGAGAACAAGTGGCAGGGCTAGGATTCAAACTAAGGTTTATCTCCCAACCTGAGTTTTTAACATTACACTCTTCTGCTTCCCAGCTGACAGGCATAAATAATGGGCTTGGTGTTACTTTTATTATTAGTAGTACTTCATAATTATGCCTAATCGAAACATTTTTTTTTCTTCTGGCTTTCAGTAATGAAGTGATGACTTTTCCCTTTTTTTCTGTGAAGGATCCCTCACCTGTTCCATGCCATTTGTGGTTTTAATTATTGGCAGTTAAAAAAAAATGAAAAAAAATTATTGGCAGTTCTTAGCTTTTGCTGGGTTTCCCATTGTAAAATATGCTTTTTCAAAATGTCATGACACCAAAGTTTAAATTCCAGAACAAGATGGATGTGTAACCAGATTTAAAGCTGGATCTTTTATTGTTTCCACCAAACTTCAAGTTGACAAAAGCTGCAAAGCAGTGCCAACGAACCTAATGACGCCATGTGGTAAGCAAGCCGATGTACCTTGTATAGCTTGGATAATGCTGATATTGCACATATGCACATGACGTGTGGATCCTGTTGCAAGGAACCAAATGCAAATTAATTGAAAAATGTTACTGAATTTTCAGTAGCCTTTTGTCTCTAGGAATTTTCTTTATTAACAACTTCTCCATTAAAAAAAAAATGGTCTTCTTACTTGAAAACTGGAATTCCCTTCTTCTCGTCTTAGTCCCTCTGTTCCCACAGCCAGTAGCTATTCAGAAAAGTACATCTTTCCAGCAATCTTGGGTTCTTTTCTGGAGATCCTGTGGCACATCCCTTTTGTCTTTGCGACTGCTCTCATAAGCCTTCAGATACCCACACAGTCTTGCAATTTTCTAGAAAGGAGTTTTGAATGACGTCATCAGGTCATCCTGAGTGATTTGTGGTTTACCTGTTGGGGTGATTAAGTAGCTTGTGGTAGAGCAAAGCTGCTCAGCTGCTGGCTGTTAAGCCCCATTAGACAATTATCCTGCACCCCGGGGAATGGCTAATTAGTAGTTTCCCACTTTTCCTCCTGGGTTTGAGGAAGGGAGGGTTTTGGACCTGAGGCGGTTTAGGTGGAATCTCCTGTTTCCAGGGCACAGCAGGCTAGTGACTACAGCTAAAATTCCCCTCCTTCTGGGTGACCTGTCCTAGATTAGAAAATTCCAGAGTCCTTAGCAAGGACATGGACTTACCACCACAGACCGGGAGCTTCTTCCATGTTCTAAAATATATTGAGGAGGAAGGCAAGGAGGGTGGAGTCTCATCCTGGCTTTGACAGCTGAGAGTTGTGTGGCCTTGGTAAGTCATTCTGCCCCATGAGCCCAGTTTTTTTGGTGTACGGTGGGGATAATAGCTACCTCACAACCCTGTGGGGAGGATCTTGTACAGCTCAAGTGCCCATATTCGTTTTCCATTTTGACTTAAATTACCACACACAGGCTTAAAGCGGCACACGGAATCTCCCAGCTTCTGTGGGTCAGGAGTCTGAGCATGGCCTAGCTGGGTCCTCTGGTGGGGACCTCTTGAGGCCATAATCACGGTGTTGGGGCTTGGTATCATCTGAGGCTCTTCTGGGCAAGGACCACTCCTGCTGGGAAGACTCGGTGCCTTGCTGCTATCAGGCTGCAGGTTTCAGTTTCTTGCTGACTGCATCCTTAGCTCCCGGAGGCCACCCTCATTTCCTTGTCATGTGGGCCTTCCAACGTAGGCAGACTCCAACCTGGCAGCTTGCTTCTCAAAGTCAGCAAGAACGCGAGAGGCTCCAGCAAGACAGGCTTTACCGTCATATGTGACGTGATCCTGCAGTCACGGACATGTAATTGCATACCACCTGCCATGTTCTATTGGTTGGAAGCACCACAGACCCCACACTCAGGGGTGGGGGTTCACACAAGGACATGAACACCAGGAGGCGGAGATTGGGCCACCTCGTGAGCCCCCAAACCCCTTCAAACCAGGAAGTTTGTTCAAACACTGAATGCCGTTTCTTCCTGCTGAAATCAATACCTGATCCTTCTCATCTGGCCCTCCTGGGACATGGTCAATAGTTACCAAAGCCCATTCATTTGTTCACTCGCTCATTCAGCAGTTGAGTACCTACTATGTGCCAGGTGCTGAGTAAGGCAGCAATTTTAAACTACTTCTCTTGACTTTCTCTTTCCTAAACTAATTCTGAAGTACAAGAATTTGGGGGCACGGTGAGAAAATGTATCCTTTGGAAATAGAAATAGAATAAAATGTAGGTGACTGTCCACCTTGAGAAACATTTCTCAGAAAACAGCCCACCTTAAGATATAAGTCAGGAATTGGGACCACCTTAGAATCTTGGAAAACAGCAATCTAAAATGTTATGATTGTCAGATAAGCTGTAATTTATCTCAAATTAATTAAACAGGCACAAATGAAGTGATGTATTTTTTTTTTTTTTTAATTAATAAAGATTCCTCATGGTAGATGATCTTACTGTTCACGGTTATCTGCTGCTTGCCTGTAAGAGGATTAGATATCCTTACATATTGCCCCCTTTGGAAGGAGTCTACTTCTCGGCTCCATCATCATTAGGCATGGCCATATCACTTGCTTTGGCCGATGGGATATGAGTAAGAAATGCTGTGCACCACGTCTGAATGGGTGATTTCAAACCATTGCCTTGTTTGGCCATCGTGCCATCGTGACTTTCCCTCTGTCACAGGAATGGCATGCTTCAGGTTGGGACTGTTCCTTCAGCTGGTGTCCAGGAATAAAATCATGAGGAGCAAAGCCACACCTATAGGTACATGGTATTGAGTGAGAAATAAACCTTGTTGCTTTCAGGCACTGAGATTTGGAGTTCTCTAAGTTCTCACACTGAACCAATCGTGCTTCCTGTATATATGTAAGAGGGTGCTAGATGGGGCTGTCCCTGTCATCTTTGAGTTTCTGCCGAGGCTCCAGAGAAGAAGGGAGGGAGGAGACAGAGGCTGAATTGATAAGAGATTGAAGTTTTGATTTAGGTGGTACTGGACTTTTTAACAAAGGGAAAATGAGGCTGTTATACTTGCTGAGAGAGAACAAGAAAAGCTGTCATCCAGGGTTGGAGAGGTCAGATCCAAGAGTCTGTGATTGAAGGCAAAGGCAGTGAAGGGAATGGAGCTTTTCCCTGGTGGTATCTTGCCAAAGTTGGCACATTTCACAACTGGTTACTTAATTTTATATGCACCTTCTTCCTTACAGAGAGGATTTGAGGAGTTATCCATGAGCTGCAGTACCCAGTATCTGGATCTAGAGAAAGGTACTGTCTTCCTCAGAATAGAAATTTGGGAATGGAGAAGGCCCTTTATTTTATGGGTGAAGAAATTGGGATCCAATGTACTTTTCTTTACTCTCTGCTCATTCAACAAACTCTGTTGGGTTTTGATTTCCAGAGTGGGTCTATGCCCTGCGAAGAAATGACTGTGCCAGTTCCCCTGCCACATGCAGGGCACACTGGCATTCCCTTCCACCCTCGTGTGGGTTAGCGATTATGACTCGATTCCCTGGGACCCATGTGCCCCTTCATGACTAGAAGAATCAAAGTGTGAACCTGACTGTACCTTGAGCTTGTGGGCTCCCCTGGGAGCGTCCTGCAATGCCACCAGCTTCTCCTAACCACAGTGGCAGCAGGCCAGGGGCTTTCAACCCATTTCCCCAATCTTAATCCCTTTGCTACACTAGAGATGATTTTCCAGCGTTGCTCTGTTTCACTTTACTCCTGGGAGTGGCAGACCCCCAGGCCAGCCCAGCTGGAGCCCCTGGAGACCCCCCACAGTGTCATACCATAGCAGTATCACATCTGAGGGCCAGGGATGTCCTGGGGGAGATTTCACCGGCCACATCACACACAAATGCATGCACATACCACGCACACACTCACTGTCACCCTCTGAAATCTCTGACCAATCTCCCTACAGCCAGGGCTGCAGTCACATCCATCTCTTCTCCATGCCATGGCTTCAAATTAGTCAGTTCGTCTGCGGGTGCCTCAAGGACGGAGAAATAGAATGCCAGAGGCAGTGGAAACCTTCGGAGAGTGTTTCCTCAACTGTCAGATTTCACTTTTAACTATTAAAGAATCATTTGATTTCTGGGTGAGTTGACAGTTGTGAGTGAAGATGAAGTGTGGCACTCACTGCCTTCAGTGTCTCCTGTCTCTGAATCTGCGTCCCCCTTCTGTGGCTTCACCCTGCAGGTGTGGCCGTGTGTACCTTGCTCCTGTGAGAGACTTGGCTAGGCCAGGGCGGATTAGGGCACGGGTCCCGCAGGCAGCTCTCGTGAAATAGCCCAGGGTCTGGCACACAGTAAGTGCTCAGCAGCCGCCAGCCCAGGGCCTTGCTCCTGGATGTGAACGAACACAGAATGGAAAACCCATCAGAAGCACAAGGGCCCAGTCTTTCACCTACGCTGGGGGCAGGACTTGCTCCTTCCCAACTTGGAGACAATGAAAATAATTGTGGAACCCCACCCAGCTGAATTCCCCTGGCTCCTGGTTCTTCCTCCATTTTAAAGGGCTGTCTATGTGGCTTCAAAAATGTCAGGCTTACCAAGAGAATTGAACCTGAAAGATGGGCAATTTGGCCAAGGTCCAAACCCACTTAAAACGCCAGCTCTAAATTTAGATGTGAACTGAAAACTTGAGTTTCAAGTTCCCCTTGACTTGGTCAAAGTCTGAATTTCAAGCTATGGCAGATTTTAATTTGTCAGTTCTTATCTTCTTGATTTTACAAACTCTCCCTCCCCTTTCTAAACTGGTCATCTAGCTGTTGTATGGATCATTTGGCTGTCCTCGTGACTTCTCTTGCATTATTGTCTGTTATCGTTACTCAGGCCTTGCTGTTAATCAGACTTCAGTTTCTTGTCTCATCGGCTGGACTGTAGACCTCTCAGGAACAGGGGCTCACCTCAGCAAACCTCCTCCAAGGCCCGGGATGCCTTGGGTCTCAGTAAAGGCTTACAGGTTGCTCAGGGGAAATGCTAGAAAATGGGAGCGGTGCTTTGCAACCAGATTTCTGGAGCTTTGGCTTTCTGATTTGGTTAATTATAAATAAACAAGCAATTGGAAACCTCTGGAGAACAGAGGTTTGGATGAAGAGGTAGTTTAAAAACTACCTCATTCTTCTTTGAAGGCTTTGTCACCTCACAACTAAATATTCTAAAACGACTTTGTTACACATGAACCATCTGGTGTGAAGGAATTCTGTATTTCTGTGCCTAAAGGACCTGGAATAAGTGGATTGTGCTGGCAATAGACACATTCTTTACTGTTTTGCAGATTCCTCATGAAATCTGTAGTTATGCACTGTTTCTATCATCAGTAAAACAACTTCAAGGGAAAAAAAAGAAACAGTTTACAAAATTTGAGAAAAGTTGATGAGAAACAAGCAATGTGCTGGGCAGTATCCAATCGATTCAGAAGAGCATTCCCTCACTCCTGCCATGCCAGCACTGTGGGGAAATAAAGGAGTAAAGGTTAGAATGTGGCACATGGGGCAGAACTAGAGTTCAGATACCTTTTCACACTTTCACCCTTCTTTTGAAGAAAGAGAGCAAATGCTTCTTGTTTGGTTTATGGTTTCCCAAATCAGGGTGTATCAATTTGATTCAGTATGTGCCACACCTGTGAATATGAGTGACAAACATCTAGATGGAGCTAAAGGCAGGGGTGGGGGGAGGTCCCTTTCCCCCCTCCATCCAGAGATCCATCCATCCGTCCATCCATCCATCCATCCATCCCCTTGTTAGATACACACAAACACACACGCCCCATATATATGGCTGAGACCTCTGGAGGTTCCTAACTGGAGGGACTCTGCTGTACCAGGGCAGTATTTAGTCCTGTTTACATATGTGTGATGAGCCACCTCAGAAGAAGACTTACAAAGACTTCAAAGTAGAGTCCCCATCAGTCAAGTTTGGGTTTAGGACCCATCCTGCCATTCTCAGGCTCAGTGACAGGCTCCCTTTTGAGCCTTGGTTTCTTCATCTGTAATACAGCAAATACTAGAGGATCCTGGTGCCTCTAATAGGCCCTCAATAATTGGTGGTGATTATTAACATTATTGTTATGTGAGATATGAAAGTGCAGACTGGCTTTCAACTTCCACAAGCTCAGTACGAAACGTGTGTGCCACATGGAATTCCAAAGCTCTCTTGCAGAGACCATTTCATTTGGTTGCCCCACAATAATCCTGGAACAGTGGTTTTTAATCTTTTGGGGGACTGGGACCCCTCTGAGAGTCTGATAAAAGCTGTGGACTCCCCTTCCTAAGTAGTACATATGCATGCAATGTCCTTACAAATTTGCATGATTTGAGAGAATAACATAGAGGGTACCCTTCTGCTCTACCAGTTGTTTCCAAAGGTCTCTCTGCCACACCAGGGAACCACTGATTCTCTAATTGCCTTCCCTCCATGGACCTGACCAGACCGCTAAGTTGCTGGCGACAGCCCATGGGTCAGTAAATAGGTAATTTTGGGTCCGACTGTTCCAGGCTAAGAGGACCACTTGCATTTGGCCTGTGGGCACTTTTTCCATTGCCAGAGGTGGTGTGTAATCTGCCCAAGGCAAAGGAACAGCAGCTGCTGCCTAGTGGCCAGGTGGCTTCAGCTTGGCCGCTCCATCAGTGAACCAGCGCAGAGCATCTGGTGGGGCACCCTTGAGGTGGGGTCCCCAGGATGCCAGTGCGGGGGAGGGGGGCTCATCTGGTGTTGCAACAGGATCACTGTTCAGGGGGCCTCCACCACCCACTCACGTAAGTGCGTCACTCCCTGGGAGTCTGGGTGGGCACTCTCCTGAACGTCCCGCTTCCATCTGATGATGCTCTGCTGTTGGGCACAGCCTGGGTGAGTGTCCTTGTTACCCAGGACCCAGGTCACCCTGGGGATTTCTGGCCTCAGGTCCTGGGAGCTCTCAGTGATTCTGTTTCCACCAAGGCCCAACAGCATGCCAGAAGTTGCCTCTTGAAGGGAGAGTCGTACTGGGCTGTGTTTGGGAACTTCTTATTGCACATTCCTACTGCCAGAGGAACCAACGGCATGTGTCTGGGTGGCAGAAACCTGTGGTTTAAATGGAGAGCCACGTTGTAAAGGTCTAGAGGCGGGGTGGCTGAATCGGCCGATTTGACCTCTTGCAGGGCCTGCTCCTCCTCTGTTTCCCAGTGTAAAGTACCTACTTTCCATGTCACTGGATACAGGGGTGCCAGGAAGATACTGAGATGAGGAATATGCTGGCACCAATATGCAGATAGCCCAATTAACTGCTGGGCCTTCTTTTAGGGACCATAATTTGTCCCATAGTGGGTGAGGGATCTGGTGCTGGGCTCCAGCCCATTTGCTTCCTAAGAAGGTGACCTGCTGGTCTGAGCCTTGAATCTTGTCGGGATTTATGGCCCAGCTGGACTGGCGGAGCCCAGTTAGCAATGTGTGCAATCCCTGGGCAGTTTGCACCTTGCTCTTGCCCACCAAAATGATGCTGTCAACATAATGGACACTTGGAGTCCTTTGGGCAGGGGTTGCTGGCTCAAATCCTGTCCCGCTCAGTGGTGGCAGGTTGAAGTACCCTGTGGCAGGACAGTGAAGGTATATCGTGGCCTTGTCACTGGAAAGCACATTGATGCTGGTCTCCTTTCTGGAAAGAATGGGAAAAAGGCATTCACCAGGTCAGCGGCCACATATAAATGCTGTTGGAGCCAGGATAGCTTCCGTGAGAGTCACAGTGTCTGGGATCGTGGGCGCTGAAGGGGGGCACTTCTGCGTTCAAGTACCGATAGTCTAGTTACCTGCCATGCTCCACTCCCAGCCTCTCTTCCCTCAACTCCACCTGATGAAGAGTCTATTGGAGGAGGGGGTTGCACGTGAGGTGGCCAAGACTCCTCCATTCAGCCCAGTCGGTAAGGCTGGGCCAGCTACAGGAGGAGATCCTGTCCAGGCTTGACCACACCCACCTTTATATCTGGCATCTCCTCCTCTGTAAAAGCTCATGCTCTTGTGTTCACCTCCAGCCCCCGTCTTCAGTTTTACTAGTCTCCTGAATATTGTCCAGCCTCACACCAACCACAGGGTCAGTCTGGGTGGCCTGAGTGCAGGGTGTTCCTGGTTGCAGAATGAGAGCAGATAGAGGAGGCCGTGCACCAGGGGAGTGTACTCCGGGCAGTGAAAGCCCTGACCTCACTGATCTCAACATGGAACCAGCTAGCCAACTCCTGCCTTTTTTGGGGGGCTCTCAAATTCCCATTTATTGTTGTCTTTACCCCTTAAGATGGAGACAGCACGCCCTAGGTCCCCCAATTGTGGGTCAGTACCTTGACCAAGACTGGTAGGGTGGGGGAGACACCTCGGTTTAGCCCACAAAGCCATGAGTCCTGTGTTGTCAAGGCACTCCTGTACAAAAGGAACACAGAGCGACAAAAAGACCAGCCAGGGGAGTGCATGTGGCTCAAGCGGTTGAGCTTCCACCTCCCAAATGGGAAGTCCTGAGTTCAGTTCCTGGTGCCTCCTGAATAATAAAACAAAAACGAACAAGCAAAAACCAAACAAATGAAAGAACCAACTCAGGAGAGCTGATGTGGCTCAGTGGTTGAGCGCCGGCTTCCCACATACGAGGTCATGGGTTCAATCCCTGGCCCCCGGTACCTAAAAAAAAAAAAAAGAACAGCCAAAGAATCAACTATCAACTCATTTCAGACTTTCCTGTGTATCCTGCTCACTGTGCCAAAATCTGTGAGACACATTACTATATGGTGCATTGTGGGAACACAGACTCAGGCACAACAGAAATTTTCAGCAAATCTGCTGTAATACTTACATAGCAAAAAGGGCCTAAAAGAGCAGATCCCACTGTGGTCCATCTCCTGGGGTGGCCAAATGCTTGGGTCAGGGTTGGTGGATGGCAGCTCCATGTGCCCCCCTTTGCGTTGGAGAAGAGAGGCCTGTGCTGTTTGAATATTGAGTATTTAGACACCCCTGGGGGAGGGGGTACTGCCACTGAGAGTTCCCACCCTGGTAAGCATTTGGGGCTGCTTGTTTCTGTTTCTGGGTTTACGCTATGGTTGGGCCTTTTTTTTAGCCTTAACATCTCCCCTGGGCTGTGGGATGGAAACAGATGGAAATATCTGCACACAAGAGAAAAGGAGGTAGGGGACAGGTGAGGGCTGGGAGATGGCTGCTGAGCCTGTGTCTGTGACTTCCGCAGCAAATACCTCCTGTATAACGCAGAGAACAGATCGACCATTCACACAAAACACGGAAGAAATGAACATCCTGCCTTTCTTCAGCCTTCACCTTTGTCGTGCGGGACTCTCTGGGGATTTGTAAGGGTGGGAGGGCATAACTCAGCTTTCTCTCTCAGCCGGAGCCACAGTCATAGCTGCCCTAATAAGGCTTTGAATGGAGAAGTGCACATCCATGGCAGCTCCCCTTTTTGCTCTGCCAGGAGAGAGTCTTCTTTCTGGTCCCCATTCGCTCTCTTTGTTATCATATCACGCTAATGGCTAACAGCTGAAAGTTCTTGGTGTCAGCGAACGTTTTGATATGCTGGGTCCTGTTCTCCTTCAGCTGTGTTGAAAGCATATCCATTTAGTTCTGGTTCATAATGGTTCACTAGGAATTTTTCTGAAAGACTTTGTTTCCTTTAGTGGTTTCATGAAAAAAAAAAAAAAAGTATTTGGGTTGGGTGCAGGTTAGGGTTAGGTCGGCGCTGAGGCTTGTTCTGGTTTGGATTTTACAGGGTGGTCATTTAAAAAACCCGTATCTCCACCCATCCCAGATGGAAAGGGCAGGGCGATGTGGCCTAGCAACACACTCCATGGAGAATTTTCAATAAATGATCAGAGAAGAACCAGCATGCTCTCTCCTGGACAGCAGCACCTAGCAGTCTTTAGAAGATAAACAGGCCTCGTTCTACACAGCATGGCTTTAGGGTCTCACTTTTCAAAATGCGTTTAGTCTAGCAAGAGTTTAGGAAAGAGATTTCTGGTTCAGGCTCTGCCACAGTCTTGCAACGTGACCCGAGGTCAATGAAGTCCCCTCTCTGGGACTGTTTTCTTATCTGTGAAACAAGGAAATTGGACTAGAAACGACTTGATGGCTAAGGTACCTTTCTGAGCTAAAATGTTATGAGGCTATAAAAACAACTTTTTAGAAAATTAGCTATACCACTAAGGAAGAGACTCAAAGCCTGCCTTCCCCAGCTGCACACTCAGTTCTTCCTTCATCAAATTTATCCTTCCCATGTTCCTCTCCCTTAACACCATGCTCATTACAGAGCAACTTAATAGCTTAAGCAGCCCTTCCTGGATACCACCTATATTTTAGTAGAAGCCCCCCCAGTGAGTGAGGTAGTGGAGTCGAGGTGTGGATGCATGGTTCACAGTCCTTGCCCCCCTCTCCTCCCCTCCCTCCCTCCTTCCTTCCCTCCTTAATTTCCACAGACCTCTACCTCCTTTGTACAGAGCCCTGGGTTAGGTGCTATGGGGGACAAATGTTAGGCAAAATCCTTGCCCACAGGCTTTATGTTCCAGAAGGTGTCAGAAGGTGGGGCCCATCTGGCCATCTGAGGAGAGCCCCACTGTGATACCTGCAGGTGTGGGGGCTGGAGAAGACCTGAAGAACTTAGCATGGAGTTTCCTCATTGATTCACTACTCTGGGGAATAAGATGTGTTAGGTGAGTATATTAATCATAAATGCCCCACCTCCTTTTTTTTTTTTTAGATCCTGGGGGTTGGAGATTGAACCTGGAACCTCTTATGTGGGAAGCCGGTGCTCAACCACTGAGCCACACCGGCTCTCCTGAGTTGGTTTTTTCGTTTGTTTTGCTTGTTGTTAGCTTTTGTTTTTTTTTCAGGAGGCACCGGGACCTACCATGTGGGAGGTGGGCACTCAAACTGCTTGAGTCACATTTGCTCCCAAACATACCCTTTTAAGTGATAAAATGTATTCATTCATTTAGCCAAGTTAAATGTCCACTTTTTGTTTCTTGCTTCTTGGCCTTCTTAGCTGGGTATCTTGAACAGAATCAAACTTTCACCACAGCAAATGTCAATTGCTGTGTCTCAGGTTTTCGTGGGTAAATTGAGGAAAATCATACCTCCCTCACATGGTCCCCATGAGACTGGTTTGCCTAGAAAGAGGCAAAAGATTAATAGTAATTATTATTCTAATCGCCAGTTGATTATATGGTGAGAGAATCAGAGGGGATTGATTTACCTAGAGCAATTTGCCCTTCTAGGAAATGGCCCCTAAAGTGTCAGGCTATTTGAATTCTTGGGCATGAATTAAACAGTTTCTCTTCCTCTTCCTCATTACCATTTGCTTGGCTTGCATCTGATTTTGTTGGCCCTCCCTCCCTTTCCTCCTTCTTCCTCTCTCCCTTCTTTTCCTCTTTCAGTTCCTCACTTTTCCCATTTCTCTTTTTAAAGTTTACTGGGAGCTTTTCATTATAAAAGAAATACATGCTCATTGTAGAAAATCTGAAAGCAAAACAACAACCCAACAACAAAAAGTGGAAAGAAAAAGGGGAAAAAAACCACCCATGGTATCCAGAGATAATTGTATTTTCATATATTCTTACCTTATTCTTTGTATACTTTTGAGTTTCATTTATTTCTATGGTTGCAGTCAGACTGCAGACATAATATTACATCCTGCTTATTTTTAGTTATTATACCATAAGCATTTCCCTATGTTAATTATAAATTCATCACAAACATTGTCTATATTGGCCACAAATTTGGCTGGGCACGATGCTGCCATTTAACTTAGTTAGATCGTTTTAGGGTTGCTGTTAAGTTTTTTCTAATTTGTTGTTTTTAATAGGCTGTGGCTGGGAAACCACCGCCTCAAGCCTGTTAGAACTGTCTGCAAATTGCATACAGGCCTGAGGGGCTTTCCTCAGGAGCTTCTGGATTTCAATTTTGTGGCATCTACTTTGGTCGCTCAAAGGCCCCTTTCCTTAACGTTTTCCTTTCTTGGCTGAGACTTGAATAGATGAGACTGTTAAATAATTGACCTCATGATAAATGAAATACTACTGTACTGGGAAAAATGATAAAAGTGACTTTTCTCCCATTAGAGAAAATTTCTCATTAGAGAGGTAGAATCATGTCATTTTAGGAGTTGCCTCAGTTCAAAACCCCCCTGTCCCCCTTCCTAGGTGTATGCCGTTGGGGCAGTCTCTTGGCCTCAGTTCCCAGTAAAATGGGATAATACTAGTGTCCACCGTATCTCAGGGGTGTTGCATTTGGACTAATCCATGTAAAGTACTTAGGTCAGTGCCTGGCATTTGTTTGCTATTATTATGCTCTACTTATGAGAGAGGATATTTTTAGTTACTTTTAAACATCTGGAGAGTGGGGTGGTAGAACGGAAGGAGCTGCAAAGGAGATCCCAGAGGAGGAGGGGGCCAGGGACCACCCTTCCCCCAGGGTCACGGCCTAGGAAGTAGAACAAAGTCTGTAAATAAAGCCTTACATTTCTGGGGGAAAAAAAGTCTAACTATGAAATTTACAATTTTCCTTACATGAGGTACAGCACGGTTGCATGCTGGTAATGGAAGCAAGATGAAAACTATAAGCAGGAAATAAAATTAATTCTAAAAGATTGGAAAACATGTATTCTGTGGCGCTGTCCAACTGGCCAGAGTTGGCTGGCTTGTTTTTCCCCAACTGGCTGATTAATAGGACAGAAATGAGGAGGTGTGAATTTATTTTGGACCTGGGTGGGGAGAGGGGAGAGGTTGGCATCAACCCACTTAGGCTAAATCTGCATTTTAAAGTCCATAGGAGTGACCACCTACTGGATATCCGGGGATGGGGGTGGGAAAGGAAACATTTTGGACTGAGCTCCTTCTCAGCAAGCTTCTAGAAGCAGTTTATTTTTCCCTGTCTTTTGAAAGTACTGATGCAGTCCTGTGAAAAGGGGACTCTCAGGACTTTTCCCTGGAGAGGTGAACAACACAGAGCTGGGCAGAGAAGGGGAAAAAAGAGTGGCGCTGGTTGTTGAGTCCAAAGTGCTCCCCAGGAAGGGGGAGTGGAGGTGGAGCATTCAGCTCAACCTGGAAATAAAATAAAATCCCGCTGGGCTGTTTTCCTCACTAAGCATGGAGAATCATTTAGTGGCATGAAAGGTGGTTGAGAAGCAATAAATAATCTTCAAATGGGGAAAGGCAGCCGTCTGGGAGGTAGAGGGATGGCCGCAACGCAGAGCATTCTATCTGAGTTTAAACTCCAGAGAAAGGCTGATTTCACTGGATTCCAAGACACGGATAATTAAAAACAAAGACATCTTTAAGATAAATCTAAGGCGGCCTCCCTGTCCGACTCCTTCACCCTACAAGCCCCCCATCACCCCCCGCCCCCCATCTCCTTTTCCTGGAGAAGGCTGGAAACACCTCAGAAGCAAAATCATCCTAACAAGAGAAGACATGGTCTTGAAGAAATTTTGACTTACAGTTCACAGCTTTATAAGCATTTCAGCAGAGAGATGCCCCAGTAAGTCAAAGGATGCATAGTTTCAATGCGAATTTGGTTTTCTGTTGATTATTTTTACAACATTTGCAATTAGATGCAGATTTTCTGCTGCCAGATTCTAACTGGACGAGGGGCTTTTGTGCTTCTGGATCTATTGGCACACACGCTCAGACACATACCCGCACAAGGGGACACCCTCACGCAGGATGAGCACCCCACCCACCACTTGCACACAAATGTAAACTGCCCGGGACACACACATGCCCACAGAGAAGCCGCCTTTCCCCAAACCTTCTTCATTAGAAGCAGATCTGTTCTGCTTCTCTGTTACTTCATTTTGGTGATTGAAATTTTCCTCAATCATAAGTGTAGGGATAATGCCTGTTGTTTTTTGTTTTTTGTTTTTTAGTATTCCAGAAATCTAGAAGAAAATATGACCATATAAACTCATATATTTTGGCCTCAAAAGGAACTGATTGTGCGCTCTCTCTCTCTTTCTCTCTCTGTGTTGGGAGGATGGGATGCTGGAAAGAAAAGGACAAGAGGCCTCTGAAGAGATGAAGAGAAATGTGGGGATCTGACGGGAGGTATGAGGAGGTAGTTGTTGCCAACCTAGAAGAGAAAGAGTGACAGGAGATGAAGTGTGGGAATTTGGGATGCTCCCATAACCCTTTGTGAACCCAGGGCTTTAGTGCTTTTCTAGAAAGTTCTAAATTGCCCTTTCTCTTGGTATGACCAGCGCTTCCCAGCATTGATAAGAGAGTAACTTGCAGGAAGAGGGAAACTTGATATTTTAGGCCTGCCATTACCCACCCCAGCCCAACCCTGTGTATTATGGGCTCCAGCAAGGGGAAGAGTGAGCAGCTTTTGTGTTGTTATTTGCTTCTCCAGATCAGTTTTAGAGGCACCAAGGAACTAAATCCCCATGTAAGGTCAGAGCCCACCTCACCTATGCAATAGTGGAACGAACCAGGACTTGGGTGGCGGAAAGACCCAGACTTGAACCCCGACTGGCCACTTTACTAGCATCCTGGGAAAGTGCCTCTACTCCTGTCAGCCTCAGTTTTCTCATCTGTTAAGCAGAGCCAACAATCCCCTCTAGTGAGGCTGCAAGGACATAGTGTAAGCATAAGGTGGTACGGAGTGGACACTCACAGGGTTAGAGGCCCTGTGCTCTTGTCTCCCACCCAGCCCTCCCCTGGTCTGCTGCCAGAAGTGGACTTGGCAGAAGGAAGGCTTTGCGCCCTTCCAGAGAGCCAGTGCCCTGTCCACAACCCCTACTCCCTGGTCCCTCTCCCAGCCCTCCCCTTAGTGCCAGGGCCTGGAATCTGTTGCTCAGGCCCAGGAAGGTTCTGGAGCAGGTTTTTGGTAGGGGGAAGAAGGAAGAGTGGAGGCTCTACCACCCAGGTGGGGCACTGAGGAAGAAGGTGGTGGGTGGGGCACAGAAGACAAACCCTCGCCAGCGTCCTAGTTTTGCTAAGAGCCAGCTCTGAGTAAGAGGAGCTTACCTATATCCAACATAGCCAGCGGAGAATCTTCCAGCCCTTGGCATCCCCATTCTTCCCTCTGGAGTGCTCACCTTGCTTTACTCTGATATTGTCTTTGACTGCCCTGAGCAGCCCCCACAGAACCTTCTGATATTGTACCTTGACAGGGGCCACTTTTAGATACCAGCATCTGTTCCTTCCTGGGGCGGCCCCTTGGCATCTTGCCTGATTTCTTCTGGAGCCCCTAGGGCAGCTACACCCAGGCCCTGGACCTGCAAGATGGAAAAATAGGAACTGCCTGCCAGTACCCAGGGTGGCACTTGGCCCTGTAGGTGCTCAGGCGAGGTCTGTGGGATGGATGCTATTGGTTTGGAAGTTGAAAGCTGGACCTTAGACATTGGAAGTTAGTCCATTGTCAAGTCTTTCCAACCCATCTTTCTTCACAGAAAAATAATTGAATGTAAAATGTCCCTACCATCTCACACCCAGGCTTCTCTGAAGTTGGACTTTTGACGTTGATTTTTCCCAGCTCAGAATCATGGAAGATGACCAAACTGCTATGTAGATATTTTCAAGATGCAATTTGAGTTCTAAGTGGGGGAAAAGGGGTGGATAAAAGAGATGATATGATAATGATATGGCTGTGGGAAGCCTGTCAAATGAAGTGTGCTTTCTCTGGTGGGCAGGCTATTTCTGGAGATGTGCATCGGTTCCTGCACTGAAGGGATGTGTTTATCCTAATGGGAAGCAGGGCTGAGCTAGGCCACAACTCTCTGCACAGTTTTTAAAGTCTTAAGATACCACAAGAGACATCTGCGGTGTCCAGAAGACACATTTAGTCTGTCCCAGCGCTTTCAATGTGTGCTGACTTGGCTCTGACAGGGGGCAGGAAGAAGGCAAGCGGCAGAAGTGGGGGAAGCAGGGCCATTCAGATGCACCCGTTAGGATGCTTTTGGAAACAAAGAACAGCAAAGTCAGTGCAAAGCAAATTAAACAATGAAGAGCTTATAATAACATCTAATGAGTAGCCCAGAGCCTGAGTGTCAGCCTCTGGTTCTGTTTTCCTGTGATCCACCCTGCTCTGCCTGCTTCTTCCCTCATGGCTATAAGATGGCTGCCACAGCCACCCTGACACTTTTTTTATCATGTCCAGGGGAGAGTCTAACCCAGGGTTTCTGAACCAAACACAAACAAGAAAGTGTGAGCCATCAGGCCCGCTGGGGTCAGCTTCTAAGACACAGGCCTTGCATAGGGGGGCTGGCCTGAGCCAGAGGGGCCTTGGAAGGAAGGCGGAGGATGGAGATGAAAGTGGTCAGGCAAACAGCAGTGTTCCCAACCGGAAACATGGAACCTTGTTCTAACAGGGTTTTGTTGTGGTCCAAGAGACTGGCAATCTGGCCCTTTTACCTCCTAGAGCGGTTGGGGGATCAAAGATGATGAAAAAGTAAAAATGTGAAATAGAGTAAATAGCGTGTATAAATACCATGTGAAGTGTAAAATACATGCATATAATAGTGTTACTGTTGAAGCCACGCACTTCACCAATGATCGTCTTCTGGTTTCCATTCCTTTTCCTGTGGTGTGGACATAGTGACACTGACTCAGCCTTGGCAAAGGATGTAGAAGTTTGATTCAGGGGATCGGTGACATAGGAGATTCCTGTATTCGTTCCAGGTCTCCCAGATTCCTGCCCAGCTACCTAAATTGGGGCTTGTTTCCCCCCCGCAAGGAGTTGGCGACAATTCCTGCTCCTTAGTACTCTTTCCCTGTCTCCCCATCCTACCTCAATCTGGCTGATGCTGGCAACATCCCCTCTAGAAAGCAGGGAAACAAACTGCCCCAGAGTTGTCCACGGCTGCCTCCTTAACAAGGATCCAAAATGGTGGTGCTGGGCTCACCAGTAGGAGCCCAGCCGGGACTCGAGTCCCAGGTCTCTCCAGGGGCTCTGCGGCAGCTGGCTGGGGACAGCCACAGGATTTAGCCTGGCTGTGAGCCTGACAGTAAGGAGCCTGCCTGCAGGCTCCCAGGGTGGAGCAGTGCTGGTGAAGGAGGGAGGGAGGAGGGCGAGTCTAGAAGGACCAGAGTCTGCCGGGGAGCCCAAGGAGACGGGGCTGGGTTTCTGTAGGTGGGCAGGTGGCCTGCAGCAGGACACGAGTGTGGCCACCAAGGCCACAGATGCCAATCCCAAGGACAGGCTCTGGAAGGCGAAACTGATCCTTCCCCTAGGCCCACCCCACTTTCCATGGAAGAAAAGCCAGGACTCTGTCTCCAAATGCACCAGGCCCAGGAGCTCCTCTATCCCCCTCCCTCTTCCTTGGTCCTTGTCCCCAACCTGTCTTTTCCTGTAAGCAAAGAGACACTGAAGCACGCATACCCGGAAACACACACACAAACAAAGCATGCACCCCCACACATCCCCTTCCTCCCCTTCTCCCAGGTCTTATCTGCGTGGTCCCTGGGTCACCACCTGCGGCGACATTGTGTTCCTTCTTGGTGTGGGAAGGCGGGCACCAAAAGCACATTTCCCTCTTCAGTTCCCTTGCTTACTAAGAGGAACTGACTGCAGATATTTTCCAAGGAGAAAAAGGGGCCCTCACACCTCAGGGCCATGCGAGACTCAGTAGCTCAGCATTCCCTGTAAGAAGCTGAGTGCTTTGAGGCTGAGACGTGGCTCCCGTAGTTTCCTGCCTCTTTCACGGTGCCTTGCATAAAATAATAAGAACTGGAAGGGATCTTAGGGCGTTGAGGGGTGATGCCAGGACAGCCTGAAGTTTCCAGAGGGGACACAGCCAGTCACCGGTGGCCCCCAGCCCAGGGCCTTGTCTTCTGTCCCACCCTCCCAGGGGAGAGGCTTGGTGAAGGACTGCGAGTCTCTGAGCTCTTGTAAGCCTGCAAGAAGGGCCTGGAGCACCCGCGCCGAGGCTCCCCTCTGCTGGCCACAAGATGGCAACAGTGCGTTGTACGAGCCCGTGATGGTGGAGGTGATGGGGTTAGGCTGTCCTCTCTGAGGCCCTTCTTCACCTGGATGGGCTGAGTCAGCCTTCAGTGTCTTCAGCCCAGGCCGTGAATTAGCGTGGACCTGGCTATGTCTCTCCTTCCTGTTTTATTGCCTCGTTGAACATAGTCCTAATGGGCATGTATTGGACGCTTCTGAATTTTCCCGAGTCCTTTCTAACTATTCTATAAGGATTGTGGAGGATGGTGGGTGGGAGGCAGGAGGACATGGTTCCATTCGCAGGACTCTGAAAAGCCGGTGGCAAGACAAGTCTAGGATATCAAAAACCTGTTAGGCAATAGATGAGTCTATATAATTTAGTGCTATGTGTGGTGCCGAATTCACATTTTTCATTTTAGAAGAGTTTCAAGTGGCTTTTCCACCTGAAAACAATCTTGCCTGACCAGTGTAACCCTCTCTCAGCAGCCTCCCCAGGCTCCCTTTCCACGTCCAGCCTCTCAGTGGGTCCGCTGGGAGGAGGTCTGGAAGCTGCAGTGGGAGACCTGGAGGCTCACGGCGTCCACCACCTGCATCTCCTGCCCACGGCTCACCTCCCTGCGGGGGGGGTCCTGTAGACGGGCCAGCCAGGAATTCATGCCCATCAAGCTGACCCAAAAGTGGCGGTTAGAACTCTTCACCAAATACACCTCGCCAGGCCCACTGTGTGCTGCCAGCCTTCTCCTGCCCTGTGGACAGCCACATGGCTTTGCCATCCCCACAGAGCCGCTATTCACAGAGACCTGGCGGAAGTCAACCATTCCACAATAGAAAGCAGCCGCGAGGACGTCGTAGCACGTTCTCTCCTTCGTTGCTGTCTCTGCTCCATTGGCTGTTCTGTTGAGAGGTTGGCCACTAATGTAAAAGGAATATTCCTATCACGGCTGCCCTGAGGCATCGGTTAGAGACCCTCTGCACGCTACCCAGAAGACAGACTTTGCGGCCACGCTGTGCCAAGGACAGATATTAAACATATTTTAAACTGATTTGTTAAGTACAAAAATGATGCACGATTGTTTAATACATACATACATACATCTTCAGTAGAAAAATTAAAGGAACATATTTATAAATAATAAAACAGATAATCCTCCTTTGTTCACCCTCACCTCTCCATCCTAACTCCTCTTTCATAGGAAACCACTGTTAACAGTTTGGGTGTCTCCTTCCACACCTTTTTCTAGTAATTTCCATATCTAAATATTAATACAGACGTACATAATTTTTGTAGGAGTATTCTATGACTCCATTTTTAGCAGAAAGCAAACTCTTTCTGGAAAAGGCCAGAGAGCAAGTCTTTCTGGCTTTGTGAGCCACGTGGTCTGTGTCACAATTACTCGACTCTGCCGTCGTAGCGTGAAAGCGACCACAGACAATAGGCAAACAAATGGGCATGACCGTGTGTCAATAAAACTTTGTTTATGGACACTGACATTTGCCTTTCATATAATTTTCATTTGTTACAAAATATTCTTCTTTTGGTTTTATTTCAACCATTTAAAAATGTGTAAGCCTTTCTTAGCTTGTGGGCTGTACAAAAACAGGCTGGATGGGACTTAGTTTGCCAACCCCTGACTTCGATTATAGCTTGGGAATCTCTTCCTGTTAATACACACAGATCCACCTCATTGTTTTAATGTCTGCCCCGTTTTCCAATGCATGAATTTAGCTCAATTTATATAATCGTTGCCTTATTGATGCACATGTGGGGTATTCCCAGGATTTCACTATAGCAGATTGCATGTACATCTGCATGCATATGTGTGAGTATTTCTATGGAGCAGAACTCTAGAATGGGAATTGTTGGGTAAAAGAGTCACAAGGGCATGCACACTTCCAATGTTGATACATTCTGAGAAGGAAAACAAATAGCGAAGGAGGATTTCTGGGGCAGGCTGGGGCTTTTTCACAGGTTGACTTTGTCCATTGAGCTGGGCTGCTGCCTTATGAAAAGTAAGAGGCCCACACTTTCACACCCTGTCCAGGACATCAGCATGTAAGATACTCCCGAATAAAACTCCTGTGAATGCCCCTCACCCTCTGCTTTGCTCTTGCCCTTATCACAGGAGTGACCTGGAGTGGGATGCCCAAAGCGTCCAGTTTTGCAAAGCTCTCTAGTAAGCAGAGGCCGGGACAATGGGCCTGGCTTGGTTACGGTAGGAGCCAATGGAGCCCTTGATGGGCACAGCCTTGGGGCAGAGCTCCTGGGTCCTGCTTTCAGGATTAGGGAACCCCGAGCCTGCTCATGGGGCCACGCAGCTAGAGGCGGGGGTGGCGCACAGGTCCCAGAAGGCCGCGTTAAGCCAGGTTAAGGAACTTGGACTTTACCCTTCCCCATGACGAGCCATTTAAGGCTTAGAGCGGTCGTCCATCCCAGTAAGCTCAGGGCATTTCTCAGCTGTAAAAAAGTGCCACAAACATGACAGATGTATCCTCTCACTGTCCCGGAGGCTGGAAATCAAGGTGTCGACAGGGCCATGTGCCCTCCAAAGGCTCCCAGGGAGAATCCTTTCTTGCCTCTTCCAGCTTCTGGAGGCTCTAGACTTCCTTGGCTTGTGGCGGCGTTGCTCCGGTCTCAGCCTCCATCCTCACATGGCCTCCCCGGTGTCTCTGTCTCTAAATCTCCCTCTCCTTATAAGGGCACCAGTCTTCGGATTTAGGGCCCACCCAAATCCAGGATGGCTTCATCTTAATCTGATCACATCTGCAAAGATCCCATTTCTAAACAAGGTCATATTCGCAGGTACGAGGGGTTTGACTTCAATATATGTTTTGGGGGGATGCAATTTAACCCACAGCAGTTGGTCACCTAGTTTTAAGCAGGAGAGTCATATGGTCAGAGCTTGCTTCTTTTTTTTTTCCTAATAAACTTTTATTGTGGAACAGTTATAGATTCAGAGAAAAGTTACAAAGATAGTACAGAAAGCTTCCATCTACCCTTCATCCAGTTTCCCCTCATGTTAGTGTATATTTGTCAAAAGTAAGAGATCAACTCTGACATTTCACTCTTAACTGGACTCCAGGCTTTATTTCGATTTCACCAGCTTTTCCACAAACGTGCTTTTTCTGTTCTAGGATGCAATCCAGGGTCCCACATTCAGCAGGTTTGCTTTTTAGAAAGATTGACTGTGGCTGTTGCATGCAGAATGGATCGGCGAGGCCCAGGTCTGGAGGCCGGAGACCTGAGAGGGAGCTGGGACAGTTGCCTAGTGGGCGAGGTCAAGGGCAGGAATTACAGCTGCTGCAAAAGGGGGGAGAGCTGGAGTCATGTAAGAGGACTCGATGGGACTGACGAATGGGCCTCATAAAGTGGAGGAAAAGTGTTACCGTGCATTGCTTTCTCCGACATGTTATCCAGCCATCCATGTAGCAGCCCCTGTCATTCCTTGGACACATTGCCCTGGCTTCCACCTGCCAGGCTTTGAGTTCTCCAGCTCCAGCCTGGTTTCCCCATTACATAGGCCCCACCAACTTCCGCTGCCTGTGAGTATGCTCCAGCGAAAACTCCACTCCTTAAAAGAAGGCCAGCCTTGAAAGAATTTTCACAGCCTGTCCTCACTACTGCCAAGAATATATATTACCAATTTCCAGGGGGAGCTCAAGTGTCCATTTATAATAACCCAGCATCTGAACATTGAATTTGAGGGGGTCACTGCAAGTTGGGTCTCCACCCAGAGGGGACTGATGGCCTGGCTGCCCAGCAGAGGTATGGAAAGGGGAGGGGTGTGTGAGGCCATGACAGAGCCTGAGACCCAAGGGGTCTGGACACAGAGGCCCTTGGGTTGCAGCCAGCATTTTAAAAAAACACGGAGAAATCCTGGTTGGCATGTTTCTAGCCCAGATGGAAGAGAAATCGGACAAACTCCAAAAGGGTTCCAAAACCAACACGTGAAAAGTGCCTGCTGCCAGCAAATTCGAGGTATGTTGGCATGAGAGGCAGAAAAGAAATGTATTCACCCTGTTGGAAAGGGGAAGACAAGAAGACGGACGGCTGTTGAGAGAAAGCAGGATGTTCCCTGCCAACTGCAAAACGCCAGCTCTGTGAAGAGCTGCAGCTTCCAAATGGCGGAGCAGGGCTGGCACGAGCGAAGAGGAAGGGGTGCAGACAGCGAGGCGACAGGCAGCTCAGAACGAAGGGCTCGGCGGTCAGACTCCCCTCCGCCCTGCACTCAGCCTGCTTCCCGCACCAGCTGGGGGAGGCTTGCTCCTGTTCGCCAGACCCTTTCTTGTCCCAGCCCCTCACTCATGCTCTTTTCCTCACCTGAAAGGGCTTCTCCTCCACTATCTGCTTCTTTATGCTCTGCCCATCTTGCAGGGGGTGGAGGCATTTGACACCAAGGCGCCCAGCTCTTCATGCCCCCTCCCCCCCTACATTTTGGTAATTTCCCACATTACAAAACTCACATCTCTGGACTCCTTTGCCATATTATATGTGATGTGTCACAGGAGAATTGCATTTGAGATGATGGACTCGGTTGTCTGGCTAGGGGATAGCAGAGACGTCTGGCTCCTGAGGGTGGAGAAGGGAATGAACTGGTTTCCAGTGCCAAGGGCTCTAGGTGCCTTGTGGCCATGGAGCTGTCTCTAAGAAATCTCTTGTTATGGCCAGTCACTGGTTTTGGCCGGTGGCTTCAGAGTCTGGCTCTCCAGGACATTTTGTGGGCTCTCTAATTCCTTTTTTCCCCCAACAGAATGAATTTTGTTGTTTGCAATTAAGAATTGTGACTAATGTACCATCTTTCAAATGCAGCTGAAGAAACGATTTTTCTATCACCCTGCTCTGGGGCCTCCAAATTCTGTGGAGGTGCAAATTTTCAAATGCCCCAGACCTTAGTCAGGGCCACGCCACTTGGCATTAAATTGCCAAAAGCTCTCTTGGGTTTGCTGTGGTTGGGTCTGCCCCCTCACTATATTGGAAGCACTCTGAAGGCAGGAAACTTACCTTTGCTTCTTTTTGCCTTTTCTACACCCTAGCTTCATAGGTTTGTAGCAGCCAGAAAGGGGCTGGGGGCACGGAGGCCAGTGTACCCATTTTACAGGTGAGGTGGGATGTCTGGCCAAGGGCTGGAGGGAGCGTGAGCAGGAGAACAGAACCAGGCCCTTCTTGTAACGATCACCTCCCGGGAGAAGGCTGAGCCCCATGGAGGGCACTGATATGGAAGATGCATGGTGACATAACTTGAATTTAAACAGGGCCCTCCAAGAAGTTCAAAATGCTTCATCCACCCGAGAGTTCCAGACTTCATAAATGTATACTCCCGGGAAGGAGGAGAAAGTGTCTTCTCCTACTTACAGTAGGTAAAACTGAGTGGATTTGGAACTGCAGTGATTTGTCTAAGATCAGAATCAAAGTTAGGAACCGCTAGTCCATCCATGCCCATATCTGTTTCTGAATAACAATAGGATGTGTGTTCTGGACATGGACAGAAGGTTCCATCGGGGCTGCCACATGAGAGCCTCCTGAATAGCACCGAGTCTTCAGGGGGCTCCTTGGAGAGGAGATGATGGGAAGTTGCCATATTAGTTATCTATTACTGTTTAACAAAATTTCCCCAAACTCAGTGGTTTCAAACAGCACTAATCATTTATTCACAGCTTCTGTGCGTCAGGAATTTGGGAGCAGCTCGGCTGGGGGCGGGGCTGTAGCTCGGCGGTGCCTCTCTCGAGGTTGCAGTTAGATGTCAGCTGGGTCTGACATCATCTTGAAGGCTTCTGCACTAACGTGTCTGGGACCTGGACTGGGACACTGGAACAATTGGGTCTCCTCAGGCAGCTTTCACTGTCTCGCTCTCTCTCCTAAGATGCTCTCTCCAGCGGCCTGGAAAGCCACACAACGCCACATCCACCACACTCCGTACCTCAGTCAGTCAGAAGTGAGTTTTTCAGGTTGGCTGTGTTCGAAAGGAATGGAATCATCACCTCTTTATGGGAGGAGTGTAAAGAACTTGTGGGTATGTTTTAAAACCACCACAGACTCCGAGTCCACAAAAGGAACAAGATGGCTGAGGTAGTCAAACACACACACAAACACACCCTTGAAGAATTACTGCTAAGAGTAACTGTAATAATGTCCCTTTATGTTTGTATAACATTGGTCCAGATTACACGTTGGAGGAATTGTCAAGGATCATAGAGCAAGTCAGGTCAAAGACGGAATTGGTGTCCTTAGCCCTGATTTCTCTTCACTCTGCTGCACTGATGCAACTCCTTGGACAACTCGTCCTCTTCCATGTGAAAACCCTCACTTCCTCTTTCTTCGAAATGGCAGGAGTATCACCCATCACTGGCTCCTGGGTGGGTGTGCACAGGGTCTCGTGATGGTGCAGCTTGGCTCCAGCTGTTGCTAGGCAGAGCCAGGCTTGGCATGGTTAGGAAGGGATCAGTAGAGACCCCCTCCCTTATTTCACAGATTCAGAAACCGTGGCAGGGTGGGCTAGCAAGCTACTGCTTAAGTCCTTTGATGAGTCGTGAGAAGGCTGGCATTCAGGTCTCTTAATGGAAAATCTAGTTGTTGCTTTTTTCTCCCTCTGTCTTGGGAAGCACAGCTTGTGTGCTTCTGAAATGAAAGGCAAACTAGTTTGGAGAAAGTGACTTGGATTTAATCACTATGCTCCCTGCCTAGTCCCTGGAAATTTTATTACTTTGAGCAATTTCACAAATCAGTCACCGTGAGCACTCTTTGTTTACACAGCATTGTGCTAGGTTGGATGATACTCAATGTAAAAACTTGGTTCCTGGCTTCAAATAACTTCATAAACCAAACCACCCAGAAAATGACATTTAACCAAATATTGATCCCAAGGCTAACAAAAAATGGCCTAATTTCACAGAAATCACACCTTAGCCAGTATGTTCTAGGAAAAACCATCAATAGTAGGGTAATTTTGCAAAAAAAAAAAAAAAAAAAAAGCACATGTACATATGACTGCAATGAACTTTAAGCACTATAGGAAAACTTGAAATGTGAGGCACCTTCTAATTAAAAAGATTATTTCCTGCGAACTCAAATAGAATATCTTTCCCTTGCTTCTATTTTTTTTTCCCCCACGAAACAAATTCCCTGCAAGAAATGTGAAATTGATTATGAGAGTGAGCATGCTAACTTCTCAAACATCCTAGTCAGTCTGAGGGAAAGAGGCAATGACTACTTGGAAAATGCTTTCATGTACACATGCGTTCATTCAACCCCGAGTCAGCATCACAGCAGAAAATGACAGCAGGGGGGAATGTCTGGTGAACCAGAGCAATGGAGATTAAAATCACCTATTGGGTCTCCTGGTCCCACCACCAGACTAATCCAAACTCCAGCTTTGTCTATTGGATATCCTCCACGACTTTTTCTAGCCAAGGTTCAAATGACTCAAGTTCCGCCATGTTCCCTGGAGGGGTTATTCTGCAGCCAAACAGAATGAACCTGCCATTTGGAATCTTTTTTTTTCCCTTTTATTGAATCTAATTTTTCCTTTCCTTCTTTTCTTACTGTCATGTTCTTGCTGGATCTCTTTAGACCACCTACTGTGCTTGCTCTTCCAAAGTGTAGACCAGAATTTCCCAATCCTTTGGTCCATGACACACTTTTGAAGGGTGGACAGTCATGGCTGTGTTGGTGCAGGAGGTGTCACAAGGGGGCAGTGGGGTCCCAACCCTTAGATTTGGACACACTCTAGGTCCAGCTCGGTTAGATTCTCTAACACATGCACATGCAACAAACCACACGCCTCTCCTTTCTCAGGGCCCCACCATCTTGACCCACAGCCCCCTGAGCCAATGTTAGCCAAGTGGAGTAAGGAAATCCAGAATATAGCAAAATAGCCAGGATGTCAGGAGACCCAGAAAAAGGTCAGGCTGTCCCAGTTGAGATCACTGTCAGACATGGATCTACCAATAAAAATCCCAAAAGCCTTTTTTGCAGGAATGGAAAAGTCAATTATCAAATTTATTTGGAAGGGTAAAGGGCCCCAAATAGCCAAAAATGTCTTTAAAAAGAAGAACAAAGATGGAGGACTCCCACTTCTTGACTTTAAAGCATATTACTTAGCTACAGGGATAAAAACAACATGGTACTAGCATAAAGATAAACATATTAACCAATGGAAACGAATCAAGAACTCAGAAATAGAGCCTCACATCTACACCCAAGTAATTTTTTAAAAATAACAAATCAACTTTATTGATACATATTAATAAAGCATAAATCCATCCAAAGTGTACAATCAATGGTATTCAGTATAATCACATAGTTGTATATTCATTTTCAATCATTTTTAGAACATTTTCACTATTCCATAATAATAATAATAATGCTAAGAAAACAAAAACCAACCAACCAAACAAACAAAACTCATCACTTCTCAATCTCTTTATGCTTCTCCTTCCATACATAGGTGCTATTCTGTTTCCTTCTCTCTAGTTTATTTGTATTTATATTTTGTAAAAACAGTCTTTTATATGCAATATGATCCATATTCATATTTTACACGAGGTTTCACTATGTTATACAGTCCCATCCAAGTGATTTTTGGCAAAGCTGTCAAGCCCACCCAGCTGGGCCAGAACAGTCTATTCAGCAAATGGTACCGGGAGAACTGGATATCCATATCTGAAAGAAAGAAAGAGGACCCCTATCTCACACCTTATACAAAAATTAACTCAAAATAGATCAAGGGCCTAAATATAAAAGCTAAAACCATAAAACTCCTAGAAGAAAATGTAGGGAAACATCTTCAAGATTTTGTGGTAGGTAGTCGTTTCTTAAACCTTACACGCAAAGCATGAGAAATGAAAGAAAAACTAGATAAATGGAACCTCCTCAAATTTAAACACTTTTGTTCTTCAAAAGATTTTGTCAAGAAAATAAAAAGGCTGCCTTCTCAATGGGAGAAAATATATGGAAACCACATATCTGACAAGGGTTTGATATCCATGATATATAAAGAGATCATACAACTCGATGATAAAAAGCCAAGCAACCCAATTAAAAAATGGACAAAAGACTTGAATAAACATTTTTTCCAAAGAGGAAATACAAATGGCCAAAAAGCACATGAAAAAATCCTCAACCTCACAAGCTGTTAGGGAAATGCAGATCAAAACTGTAATGAGAAGCCATTTCACACCTTATGGAATGGCCATCACCAACTCCTTCCCGCCTGAAAACTACAAGTCCTGGAGAGGATGTGGAGAAATAGGAACACTGCTTCACTGTAGGTGGGAATGTAGAATGGTGCGGCCTCTGTGGAAGGCAGTTTGGCAGTACCTCAGGAAGCTGGATATAGAACTGCTGTATGATGCAGCAATCCCATTACTAGTAATATATTCAGAAGAACTGAAAACAAGAACGTGAACTAACATTTGCACACCAATGTTCATAGCAGCATTATTGACAATTGCTAAAATATGGGAACAGTCCAAGGGCCCATCAACTGATGAATGGCTAAATAAAATGTGGTATATACACACAATGGAATACTATTCAGCTGTAAGAAGAAAGGAAATTGGGATACATATGACAACATGGATAAAACTTGATTGTATTGTGTTGAGTGAAATAAGCCAGACACAAAAAGACAAGTATTGTATGGTCTCACTAATATGAACTAAATATGACGAGTAAACTCACAGAGGTAAACTCTAGAGTATAGGTTACTAGGAGATAGAATGTGGGTTGAGAATGGGAGCTGATGCTCAGTGTATATAGAATTTTTAATAAAGTTTATTGTAAAAGTGTGGAAATGAATAGTTGATGGTAATACATTATAGTGAGTATAACTAACACTGCAGATTTATGAGATTGGGGCTAAAAGGGGTAGTCTGTGGACATAAATGTCAATTGTAAGGAAACTAGGGAATAATTTAGGGACTGCATAACAGTGATTTCAGTGGTGGATGAAGATTATGGTTAATAGTATAAATATAAGAATGTTCTTCTTTTACAAAGTGTTAAGGATATGGTGATGCATGGGAAAATTACAACTAATTTAACTTATGGATGATAGTTAATAATACTGTAATATTTTTGCAGCAATGGCACAGCAGATATATGAATTCTAAGAGACAACTGTAGGGGGCATATGAGAGGGTTTGGGATTTTCCCTTTTGGAGTAATGAAAACTTTCTAAAATTGACCCAGGTGATGATAGCACTACTCTGTGATGAAAATGAGAGCCACTGAGTGTACACTTTGAATGGATTGTACAAAATATGGGGCTGTATAAAACAATGACTCTAGTGGTGGCAGATGGACTGTGGTTAACAGGACAAATAGAACGTTCTCTCATGAACTATAACAAATGTCTAATATAATACAGGGTGTTAATAATCAGGTGGGTTGGGGGTAAATACACTAAATATGGCCTATAGTTAATAGTAATATTTTGATGATGTTGTTTCGTGGTTTGTAATAAATGTTTCACAACAATGCAAGGTGTTGGTGGTGGGGTGATGTGAGGGAGCCCTATAGGATATGCATGTTTCTTTTGTAAGTTCACAACTTTTACTTGTTTATATATGTTCATATTGCTTATGTATGTTCATGTATGAATGATATACTTCAATAAATTTTATTTAAAAAAAACAAAACATGGATCTAAAGGAAGTGAAACCCCTAACTCATTTATTCCCGCTCCCTTTAGGCAATTCTACTTTCTCTTTGGACATTCTTGCTACTTCTTTTTGAAATTCTATGACAATATTCTGATCTTCTTTCAAAACCTTAGGCCAAAAGAGGGGCGTTGAATCCTTTGGCCTATTTAATTCAATCAGAATATGGACATACTAGAAAGAAGCCTGATAATTACATATACCATTTACTGATAAACGTGCCAAAACATATGTAGTCTTGTTAAATCCTCATGAAATTCCCAAAGGTGGTATAGATCCCATTGAGCAGGCAAGAAAACTGAGGCTTCGAGGGGTTAAACAGCTTGTGAAAGTCACAGACTGGCAGTTCGAGTTCAGATGAGCTTAGAGCATAACCACTACCTGTCTCCTCTCTCCAAACAAAATCATCTTGGAGTTGCCAAGTACAAGGCAGGGGTGGAGGGTGGAAATCAGACACACACAGACAAAATGGCACTGATGAGCTACCGTCTGTTGTTTCACAGCATTGTGCATTGAAGAAATGTGTCAGAGCCATTTTCAGTCTCGGTGACTGCTGTTTACTCATGTGCACGTCAGTCACGCAGACGTCCCAGCACTGCATCCATGGGGGGCCAAGTCATCAGGTGTAGACAGTCAGAGGTAATTAGGGTTTTGCTTGTGGGGAAGGGATGCAGACCTGGGCCTGGCCTAGGAAAGACTATTCTTGCACAACAATGTCCTTTTGTGGTTTGCCTTAGTTTTGAAAGCCCCCGTCATGCCTGAAAATGAAACCAACAGGTCCATCCCCTACTGAGGCTGATGAGCCAAATTCATAAATCAGAATATCTGTGTTAGTTACCCAGAGCTCCTGGCCCAGGGATCAACAGAAGGGGCTCTGACACAGGTGCTGCCACGTAATTCCTTTTTCTGATTGTTCTCTGCTTCAGTTCCTTAATCTGTACCATGGCCACATTGATGACTCCTCTCTCTCTCAGAAGGTCATTGCCCCAAAGTGACAAAACAGAGCCGCCCTGCTGTTCTTGCCGATGTTTCGTCCTGCAGCAGAGCATGTTTTTCCTTGGAACTTTCTGTGCTGGCAGAAATGGTTCAGGTTGTGCTAGTCACACTCTCCCAAGGTCCCCTCGCAGCTCTGGACCTCCATTTAGTGGCAGAAAGCCAGTTCCCGGGGTCCTGCCCCACAGCATGCTCTGTGGTCACACTGCCTCTCTCATGCCTCGTCACTGCACACCCAGCCTTTCTATCTCCCTGACCGTTCGCATTTTGAACCTGGGGCTTGGTGTCAGTAGTTAGTTCTGGGAAATTCTCAGGCATCATGCCTTCAAATTGCCTCTGCTCCGATCTCGCTTTCCTCACCTTTTAAAACTGATGAGCCATTTCTTAGCTCATCTCACGTTATCTTCCGTGGCTTTTTGCATCTCACATTTTCTGCCTCATTATGTCTCTGGGCTGCAGAGATCTTGGTCGCCTCGTCCCTCACTGCTGAGCCGGGTGTGGGGTGGCCAGAGGCTCCTGGGCATGCCCCCACCTGGATGAGCAGCCTCGTCTGTTTGCCCCCCTGTGCCCTACAAACGTTTCCTTCCCCATGTGTGCCACAGTATGGAAAAGGCTGGGAGGTCCTGAGGGGAACAACTGGACCATAGGATTGGGTTGAGACTGTCAGTGTGATTTAGTGAAAAAATTAAGCATGGGAGCGGGTGTAGCTCAGTGGTTGAATGCCTGCCTCCCATGTATGAGGTTCGGGGTTCAATCTCTGGTACCGCCTTTAAAAAAAAAGAATTAAACATTTGGGGCCAGATAGACTAAGGTTCCTATCTCTGTTCAGCCATCAACTTACTATGTGAGTTCAATCTAGTTATTTAGCTTCTCTCAACCTCAATTTCCACATCTGTAAAATGGGACTAACGTCACCTATTTTGCGTGGTTCTTGTAAGGATTAGAAATGATACCTGCAAAGTGCCCAGCCCAGGATGTGGTTCATATAGGGAGGTGCTTAATAAGTGGAGACTTTTTATCACTGATACGATTACTATTGTTAGAGAATTCCACCATAGACTTCTACCACGACCAGAATAAAAAAATTAATAACAAGGAAAAAAAAGATGGAGTTGGGCAGAAACATGGGAAATGGTTCTCCCACAGCTCTCTCCATTAGGGATTGTTCCATGCACGTCTCTTTGGGGCCTTGGTGGGTTCCAGGATCGGTGAAGCAACATCAAGTTATTTCTGCCCAGGCCTGCTCCTCTCAGGGCCTCCTGGGCTTCCTGCACATTTCTGATTCAAAGATACTGGACGGATCTTAAAGACCATTTTCTTCTCTGGCCAGAGTCTGGGGGCTGTGGTCCTGATGTGGGGTTCTCCTTGGGACTTCCAAGCTAGACTTCCTGGGCTCAGGAGAGGATGGATGAGCTGCTGGCAGGAGCTACAGATCCTGAACAGAAGAGGAGGCAGGCACTGCAGAGTCCCTCCTCCCACCTGCTGCTGAAGCTGTGGGCTCCATGACAGGTCCAGCCTGGGGGCAACTTCCCAGGGAATGGCATTACAGAGACTGCAGCCCTCCATGGGCAATCATGTCTCCCACCAGGACACTGATGGGTGACGTCCTCAGGGTGACAGAGCCTGAAAAGTAAGAGTGACCACAGCTTCCAGGACACCTGCCCTAAACCTGAGGGGACTCTTGGAGGGTGTCCCAGAGTTGCGATGATGCCCATTGGCTTTGCAGGAGGACCTTTCACTTCATGACCACGGTTGTGTCAATGAAGAGCTGGCCTTCCCAGTCCGTTCAGAAAAGTTATTTGTGACACTGTCTTTGTCCTCTTTCGATCCCTAATGTCTGGCCAATCTTGGATCTGTCTTGGTCTGCTTCTTAATCTATAACGTGGTGAAGATAATAATGAGATCTTTCACAGAGATGCTGGCATCCCATCAATGGATATGATGAGGTTCTAGATACACTCTTGGTCTCCTAGACTGTGCTACTTCTCAGGCTGGACTTGTCTACTCAGTGTGATGGTCGACTCCTTGAGGGCAGGACTGCGTCTTCTGTGTCCCACGAAGCTCCTGGCACGGGCTGCTGAAGCTGTGCAGCATCAACCCACAAGCATTTCCTGAGCGCCTGCTCATGGCGGCCTACCAGAGAAGATGACCTTTGGCCTCTCCTGCCTGGCAGAGAAACCCAAGGCTCTTCCTGCTCCTTCTCCCAACAGGACAGCTGGGCAGAGGAAGTCCCTCTCAGCTGGGGGTGACCAGGCTGGGTTCTCTCCTGCAGGGAACTGGTCAGAAGAGGAGCCAAGCCTTGGCCGAGTCAGGCTAAGGCCCCTCTCCTGTGCTCGGGAGCATCCTGTTGTCTACATGTCACAGCCATCAGGACATGGGCTGTGGTTTCCGGGAGCTGCTCTGTGGACAGTGTATTTGCATCACAGCCTCTTCTCGGCCTTTCTCACCCCTCCTCATCTTCCTCTTTGATGGTCTAACTCCCGGGACCCAGATGTTGTTCATTTTGTTTTTTTTTTAATTCCTAGCCACCAAAGGTTCTGGCTTCCAGGAAGGCTATCCCAACAACATGTGGGAGTCTGCAGCTGACCCGGGGGGCCTGCCTGTGGTCAGGCTGTCTGCTCTGCCCACTCCTGGACTCTAGTTCCCTTTGACTCACCTCTTCTTCCAGCATGAGTTATTCTTGCCTTGGTCAGCCAGACCACATGGGAAGAAGTCATGGAGGGGCCCACAGCTTCCAGTTAGCTGGGAGATACCTCAAGAGGACTTTGGGCAAGATCTTGGCCAAGACCTCCTCAACCCCAGCTTGGTCCCTTCACCGGCCCAAATGGAGGATTGAACTAAGACCTAGTTTCCCTACTTGGGTTTGTAACCGATTTCACCTTCTGATATATCTATGGATCCCATGACTCTTCCCCCTGCCAACAGAGGATACTCTGAATGATTCCAATTATGAATTATAATTATTTTGCCTCATTTAATTTTGTAGGCAGACTCTATCTAGGCTTTCTAGCCAAGAAGATTTTGTAGAGCTTTCCTTTCCATCTCTCAATTTATGGAAACAATAGGTGGTCTTTCATTCTCTCAATAGAAAGTAATATTGTGATGTTAAAGAGCATCTGTGGAAGGACAGGCGTTCCTCCCTCATCCTGGGGGAAGATACATAGGATCCAGGGTAGTGGAAGAGGCATTGGGTGATGTGAGCCAAGGCAGAGAGGAGCCTGGAAACTTTATGCCACCACGAGTTGTGCTGGGAGAGGCAAGCTGGGCCTGTGACAGGCCAGGCTATGTCCACTCATAGGATCCCAAACCCATTGGCTTCCTCTTTCCTGCTGCCCCTCCTCTGGCCTCCCCTCTGAACCACTGGAGCCAGAATGAGTAGAGGGTCTGAGACTCCACATGGGGGACCACAAAAAGGAAGAGGGAGACCCAGGGGAGGGAGCAAAGGGCTAAATCACCTCGAGGCCATGGAGGGCTCCATTTCAGACAGATGATAAGATTTAACCTTAAAGTAAAGGATGTTTTGTACATTTTAGGGACTCCCTGTGTAAGCTTGACTGACTCATGGTACCGAGGCTGCTGTTCCCTCCTCACCACAATTAACATCATAGCCTGTGATGACACGTTTTTCACTCCTTTCTCTGCCCTCCCTCCACCACGCTCACATACTGGGTATGTCAACATGCTTGCCCCTCCCTGTCTCCCAATAATATAAAGCCTGACAGCTGCCCACGTTTGTTCTGTGGTCCTTGGGAAAGTTCTGGGTCTCCACAGTGTCACTGTCTTGTCCACATCGTGACCTTGATTTCCCCAGGATTTTACAGACAGAGAACACTTTGAAATCGCACACCCAGATCCCCTTGTCCACATCCCTAACCCTTGAAACCCACCCTTCCCTCGGCCCCCTGCTTGGGCAGCTGCCTCCTGAGGAGCGCTGGTCCATGGCGCCCACCCTCTGAGGCGTTTGCTGCTGGTAGACCCGTGAGCCCTGTCTCAGAACCGGAGCGCCCTCTGCCTTGCACCCGAGTCTCACCCAGGCAAACGCCTTGCCTCTGAACCTTCGCCACGGGCCAGGCAGCCTTTGTCTCCTTCGCTTCCTGCTGGGTCCTTCCTAGGCTTCCTGGGGGTGGGCTTGACCGAGGCCTGGTGAAGACCCGAGCTGGTTTGGTGCTCGTCATTGGTGTCCCTGCTGGACCCCTCCAAATCACAAGTCACACTTACCCCACCCCCACTTCAGGGCCTCTCCACCGTAGGAAACACAAACTTAAAATGAGGTGGGTCTCTGAGCAATAAAATAAATCACACAGAATTGGATTATCAGCCAAAGTGTAAAATAAATATCCATGTGCTTACACATGAACATAAATAAATGGGAAAGAAGGGAAATTTTCTTACAGAAGAATTCCAAGTAATTTGTAGCAATTTCCCTCTCCAGGAGAAGGAGCCTTACTCTCACCCCCCACACATAAACTTAGTGTCTTGTTTCCAGGGACTAGAACATGGAATGGTGGGGAGAAGGGAAGTAACTTTATAGCAGACAAACCTGCAAATGCTACCTTGCCAGGTGATCAAAGTTAACATCAGCATTGACAAATCACATTGACATCAGGTACCCCTTGACAAGAGGCCATGAGAGGGACATTTCAACTATGTAATCTTCCTCCAAACCCATTACCCTCGTCCAATCATAAGAAAACATCAGACAAACCCAAATTGAGGGACATTCTACGTAATACCTGGCCAGTACTCTTCAACAGTGTTCAAGTCGTGAAAAACAAGGAAAGGCTGAGAAACTGTCACAGTCTGGAGGAGCCCAAAGAGACACGGTGACTAAATGCAATGTGGGATCCTGGAACTGAAAAAGGACATGGGTGAGAAAACCGGTGAAATCCAAATAGAGCTGGGAGTGTGGTTAATAGTAATGTGACAGCGCTGGTTTCTTACTTTTGACAACTGCACCACAGAAATGTGAGATGATAACATTAGGGGAAACTGAAACTAGGTATGTGGGAACTCTATGAATTATCTGTGCACATTTTTTGTAAATCTAAAACTATGCCAAAATACGAAGTTTATTTAAGAAGATGAGGAAGGTTGAACTAGGACATTTCTTTCTTTTGCGTACGTTTTATTATGCAATTAAGACACAAATGCGATCTTGCCATACAGGATTCAAACAACACAGACTAACAGAACAAAACCTCCTTACACCCCTGCCTTCCCCTTGCTTCCTCACAGTTAATAACGTTAACTCTGGCTCACGCCTGTCAACTGCTTACTATGTCTTACCTATATTGAGTGGTTGACCTTAATTTTTCATAACCACCCATTGAGATGGGCACTGTTAGTCCCATTTTACAGATGGAGAAACTGAGGCATATAGAGATTCAGGACCTTGCCTGGGGCAGGTAGTGAGTGGCAGAGCTGGGCTCAGAACCCAGGTAGTCAAGCGCCAGAGTGCATGCTTCATCCACCATGCCAACTGCCTAGAGAGGAAGCACCAACTCCACAATCCTTCCAGCCCAGCCCCTGTCTGAGTATTTATCTATGTACACACACATGCCCAATCTTTTGGATTAGCATACATGTTTTTGTGCAATTTAGGTTTTATTCTTAACACAACTTTTATGCCAGTGCTTGTGGACCTACCGACTTCTTTCTTAAATGCTCCCGGGCAGGATTTCTCAGGTAGAGGCAATCCACCCCTCCGCCCACCCACCCCCACTGTCCAGGGGGATATTTGGCAATGTCTGGAGGCATTTTTGGCATGTGGTAGGTAGAGGTCAGGGGTGCTGCTAAACATCCTACAATGCACAGGGCAGTCCCCCAGGAGAGAACCATCTGGCCCAAAGCATCAATAGTGCCGTGTTGGAAACTTTTATGGTTTCCTGCCCAAAGCCAGAAGAGCCCCAGAAGGTTTCCTTTTAGGCCTGATCTAGGACATGGCTGCCTTACCCAGGACCATCCCTCTTGATCCGACACTTTCCAGCTGTCTATTCTCTGTCCCGTCTCCGGGCCTCCCTGCCCTGGACTTGGCCCTCAGTCTCTCCTCCTAGAACAGGAGCGCGTCTCAAAACCACACTTTGTGGCAGCTCCTGTTATGAAAAATCCTGCCTCACCTTACAGTGCGTCACGTTTCCTCGCCTGATCTGCAGGCTCCTGGAGAGCAGCCCTGCTCTCCATTTCTGTGTCATCCACAGGGCCCGGCAGGAGGCAGCTGACTTTACGACTCATGGTGATATTTTATCCCAGGGCTCTGAGCCCTGGCTGCACAGTAGAATCACCTGGGGAGCTCCAGATAAATACCAATTCCGAGTCCCTTCCCAGACCAGTTGAATCACAATCTCTTGGGTTGGGCCCATGCGTTGACACTTCAAAAAAAAGTTTCTTGGGTGATTCTCACGCACAGCTGGGGAACCCCTGGCTAGTCAGTTACCGCTGCAGAGTTGTCACAAACACTTGAAGCTGATTTGTGCAGTTGTTAAGATAGTGGTCAGTTTGTGTCAAAGAAAGGGTCACATCTAGTTTCTGTTCTCTAATCCGTGCTTCTCACATTGTAACACACACACACAAATTACCTGGGACCGGGTTAAAATGCAGATTTGGATTCAGTGAGTCTGGGACAGGGCTTGTGCCCCTGCATTTCTAACAAACTTCCACGGGATGCCGATACTGCTGTTCCTGGGACTGCACTTTGTGTCAAGACTTCAGTGCTGTCTCAGTGGCTAGGGACTTTCAAGTTGCTCCCTGAACTTGGGCACTGAAATGCTTGCTTGTTCCTTGGCCAAGCACCCAGCCAACCCCTGGGAACATTCAGCATAAGAGCACTTGAACTGAAACAAAAGCTCAGAGGGGAAATGACAAATGCTTACTGAGAGTTTAAAACAAAGTCAATGAATAAAGCACAACTCCGAAAACTTATCCAAAAAAAAAAAAAAAAAAAAAAGTGGTGGGGAAGTTCAGGGCCCCTCCAGTTTTGACAGTCTTGATTCGACGTCCATTAGAATGTCAGCTAAGATCCATCATGAGCGCAATTTCCTCCCGCAGCCTGGGGACCTCGTTTTTTGCTGCTCCAGCCACTCTCTGTTCTCCATCAGTGGGATTTACACATATGGAACCGAGTGTGGAATTGGGCCCATTACATTTAACTTCCTATATCTGACATATTTAATACCTACTTTTCAAATAAATGAAATCCCTGTTTAGTGCCGGCCTGGAAAGGTGCAGTTGGTTAAGGGATTTTTCACGGGCAATTCTGCCTGCGCAAGGCAGCTCTTTCAAACCTCGTGGCCTCTTGAAGAGTGTGTAGTGATCTGGCTCTCCCAGAAATGGGGGGACAAGGTTATAGAGCAACTGGGCAACTAGTAAAATAAATGGGCAAATACATTTTTTAAAAAAGTCTCATTAAAAGGAGAGCTGCTTCGTTTGCAGCTACAGTCACTCACACTTAGGAATGTATGTGTCTCATAACCGCAGGGGGAAGAAACTCCGAGAAGTCATCTCCTCTTTGCCCCTGCCGTCAGCATATGCCATTCCAGAAAGATTCATGGGCCTTGAGTTTGGAAAAGATTATTGCAAAATCACATCGTGGCCCAGCTTTGATTGAGCCTCCACGTCCTCACGGATCTTCCGGGCTGAACAAACACGACTTGGCTCTGGGGCCCAGAGCCAGTGCTTGGAAGTGGGTGGCTGAGACCCATGGGCCGATAGCCATGCACACGCTTCCCTTACCAGCCAGCTCTCTGGCAAGTGTGTGTCAAGGTAGACGTTCCAAAGGCTGTCTGGGCTGGGCCAGAGCTGGAGCTCGGTTGCAGTGTGGGGGTGGGGGTTGGGGGCTGGCATTAGAGAGTTCCGGAAACAGCGGCAAAGAATTTGGTTCTCTGTTTTATAGTATTCCCTTTTTGCCCCTTACCTCAGCCCAGCAAACACCAGAGCACAAAGCAGCAGAATACTTAGAAAAGTCCAAAAGGTAACCCAGGGACTTTCCATTGATGTTATTGTATATGGCCTCAACTACTCAGCTCAAGCCCAAGGCTCAGCTCACCTGCCATCCAGGCTGGCCCAACTCACCCTCCTGTGAGGATCTGTCCAGACACAACTCCCTGGAGGTCAATATTTAACCTGGGCTGCCCCCTGCCCCTGGTTCCTCCTGCTGCTGAGCGGCTCTGATTGACAGACAGAATAGACTTGGCGCTTCTCTCTGCCCCATCCCCACACCGCCTCAGCCTGACACAATAACAAACAGCTTGTAAAAAGCACTTACATTTATGAACTGTTTATAAATTTACTGACATTGATTTATGACCTCTGGCTGGACCTGACATTAAATTTTTTTTAACAATTTATTTTATTTATTTCTCCCCAGCCCCTCATTGTTTGCACTTGCTGTCTGCTTATTGTATGCTTATCTTCCTTTTAGGAGGCAGCAGGAACCAAACCTGGGGGCTCCCACGTGGGAGGGAGGCACCTGAGCCACCTCCTCTCCCCACTTTGCTGTGTCTCTCACTATGTTTTTCCTCCTTGTGTCTCATTGCTCCAGCCCATCGCGTCAGCTTGCTGTCCTGCTTGTCCTCTTTAGGAGGCACCAGGAACTAAACCCAGGACCTCCCATGTGGTAGGTGGGAGCCCAATCACTTGAGCCACATTAGACTCTTTAAGGGTATTTCTTCTTCTTTTAAGTGTTAACGTTACAGTTTACATTCTTAATATACCCACATCCCAGGAACTACCCAGAAGACAGCTGGGAGCCTGACCCATGGGCAAGAACTGAGACTCGGTGTGTGCTGGGGGCCAGGGCTGGTGGAGAAAGCTATCTAGTTGGTTCACCCCAGAGGACCCCTAGTGGGCAGTGCTGAGGGGCAGTTGGGAGAAGCAGGAAGAGGGCAAACTGGATTTGGAACTATGTTGACCTCATTTCTTCCTAGATGTGTGGCCTGATCCCCCTGAGCCCTGATTTCCTCATCTGGGTAATGGGTATAGTAGAACTGGCCTCAAATGGTTCTTACAAGAATTATTAAGGCCATATTTGTAAACTACAGTTGGGCCTCAACATTAATGGATTCCGAATTTGTGAATTTGCTTATACCCTATATTTCGTACTTATGGTGATTTTGCAGTCATTTGCAGATATGCGCAGAGAGGCGGAAATTTTGAGTTACCTGATAAACATGTTCCCAGCTGATGTCTAACAAGGTGACACTCGGTTTTCTCACACTGTAAACAAATGGCCTTTTTTGTGGTATACTTAGTTTTGTTCTTTTTGTTCATTTATTATTTAAAATGCTACCCCCCAGGGAGGTGTCTGTGGCTCAATCAGTGGGGCTCCCGTTTGCCATGTGGGAGGCCCTGGGTTCGGTTCCCGGGGCCTCCTGGTGGGGGCGGGCCCGCCCGCCCACACGGCGTGGTTGGCTGGCCCAGCGAGCACGGGCAGCAGGGGGCGGGGATGGATGAATGAATAAATAAAATAAAATCTTTAAAAAAAAAAATGCTACCCCCCAGCATAGTGCTGAGGTTCTGTCTGATGTTTCTAAGAGGAAGAAGGCTGAGATGCACCTGACCAGGAAAATATGTGTTAGATATGCTTCGTTCAGGTGAGTTATAGTGCTGTTGACTGTGAGGCCAAGGTTAATGAACTGACAATGTATATTAAGTTGTCTTTAGACAGCAACACACATGAAACAAGGTTATGTACTGATTGGTTGACAAAAATGTGACCAGAGGCTCACAGGAACCCAGCCCTGTATTTCCCCGCAGAGCAATGGGTCAGTATCTGCTGCTTCCATGTTGGCGGGGACTTTATAGACTGTAACTCTCAGGAATAGTAAGAGTCAGCTTACTCTGGGGGCCTCTGCAGCAGGTGCTCTCTAAAGGGTAGTGAGCACCACCAGGTGAAAGCTGCCCTGCCCTGGGGCACACAGGGTCTTTCCAAACAAGCTTCACCTGCAGCGATCTGCCTCATTCTAACCAGTTCTCTGGGAAATGTGCAATGGAACACCAGCCCCTTCGTGAAGGTGTGACCAGGGTCCCTGCAAAGACCTTGCCATGCAAAGCTCTGGAGGGTCTTGGAAAAAGCAGGCACAGAGAAGTCCCGAGCTCTCAATTGCTCTTCCCAGCACCACACATACCAAGAAAAACAAATATCACCTTCATTGTGTAATTAAACTTTATTACCTGTAAGGTTGCCCAGGTCTCCCTATGGCTGCTTAGCAAAGAAGGAACTAGCATTTATTGAACACCCTCGGTTGTCAGCAACGGGACAGGAGTTCTCTCACTTTAAAGCTCATGTAACCCTCTGAAGGGGGCATTGCATCCCTACTTTACAGGTAAGCAGCTGAGGTTTGGAGAGATTAAAGCAAGTCACCTGTGATCACACAGCTGGTGGGTGGCTGAGAAGGGGCAGACATCCAGGCTTCCTCCGCGCCAGCCCACCCCAGCTGGCTCGCGTGCTCTCTCTCTCTGTGTATGTTAAAACAAAAGGTAAACAAAAACGCTGAGATAATGACAGCATCCTTCAGAACTTCTCATTGTCATGTGAAAAGTGGCCCAGGCCTTTAGAGCAGGCAGGGAAGCAGGGAATGTCCCAAATCCACTTGTTCCCATTCGCTGCTGTAGTGGAGACAGACTCCCCTCTCGCCACCCAGCCTTTCTGGGTGGATGACAAAGACAAAATCAAAACCCCCTGTTAGGCCCAAACCACCCTTCGTGACCCTCTTGGACACCAGGTGGCGCTCGCGTAAGGCCAAATGCTGAGTTTCACAAGGGACTGATTTCTGAAGGGTAACAGCTCCAACCAACTCAAATGGAGTGGGTTAAAGTGACCGCGAGTGAAAGAGTCCTAGGTGTGGTCGGGTGGCATTTTGGTGAGCGCCCTAAACGCTAAGATGCCTGTGGCCTTGCTCCTTCTGTACAATTCAGGGTGACTAGGGCGGGGGTGTGAGCACAGGTGGAGGAGGGAGAGGGGCAGGGGATTGGGGAATGGAAAGTGTGTGGTGGGAAGGGCTCTTTCTGTTAATCTAAGAGGCCCTCTCTCCAGCGTTCCCTCAGAGAGGCCTCCCTCAGTACTCCTCAGCTCCCTCACATTGCCCTGGAGGGCATGCCTGGGTGGACACCAGCATATGTGTAGGAGTATGGAGGTGGGGTCCTTGTTAGACCCCTGAGCTTCCTATTGCAGTGGGCTGGAAGGAGAAGACTCTGACATTGGGTCTGCTCCTTAGATGCTAGGTCCCCTGATTTGTGGCCCATCTCCCTCTCCCATTAACTGAACCTTGATTCTTGGTTTCATCGTAGCAGAATGTTTGAGTTAAACCACAGACATTTATGTTCCAGGGGACATGCACATGCCAAAACCCTGGCAAATAGCTCAAGTGGAAAAATCACTCCTCTCTTGCCTACCTCCTAATTACTGGGACCTCTCAGTCCTGCCAGGACACAGCAATTTCAAACTTTCCAGTTTTTCTCATAAATTATTGAAAATAGTCTAGAAAACACAATGTTCAATATAATGTCTCCCAAACAGCTTCTCTCAGCCAGAAGTGGTGCAGAAATCCTCTGTTGGGCTAAATGTTCTGGTACATTTAAACTTCCTAGGGGCTGGGGGCTGCTGGGAAGGGGGAGATGGCCCTTCTCTACCCATGGAGTGCCGACAAGGAAAGGCAGCCACCTATGCTTAAGCTTCCAGCTTGGAGGCCTTGCTTTCTCTCCATTTACACATCCTGGGTTCCAGAGCCCAAGTCTTCCAGTCCCATAGACAGAGACTGTGTCCATTCAGAGGCTCATTAATTACATGGCCAAGGGTAGCAAGGGCGGGGAAAAAAACCTCATGAAAATGTTCATTTAAAGTTAACTGCTGCCCATACTCTTCCTAATTGAAGTAGCTTAGTTGGTTTTTACTTATGTACCTGCATGTGTTTAAAATGGGATATTGCACAACATAAACCAAGCCATATCACAACCTAATGATCTGGAAAATCTGTTTAATAAACAAAGCTGGCTTTGACTTACACAGGAGAAACGTATATTCGCCCGTGTCCACTGACACACACACACACACACACACACACGTGAACACATACTTGCATGCCCCACCCCCAGGATCTCAGTCCTTCGCTTCACATCTCACCCTCCGTCGCCCAGATCTGTTAAACACAGCCTCAGTCTCTCTCGCCCTATCTTCCTCTCTCTTTCTCTTATTAAATTTATTTTTAACAGCACCTTAAAAAATAAACACACCCCTCTGTGCCACTCCTATGCCAGGTGCAGCCACGGGCAAATTTTTACAGCTGAATTACATGACCTGAAAAATACAGGGCACATAATGAGGACATTGAGAGCCACCCTCGTACCACGCCGGGCCAGCGGCTGGTGTAATAACCTTCCTGGAGAGAGCAGTAGCCGAGCAGCAGCGGAGTCGGGGCTGGAGCCCTTACTCAGCATGAGGAATTATATATATCTTGGAACTCTTTCCTGAACCTAAACATTATTGCTAAGAAAGGGATAACAGTGTGAGCGGCCGTCGCTCTCTAGTCAGGGCTCACATGTTGCTGCTGACGCCAGTTTCCTCCCAGGGCTGGAGGGAAACGTTCCAGACCCTGTTCTACCCAGGACTGGGGTGAGGACGAGCTGAAGGCCCGGGAAGCCCCTAGTTCTTGGTGGGGTTTCGTACCGCAGGGGGTTGAAGCCCGGCACTCGGCAGGCTCAGGCTTCACCATCCAAGGACCCCAAAAAGGCATCAGGGACTTTTTAAAAAGTCTTATGAGACCACTTGGCTGTAACAGCTGGCTGGGCGTTGTCCTGGGGCTCCCTGGTTCTCGGGAGCTTAGGGCACCCTCAGCCTTAGCCATCTGTAACCACAGCAAGAGCCAGGAGGGAAGGCAGAGCTGTTGAGCTGCAGGATTGACAGCAAGCAGGATGGTTACTAAAACTCTGGCTTTTGTAGAGGGGTCCATCCAAGATGCAGCTTTTTAAAATTGAGATAAATTCACTTAGCATAAAATTAACCATCAATCATTTCCAAGTGTACAGGTCGGGACGCTGGGTCCACTCACAGTCCACTCACGACGCTATGCAGCACCACTTATGTCTAGTTCTAAAGCATTTTCAACACCCCAGGAGGAACCCTCATACCCACTGAGCCATCATGGCCCCTTTCCCCCTCCTCCCAGGCCCTGGCACCCACTCACCTGCTTTCTGTCTGTATGGATTTACCTATTCTGGATGTTTTGTATAAATGGAATAATACAATACGTGATCCTGTGTGTAAGGGATAGATTTAAAAATATTGTTTCTTTGATATATGTGGTACGTAGACAGTGAAGTGCACAAATCTTAACTGTAAAGCTTGATCGATTTTCATAAACAGGCCACACACAGGTAACCAGCACCCAGATCAAGAGCCAGCACCAGAGAGCCCCCTTATACTACCTCCCAGCCCTGCTTCCCAAAGTGCTGCACTCTCCTGACTTCTGTATCACAGATTTCTTTTGTCCCATTGTATGTGGTTGTAGTTTGTTTGCTTCCAGAGCTTCATAGCATTCTATTGTGTGAATAGACCACAATTTATCTCTCCACCCGACTGTTGATAGGTATTTGGGTAATTCCCAACTTTGAAGCTAGGTGTTTTCAATTGGCATACAAGTCTAGCAAATCTGATGTACTGATTTCTCAGACAATACCAGATTAAAAGGATCAAAATAGAAGGACTGGGGACATGGGTAGGTGGGTGAGGGGGGTTGGACTAGGTGGTCCTCGAGGTTCTTAATAGTTTAGACAGACTGTGGTTTGAGGCATGGCAAGGAGAAGAAGAGTAGTGTTGAAAAAGAAACGCACGTCTTTGAGTGTTCTTTCTCTAAATAAATTGGGAAGCCTTATGGGTAAAGGGTAATGGAGTCGAGAAGCCCAGACCAGTTTCCAAGGTTCAGAGCTCCATCTCCCCATTTTGGCCCCCAGGTGGACAGCTGCTTCTCCTGCCCACAGGGGCACACTTCAAGGTCCACCACCTGACCCTCTCGTCCTCTGTCATCTGTGTCATGCAAAGGGACAGAGAGCTGGACGCACAGCAGGGAGAAGGTCTGATGGATTGGCTCATCAGTGGTCGGGGCTCGCACTGTTCCAGTAGCTCACCCAGAGTGCACAGTACCAGGACTTGGAAAGCTCCAGCCTGTGCTGAAACCTGGCCACTGCGGAGAGGACATGCCTTCCGGTCTGCTGCCCAGTTGACCTGTGGTCTAGAAAGAAACCTAGAAGGAGGCCTCCAGTATATCCCTTTACAGTTGACTGTGGCATATTCTTATAATACTTCTCTTTAGAAATCAATTACTGATCAAAATATATTTCACTTTACATACATTAAATAGGACCTGGTGATGTTACATTGTCTTCCACTGACCCATTACCCACTCAGCTAACACAGAATGTTTAATCTGCAGATTCTGCCTCGGTCAGCCTTATTTCTGGGATGAAAGCTTGGGGCAACAGCTTTGAAAACAAAGATCCAGGTAGAAGAAATGCAGTGTACAAAGAGCCAGTCTTCTTAGCTCCCTTGCTTATGCCATTCAGATTAGGAGCCTCCTCCATCTTCTCATTTCCATCCTCTGTGCTAAGCACAGTCCGTTTGTAGGGAAATGGGTAAAATGCATACATACCGGTAAACTTCTTTCAGGCATTTCCTTTGGGAGGAGTAAAGATGCCTTTGACTGTAGATCTCTTCTTTGGCTTCATTTCCCTTTCCTGGATGCTGTTGGGAAGACCTCATCACCTAAACTCCCTGTGGATGTTACATCACTGGGGAAATGGGTTAGGAATGGAACTTGTTCAAAGAAAACAGTGCCCAGAAGGAGAAGAGACTCTTATCATGCGTTGGAGCTGGGGAAGAGCCAGAGCAGTGGCCCGATTTTGGAGTGACATTGACTCTTCCGCCTGTTTTGTCTACTCTGCTTGACCTTCAAGGTTCAATTCAAGTGTCTTCTCCCTGGAAACCTGTCCCAACTGCCTCCTCCCCCCCTCCAACACCACCTTCACTTTCAACTCCTGCAGCCCAGCTGTCTGTAGTCACTCAGCTCAGCCTTGGACTGCAGTTTGGTTTGCTTTCCTCCATCATTCCTCTCTTCCTGCCCAAATCATAACCTCTTAGGTCATGGGAGAAGGTGGGGTGAGTGGGCCATGTCTTCTGCCCACATCTCAGCTCCCATTACAACACTCAGCAAGCAGGAGGTTTTCCGTCACATTTTGGTGGTTGATAACAATGGTGTGAAGCAATTGTGTGCTTGGGTTTTCTCTCCATCGAGGTATTCTTTGTCAGGGCATTTTTGCTTACTTAGAATTCTGGAAAATTCAAGTCCAGAGATGATAAGTAGCTTTGAGGCAAGCATTCATTCCCTCTGATGGGTTGTGGCTGCCTGGCACCCTCAGTTTAGCACCTTGGTATGTCTGGGCTCAGCAGGGAAGGGTGCTAGGTTTATGAGCAATGTCTGCTGTGGGCATGAAGTGGTTAGGAGTGGCAAATGTGCCACAAATTTGCCATGCTTGATCTCATCCAACTGCTTCATCTTCTAGTGGGAGAGACCGAGGTGCAGAGAGGGGAAACGACTTTATCCAAGGAAAATCAATTTCCTAAAAGGACTTTGCGCTCCAGGCGATGAGCTAACACATTGGCACCATTCACATGCGGCTATCTTGAGCGCGGTCTCCCTGAGACCATCTTCCGCTTTGCTTTGAGGTGGTGGATTTTGACACGGGAAGACATATTAGGAAAAGGCATGACTCAGATCTTCTAAAGCCGCTAAAGAGCATATTAAGCTATCGACAGCTTTTTCTGATTTTCAATTTTCTTGCAGTAGTTGAATTTTTTTTTTTTTTTTTTAATGTAAACAGACTTTCCGTTTTTGTAGCCAGCCAAGTCCCCCCAGTGAATCTTAGAACAGGGCAGCTTTTATGACTTCACAACTGAAAGAATTGAAAGGAAAAAAACCTAACTGGATGTCATAAGAATTTGTGCTACCTTTTCTGAGATCAATCCCCAAGGTTATAGCTGGGACTTTGCTCTCTTCATTCCTTAAAATCGGCTGTGCCCTGTCACATGGCTTAGATTCTGCTTAGCATTGACTTCATTCTGAATTATTTCAACATAAATCGTTTAAGCAGCTCGAGTATTCAGTAGACAGTGAAGTCCTCAAGGGCAGGGGCCATGACTTATTTATGATCACATCTCTTTTAAGGACTACCCTGAACTACGCCCATTCAGAAGTTCATTCATTCACGTATATCTGCACACAAAAACCATTTGCTGAGTCCCTATCTTGTACTGCCAGAACTTATGGAAAGAACTACTCAGGCAAGATGGATCTTGCAGATAACATCGACTATTACCATTCTCATGGAGTAAGGAACCCCCGGAATGTGACTTTTCTTTGCACGGCTCGAGGCTTTGTAGGGTGGTGAGCCAGTTGACACAGGGTTCCAGCGGGATCTGAGTATAGGGAAGATTTGCAAAAGCCAGGGAGAAGGTGACAGCAGGGTTTTTGAGGGAAAGAATGTCTCCAGCTTCAGAATCCTAGCTACTATTCTCCTTCTATTATTCTTTTTATTTCCTTTCACATACTTTTCTGTGAAAAAATTTAAACATATACAAAAGTAGAAAGAAGTAAAGAACCCACAGCCCCATCACCCATCAATTATCTTAACTCATGCCCAGCCTTGTTCCATGTTTGTTTCCCTGGGGTATTTTAAAGCAAGCCTAGATATCATTTTATTCCATTCATATGTGTCAATATGTGTATCTCTAAAAGACAAGGCATCTTTAAAAGATACTTATTATCCACCTAAAAATTAACAATAATTTCTTAATGTCATCAATTATCCAGTTCTGTGATTGTCTTATGAATTAAAAAAAAAAATTTTTTAACAGCTCATTTGTTTGATTCTATTTCCAAATAAAGCCAACACATTGTGATTGGTTGATACGTTTCTTAAGCCTCTTTTAACCTATGGCAGTGGTTTTTCCCCGGGGACCATTTGTCCCTAAGGGGACACTTGACATTGTCCGGCAACAATTTTGGTTGTCACAACAGGGTGGTGGTGCTACCAGCATCTAGAGGGGGGATGCCAGGGATGCTCCTAAACAGCCTACAGCGCACAGGACGTCCCCCCACCCACCAGGAAAGAATTACCCAGCCCCGAATGTCAATCATGCTGAAGTTGGGGAACCCTGATCTAGAGGGTCCACCCCCACCTCACTTTCCTTCTCTCTCTCTCTGTCTTGCAATTTATTTGTTGAAGAGACCGGAGTTCCTGAGTGTGCTGCAGAGCTCCCTGCACTGTGCATTTTGCTCCTGGCTTCCCTCTGGGGACTTAACACATTCCTCTGAACATCCCACTTCCTGTAACGTGGAGTTGGATCACCTTCCACCTTCCTCAAGGTGGACCCTGTGCCTGGCATTTCATTCAGCGGTTGCCCCCGCTGCCTTTCGCTGGGTCCTTGCCTTGTGGGCCTACTTGCCTCGCTGACCCCGTCTGTCCTGCAGGAAGCGCTGCGGGAAGCGCTGCGGGAGCCCTGGTGGCGGAGGAGAGGCACCCTGGCGGCCTCCCCACGGGTCTTCCTTCCCAGTGGAGCTAGTTATCCTCCACATAAGCAAAACATCTATGCTTTTCAGGTTTTAAACTGGACACTAAAAAACTTGACATTTACACAGATGCAAGCTTTCAAAGCAGGTTCCAGAAATTAAAGTTTTTCTTAACCAAATTAGCCTTTGGAACAATCTGGAAACTTGTTTCTGGAGGTGGCACACTGTCTGTCCATCCTGCCTTAGTCTACACGGCATGCTTCACACGCTCTGCACAGTGTCCCCACCCCCCGTCCAAAAGCCACATTCCTGCCATCCCAACGACTGGGGACAAGCCACAGAGGGAGAGGTAGGGAACAAGCCTTCAGCTTGTGAGGAAAACAGCTCAATGCCCCGCAATTTAATTCTTAAGACAGGCGAGGCTCTCACCCAATAACTGTGTATGTAAGACACACAGTGGGCAGCGAGAGGTGAGAATTGATATTTTTTTAAAATATAGTTTGTATTTATTTTTAAAAGAGTTAGATTACATAAATTGTTACATAAAAAAATATAAGGGATTCCCATATGCCCCACCCCCGAACCTCCCACTTTTCCCCACATTAACAACAACTTTCATTAGTGTGATATAGTCATTGCATTTGAGGAACACATTTTGGAGACTGCCACTAAGCATGGACTATAGTTTACAGTGTAGCTTACACTCTCTCCCACTCGAGTCTGTAGGCTAGGGCAGGATACATAATGGCCTGTATCTGAGAAGGGCTGTTTTTAAAACCCCGAAGGTCTGGGCTTATTCAGGGTGGAGATAAGAGGCCTTCCTCAACTCTGTAGCCCCTGGAGTTGTAATTACGAGAACCATCACCAGAGCAGAGGGAGCAGCATCCATCACGGAGAGCAAGGGGGAAAGGTGGCACCTTCACTATCGAGAGCCCACCATCCACAGAGGGACAAGGCACAGTCCCAGCTTATAGGAGGCTAATGTGGGCAGGCGGGAAGGATATTAGCAGAGTGAGATGAATTCCATGAATGAGGGAGGGCACAGTGCAGCCCAGGAAAGCTCCCTGGAGGAGTCGCTAGTAAGCTGAGCCTTAAGAGGACTAGGAATTAGCCAGGTGGAAAGGGATCAGAAGGACGGAGCTGCTCCAGACTGCGAGGGACCTGGCCTGGAGAGGGACACACAGGCCTGGGGGAAGTTGGGAGGGGCAGGGCCTGGTCAGGGTGCTCTGAGCTTCAAAGCAAACCCATTGAATTTGTTCTCAGACCTATAGGAAACTCTGAAGATTATAGGTTGGGGAGAGACTGAATGTGATTTACATTTTGGAAAGTTTATTCTGGACAAAAGCATTAGGGAGGGCAGAAAAGAGGGGCAAAAGTGGTGGCTAAGTCAGTGGTTGGCAGTAATCCAGGCCAGCCAGGGAGGGGGCATGGCGGCAGTGGGCGCAAAGAGGAAGGGAAAGGGATGGCAGGATCATCTCGTGTAACTCTCCCGGCACCCCCACTGGCTCAAAACGATCCTGTTTGTGAGGAGACACACTCCCGGAGCCGCCAGTGTCCTCCTGTAGATGCTGCAGGCTGGATTTGTACCCAGCTCTGACCCCACGTCCACACTTGCTCCACGTCGCAGGGTCATCCTTCGTTTTGCTCGTTTTAGGTCTTTGGGTTGAGAGATTTACAGAGATTTCCATAAATGTTTATAATATCAAAGAGTGCCTTCACTGCGGAAAACCTGCCAACTCCCGAAGCCAGAGTTGTGTACAACGCTAAGGTGAGGGGGGCGGGGGAGGCTCCAACAGCTGACATGGCAGCCACTGGGAACAAGGGCTCCAGAGAGGCCTCCTCCTTCCTGGGGAACGCCAGCACCGTGAGGCTGTCCCGTAGAAGGCCAGTGTCTGAACTAGACACCCATGGAAAGGTGAAAAGCCTGCTGCCACGGGCAAGGGGCTTGCTGGGCAAAACCCATGACTTCTGATCATCAACCAAGCCATCCTTACGGAAAAGTGGATGTCTCCATGGGCAGAGAAAAACTATACATTTCAGCATCCCCCCCCCATCGTTCTCTCATTCTTCCTCCCCCTTTCCTCCCTCCCTCTCTCTCTCTTTCTCTCTCTCTCTCTCTCTCTCACACACACACACACACACACAATCTTTTAAAATATAAAGAGCAAGGGGAAAATGTCTCTTTGCACCATCTGGCTTGTTCTTTAAATAGCTCCTTCCAAGAAAGAATTATGTTCTCCTTGCCTTAATTTATGTTTCTACCTTCTTCTTCCAATAGGCCCGCAGAAGGAAAACGGGAGGGGGAAGAGACGCCTGATGCCTTGCAAGGATTCGGCAATAGTTTTGGTATGCTGCTGCCTACACAGCAGTATTTAACCCAATTACAGGATAATAAGGGCTCAGACAAATTATCTGCAAATAGATACGTCTATATGGAAACCCCTGTATTTGAGCCTGCGTCTGGAGCCAAGGAAAAGTTAAGTGCTTAGCCAGAGAGGAACTGAGCTCACAACATTCCCCCCCCACCCTATGTGTGGAGATACTCTAGTTAGGTAAATGAGAAATCTCAGGTGTAGAATTCAGGCCCTGTCTTGACGCCATCCAGACAAACGGCAGAGACGCTGTACTTGGGGCTGTGCACCTCTGGAGCCTGTGCCTGCCCAGTGGCCCCAGGGACACTGAGGGGCTTTGCCAAGCTGTGCCCCCTCCCGTTCCTTCCTAAAGCACTAGGGCAGACCTCCCTAGAGGAACGCTCACCTGCTGGCCCTAATGAAACTGCTTGAAGTCTAATAAGCAGAGGCAGTAGGCTGGGCCGGGAGCAGGTAGGGGCAAAACGGTAAATCGTGGAATAACCAAAGCTTGCATTTTTATGAGTCTAAAACGTCAAAGCTGGAAGCACTCCGAGAGACCATACTATTGCACTTCATGGCTGAGTAGAAACCAAGGCCCAGAGACAAGGGACTTATGTGAGGCCACCTGGCTGGCTCGTGGGGAAGTTAAGAGAGAACCCAGGCACCTGCGCCCCCAGCTTAGGGCCCTGTGCAGGATCCAGCGCTGCCTGCAGGGAACAAGGGCCTTGTTAAAAGGACTGGGGCAGTAGAAAACGATTCTCAGCAACACGAGTCTTCTCTGAGAGAGACTGGAAATTCGTTTTCTTTTTTGCCCTAACAATTTATACCTGGAGGAAAAAATGTTTAATGTTAGTTATCTAATGTGCACAATAAAATAATGAATTGCATGTGCAAATTTCCTTCCCTGCCACTGTTGCATGTGTGTGTGAGTGCACGTATGGAAAGCTGTGTGTGCATAGGAGCACGATTGGAAAGCCTGTGTGTGGGTCTGGGTGGGGAGATGCCCCCCTCCGCCCAGCACTACGATGTGTTAACCATTCTGTTGGTTTAACAGTTCACACTTCCAGCCTTTTCTCCACTGGCCCTGCCATTGCCTGCCCTTCCACAGTTTTCTGCATTATGATGTGTTCTGCTGCACCTTAAAAATTGTTTTCTTTAGGCAGGGTGTTCGCTATTTTATGTGGGGTAATGGAAACCCAGCCCACCTCGAGGTCTTGGAAAATAGTTTTGGCTCCCAGGGAGAGGGAGGTGTACCACCTGCAACAGCTTTCCCAGAGGCGGTGGTGGGTCTTCTCTGGAGAGGCCTGCTGAAGACACCTTGGCGATTTCCCCTGTCATTTCTAGGAATGTCTTGAGTCCGTTTGAACATCTGCAAGGCTTGAAGGATGGTGGGGGAGAGGGGGCTGCAGGAGGTGGGAGGTGGGGCAAGGAGGAGGGAGAGGGGCAGGGCACGAGTCAGATGCGCAGTCCCCCATTTTCCATCTGTACTCTCACGCAAGATGCCCCAATCTACCCAGGCCTCCTCCTGCCTGCTTCTACCACCTGTTTTTAAAGTCCTGGAATTTTTAAGTAATTTCAGCTTTCAACGAGCAGAGCGCAGGATGGCGGAAAGGCCAGGCTGTTGTTTTTGTAGACAGGAGGCCTGGTTTCCATCGGCCTGAGGAGGTGCCCAGGTGTTTTTATGCAGCTCCCAGTGCAGGCCTGGCTGGCTGGAGCGGATTTCAATTCTTTTTTTTTTTTGCCAAACTACACTTTCAAGGGGTGTCAGATATCGAAAACCTCTCCCCTAAGCCAAAGCAAGCATTTGGGAAGGGAGAGGTGCAGAAGGGGCTGGGGACGGGTGGGAGAAGATGCTGGTAAAAAAGGAAAAAGAAAAAGCAGAAAGAAAAGTTCTTCTCAAAGAAAAACATAGTGTTCCATGGTGGCTGTTTCTTTTAAAATATTGGTCAAGCTGTGCATGAAACCAGGTAGGTCTGTTCCGTAGTGCAAAGGTGGGATTTTTGTGAACCAGAGTTTTGTTGGACAAGGGGTGGTGTCCCAATGACCTACGGCAACCCAGTTTCCCTACCAAACTGTGTGGGAAAGAGGAAGAGAAGGAAGAAAGAGGAAAGGAAGGGAAGGGTACCTGAAGGGAGAGGAGGATGGGGGCCGAGGGGAAGAAGGCGTGCGGGCGCCTCGGGGCCTCAGGTGCCCAATGCGGCCAGGCTGGTGTGAGCCGGGACCAGCCCCGCCTCCCCCCGTGTCTCAGCACCTCCGGCCTGAAGTATCAATAACTGTGTCGACTGCTGTCCCTTCTATAGGGTTCAGAATTCCTCTCTCTAATGACTCATGAAAGCATAAAATTAAGACATTATGGGAAGCCAAAGGAATTTGGTTTGAAATGTGTGTTTGGGGAATGGAAGGCATTAGAAGAATGCTCACGTCTGGACTATCCAGTTGTTTTCTTCCCCTGTTTTCTCTTCAGATTAATGAGTGAGTCACAGTCATCTTTAAGCCCGTAAAAGCCTCTGGAAGGGGGAATAAAGGAGGGCTGCGGATCTGACAATCTCATTTTCTCGGCTCTTTTGACTGGTCAGGCCTGTCACTGTTTTCTTCTTCCTCTTTCTGTCTGTCTCCAGAGAGGGGCTCTTTCCCATTAACAAGGAGCACAGCTTGGACGCCTTTCTCCGCACCCTGTCCCCTTGCTCCTGGGACGAGACCGCCCACCTTGATTGAAATCCAGCCAAGTTACAATGATGTGGGACGGCCCATTCTCCTGGCCTTCAGGCAGTGGACAACCCCGGGCCCCACCCAACGCCCTGCTGCCCATGGGACTAGTTGGCACCCTGGCTTCTCACACACCCTTGTGGTTCACCACTCCCACCCTCACCCTCCTCCCACCCCCGCCCCCACCCCCAAGTCTGTGTTTAGTCACCTCCCCAAACCAATGGCACCCCCTCAGGGTGGAGGGAACTGGCCCAGCCATCAGAGGTTGAAGGACAATCTCCGCTTCCAGAAAGCCCAGAAGACCCCACCCCTAGCTTTTGATGCCTTCCCCTGAGTCCCTCTCCAGGTAGGCCCCTTCTTCTCCTGGACCTCAGGGCCCACCCTGCCCAGGGCCTGTTGCCTGTCCAGTCCCCTTCTCCTGGCCCTACCTTCAGATATGGCTCAGCCACCGAGGATTTCAGGCCTGATTAACATTCTCTCAGTATTTCTTAAAAGAGTCCCTTCTTTCCTCCACTTCTATTAAAGCGCCAATTCCCTTAGCTCTCAGATGAAGAATTAGTCTGATAAAAGAAGGCGGAGAAAGGAAGAGAAGGAAGAGGGTCTCCCATTTGGACAGCTACATACGGGATACCTCCACTCGGTCTCCCCAAAGACCCACACAGTCATTGCTGACAGCTGGAGACCCTGCTTCCGGGAGCTTCCCCGCCCAGCCCTTCCTGCCCACCTTTACTTACAGGGCTTCTTTGGCCTCCCTCTTCCCTGGGAAGAGTGGGGAGAGGGGACCACAGGCTTATTTTATCTACCACGTACCCGAAGTTGCACATTTACACCCCACAGGACCCTGTAGTCTAATCGTGGGGGCTGCTGAGGCTCAGGGAGGTTACAGGCCGCTCGAGACCACACACCCAGACTGGCAAGGCAGGAGCCGCCTGCCTCCTGGGCCCAGAAGCAACCTCCCAAGTGCTCACTCATTTTCCTCCTTCCTGAAGACAGCACCCACAGCACCCCTTGTTCTCAGAGCCCTGGCCTGGGGGCTTGGTATTGGGAGTGCATCTTAGCCAAAGACTGGGCAGCCTCCCATGCCAAGATCAGACCTGCTGAGGGAGGGGAGACAAGAACCCCCCACCCCCTCCCCTCTAGCCATTCCAGCTGACGTCCAAAATGCTTGAACTGTCGTGCCAGCATTACATGACGAGTATGCGTGCCTTATTACCAAGCTGCATAGCAAGGACTATGCAAATGATTAAATACGTATCAGATTAACTTTGCTGTAAGTTTTATTTCATTACAGCGCTAAAATTCTACATATTCCATCTTTATAGATTCTTGTTTGTTGAGTATGGCCATTTGCTCAAAATAAATTGAGGGAACATTGTTTATATATGCCAGTTACTGAGCCAGGAGGGAGAAGCTGATGTTTATGCAAGACGTGATTATAAAATGACTGTGTTTTTTTAGCAAACATGCTAGGACTCCAAAGACATTCCACTGGAAAGCTCCATCCTTATTCAGTGAAGCTGCCCTTACTCAAGTAAATTTTAGGCATCTCTTTGGAATTGCCTTCAGAGTCCATTTGTGGAAAAAAATAAACCACTGTATCCCACCTTGTTATTGACCAAAAAATTCTATTACCCAGCCTGATTACTCACCTAATTCTCTGAGATTGGTTTCAAATGACTTTCAATTGCATCTAAATATCAGATCAACCCTCAAAAGATGAAAACTAGCACCTTTGAAGGACATTTCCAAGAATGCTGAGCAGGCTCCGAGAGCAATTCCAAAAGGGGGGAGATGCAGTCAAGGCTGGCAGGGGATGTCGTGGAGGAGCTGAGCCACTACTGATGGGAACGCTCTACCCCTCACCCAGTACCTTTCACATCTCTTCCTTTCCTGGAGTCTCCATGGGGGCAGATGTGATGATGATTGGCTGAGGGTAGATGAGGATTTAAAGCCCAGAGGGAAATAATGTTTCCGAGTCATACAACTAGTAAATAATAGAGTTGGAAATTGAAATGAAGGCATGTCACGCAGGATCTCAGGAGGCAGAAACCAGAGAGTGGTCTGGGCTGCCTGGAAGGGGGATTCTTGCCAGGAAGGCATGAAATGGAAGACCAAGGAAGTAGCCTGGGCTGCTCCTGGAAGGATTTTGGTGGCAGATCAGGGAGCAGGGCAGAGACTGAGTGCTGGAGCAACTGGCTGCAGGTCAGTGGTGGGGCCAGCATGGTGGCCGCTGCCTCTTTTGATCCGGATGTGGATGCCAGGAGGTTCCAAAAGGCCCTCATATAGCAAACCCCGCAGCCTGACTCAGGAGACATCTGCTGCCACCAGCTTTCTCTGGGCCTCCCTGAATTCGCAGGGCTGACCCCTTGCCACCAGCGCTCTGCTGTTGGCCCAGGTTCCACCAAGTGGTGCACCCACGTGAGGCCTGGTGAGTGGCAGGGTGTGGAGACATCAGGGCCCCTGGGGGAGCTGTTTGGTTTTTCTGGAACCATCCTAACTGGTCCCCAACGTCACAGGTATGGACTTTCAGCTGAAATTGTGTGGTGTGGTTGGGTGTTTCTCCAGTCTGCATTGTTCCTGGCTGTGTAACAACCTGGCTTGGTTCCCTGGCCTTCCAAGAAATTCTATGAGCTTCCAAATACTCGGTACTAAATCCCTTTTTGTGTAAACCAGCTAGAGTGGACTCTGTTGTCTGCAACTATGCACTCAGGTCAATCCATCCTTCCATTCATTGTGCAAATCTATTCCTTCCTTTGAACAATTTGTTTATCACCTACAATGTATCAGGATTTGTGCTTTGATGTATGTTTTCCTTATTTAATATACAACTGCCTTGTTTTGTTTTTTTTTAAGACTTATTTTATTTATTTATTTCTTCTCACCCCCTTGTTGTTTGCATTTGCTGTGTCTGTTTTTGTTGTGTGCTGGTCTTCTTCTTTTTTTTTTTAGGAGGCACGGGGAACCCAACCTAGTACCTCCCATGTGGAAGGGAGGTGCCTAATCACTTGAGCCACCTCCACTCCCTGCTTTGTTGTGTCTCTATTATGTTTTCCTCCGTGTGTCTCTTGTTGAGTCATCTTATTGCATCAGCTCTCTGTGCCAGCCCATTGTGTCAGCTCACTGTCTTGCTCATCTTTTTTAGGAGGCACTGGGAACTGAACCCAGACTTCCCATGTGGTAGGCAGGAGCTCAATCGTTTTAGTCACATCAACTTCCCACAACTGCCTTCTGATATAACTATTATACCTACTTAGAGAGGAACAAGCTGAAGCTCAGAGGTTAAGAAACCTATCTCAGTTCACACAGCTAGATTTGGACATGATCCTTAATTTGCCCATCACTTCTCTGTAACCTAGAATTTTCAGGATAGTTCTTGATGCAGCATAGACTAGTAAAGAAACAAAGGCATGTGCGTCTTTTAGAGAGAAGGAGGTCCAGCATGCCAGCCTGGGGTGTTTTGAGGGGAACTGAGGTGCAACCTCAGGAAGGAGGAAAGGGGTGGGAGAGAAATCTAATTTCGGCTGTCCTCCTGGAGGATTAGTTGTGCTCTATCTTTGGGTGTGCCTTGCTTTCCAATAGTGATGAATTTGGTAAATTGGGACCAGATTCTGTAAATGAGACCAATTTTAAATATACTCGAAGGGCCCTCTATTCATAGGACTACAATGGAAACACTTTTCTGTCACAGGAAGAAGCCTTTTGCAATCACATCGTCCTGCTCAGCTCTCTTATGTAATTCAAGATTTTCATAAACTGAGTCTATCCCCAGTGGGGCCCGTTCTGGAGTCCCAAGTTCTTCCCAGTGGTACTTTGGACAAAAGGCTGAGGCAAGAAGTATGAGAGCAATTTAATCCCTAACATTTTGCCTCTCCTCAAAGCAGGTGAATTCTTTTGTTTCGTTCTCTGGAACTAGGATCTTGAAAACCCAGGGCTTGCTTCCTCTAATTAAGCAACAAGGAACTGAAAGCATGGAAGGCAAAGATTTACATCAGCAGGTTCAACGTTCACACCCCAGGGCTCTCCCCAGGGCCTCTGGCAGGCGGCCTCGCCCTGCCTGGCAGTCTGGGATTGGCGAACAGCCAGAGGGCAGCCAGCAGCCAGGGACAGCCCAGGGCAGGCCATCTCTGTCTCCCTCACCCCTCACGGCTCTCACTTCCTCACCTCCCTCACTTCCTCACCTACTTCATTTCCTCACTACCTTGTCTCCCTCACTCCTGTCATCATGGTCACCTCCCTCACTCCCTAACTCTCTCACCTCTTACCTTCTTCACCTCTTCATCTCACCTCCATTATTCTACCTCCTTCCTTCTCATACTCTCCCATCCCCCTCATGTTCCTCACCTTTCTAAACCATTTTACTCCCTTACCCCTCGGCCTCCTCGCCTCTCACCTCCCTCATTCTTCAGCGCCCTGCCTCAGGCCCCTTGGCCCTTGGTGCCTCACCCCCTCACTCCCTAGCCCCCACATCCCTCACCCTTCACCTCCCTCCCTCAGCCCCCTCACCTCCTTCACTCCTTCAGCTGCTCACACCCCTCTCTCTTTGCTTCCCTGAATCTTGAGCCCTCCATAGAGCTACTTCTCAACCCCACCTGCAATTAGCTCCTTCTAATAGAGGCCAGGTTTGGAGAAAATAAACCCAGGCTAACTTTTTATAGATTCTGGGTGTGATAATCTGCATTGAAATTAGTAGAATCCCCCAACTCAAAACTGCCCTGAACAGTAAAGGAATAAAATATTAGAAAATACAACTGAAGGTCCAGAGTGGTTTGATCAGGGCTGTGAATTTCTCAGCTCTTCCCATTTTGGTGGGTGCACGTCATTCTCAGCCTGATTTCCCAGATGGTGACAAAACAGTTGCAGTGGTTCCAGGCCTCATATCCACATACCACACCATTCAGAGCAAGAGAGAGAGGACTCCCTCACTCCCTCCCCAATAAAAAAAAATTCAACAAGAGTCCAGCCCTTCACTCCGATTCGTGCACCCAAGAAGGTGAAGGTTGTACACTGATTGGCTTTAGCCTGAGTTCCTTCCCGTCCCTGACAAATCACTGCAGTGGCACGGGGTGAAGGTTGGCGTTGATTGGTTATGGAGCTGGGAGAGACATTAATCCCCCCCCCAAGCATGGCTGCTCACGGTTGGAGATGGATGGAAGGGGGGCTGGGAGGCTACCGCACTGTCTGCCTTGCCAGAGAGCTGGCCTTTGTTTTTAGATGCTACCTGAGCCACAGGGCATCCTGGTTAGAGCACAAGCTTTAGGTCCTCACAGACCCTGGTCTGCCACTCTGAGGTTAAGCAGCTCTAATGAGTTACTTTACCTCAATGGGGCTAATTCTACCTGCCTTCCAAGGAAGTAATGGATGCAGAAGTGTTTGCGTGATGTCTGGACACCACAGAGAGCTAATAGGTGGTAGTGACAACTATGAGATGCAAAACTCAGGAGTAGATTGTGCCTTGACCCTACCTGTGACCCTGGCTGGGAGGAGGATGCCCTTTGGTTTGCATCTGAGTCAGAGGCCAATACGGAAGCCTCTGGTGAGCCACCAAGTCTCTTCTCCACCCCTTGGACTGCCAGGCTCAGGGCCCACAGATCCCTGCATTTGCTTGCTGCCCAAGGCATTCTGGGAGAGGCTGTTCGGAGTGATGCACTCAGAGCTGGCAGGCATGAAGCTTTGAAAACCATCTTGTTTGCTTCCAAATTACCAAGTAAGTTTCTGGGAAGAAACCAAGGAGTGATCTTGACCTTGAATATTGATATGAGGCTTCAGGGGACTTAGCATAGGCTTTCGAGTGAGACAGCACTGATTCAAATCCCAGTGCTGCCACTTAGGAATGTGTGATTTTGCCTCTATGAGATATAATTTCCTCATTTGTAATAAGGCAATAATAACTGGGTTCACTTCATGGGTTTGTTGCAAGGAATTAGTGAAGAGTCAAGGATTCTTTGTCAGAAGGGTGAAAAGGCAGCCAACTCAATGGGAAAAAATATTTGGAAATCACATATCTGATAAGCGTTTAATATCCAGGATGTATAAAGAGATGTTACAACTCAACAATAAAAAGGCAAATGACCCAATAAAAAAATGGGCCAAAGACTTGAATAGACATTTCTCCAAAGAAGAAATACAAATGGCAAAAAAACACATGAAGAAATGCTCAACATCACTCATGATTAGGGAAATGCAAATAAAAACTACAATGAGATATCATTTCACACCTATCAGAATGGCCACTATTAAAAAGACAGAGAACTACAAGTGTTGGAGAGGATGTGTAGAGATAGGAACACTTCTTCATTGTTGGTAGGAATGCAGAATGGTACAGCCACTGTGGAGGACTGTTTGGCAGTTCCTAAAGAAGTTGAATATAGACTTGCCACGTGACCCTGCAATACCACTACTGGGTATATACCCAGAAGAACTGAGAGCAGTGACACAAACAGACATCTGCACACCGATGTTCATAGCTACATTATTCACCATTGCCAAAAGTTGGAAACAACCCAGGTGTCCATCAACAGATGAATGGATAAACAAACTGTGGTCTATTCACACAATGGAATATTATGCAGCTGTAAGAAGAAATGAAGTCGTAAAGCATATGACAACATGGATGAACCAGGAGGACATTATGTTGAGTGAAGCAAGCCAGACACAAAAGGGCAAATACTGTATTAATGCGTTACTATGAACCAAATATATTGTGTAACATATTGTTTGACTAAAAGAAAAATTTATGTGTATCCATTACACTTAATTGAGAAATGTATGTATTTATTCATCTGTGTTTACTTTTTAGTTTTTAATTGTTTATATTTTCAATTATTAAATGTACAAAATAAAGTTAAAAAAGAGTCAAGGATTGTGTCAGCGATTAAAAAGTGGTCAAGAAATGTGATTGTTGTTATGATCAGATGCCACCAAACATATATATATATATTGAGGAATCTCTCTGTGCTCGCCATTTCATTTCTAATGTTCTAGGATCTTTTGATTATATCTGGGACTTATTAAGATTTATAGTATGCTCATATTATTCTCCCTGTTAGTTTGAGTCACATCAACATGTATTCATTGATCAGATATTTACTCAGCACCTACAAAGTACGAGGTATTCTGGGAGCTGAAAAAATGGCCTGCCATGTATGGTTGTGCAGGTTGTATACTGCACATTGCCAGGTGTCCAGTCACATCCCAATCAATGTAAAAGCCCCCCCCTGGAATTGTGCAGTGCATAACCTGCATGACCACACAAAGTGCTCTACCTGCTCTCTAATCAAATCATCCCACAATTATATAATTGAAAACTCTGATTTGTGCAGTGAAGAAAAAGCAAGGGGTGAAATGGGATTTTATTAAGAGAGCTGGAGCAAGGGCCAAACTATGAACTGCCTTGGCTAGGTTAAGGATTTGAATTTTTATCCTTGAGGCAATGGTAAGCCATTGGAGGATTTTTAAAGGGAGCCACACAATCAGATTTGCATTTAAAACATATCCTCTGGCTGCCATGTAGAGAATGGATTATAGAAGCAAGCGTGGAGCCCAGGAGTCCTCCATGAGGTTTTTTTTTTTTTTATTATGGGTAAAAATCAAAATTCTCACAATACATACAAACATTTGTAAAATGATATATAAATATATATGCATATATGTGTATTTGCTTACAAAAATGTTATTTTTATATATATATATACATATATTTTAAGAGGTGCTTATATTACCCAAAATATTACACGGAACCCACTCGGATCCCCACGGAGTGGACTTGATGGTATTCTCTTGCTCCATGAGGTTTTATGAGAGAGAAATGTTCATGGCTTGGACTTCAATGGCAGGAAAAATGGAGAGGGACAAATTGAAGCATCAGCTGGGACAGGAGTCGGGAGGGGAGGGACTGGACGGAGGCTGCTGATATTTTCTGAGAGGGGAAACCAGGAGGAAGAACACATTTGCTCCAGCCTTCCTAACAAACAGCTGTGAAGGCCTTTATGGGCATATGGACACTTAGGAGTTTCCAAGCAGCTGCAGGAGCTGAGCAATGAACGACAAGCAGAAAAGTGGGGGTGGAATAAGAGACTGTGGCAGAACCGAAGCTCGTCTGCCCCGGCTTAGAAAGATGCTATGAGCTCAGTGTGGTCAGGGCCTTTGTCATGAGCTGTGCTGGGAGCCTCAAAATAGAGCAGCCACCCTAGCCCATATGGGATAGCAAACCTGAGCATTTGAACTCCCCAAAGGAAGGAGTTTTCGGGAAACCTGCCCGAGGCACTGGAAAGATGAGTCAACCCTGAAGTCTGGATGGATCTGAACTAGCCTCAGAAGTCTACCTGTTGGAAAGCCTGTTATTAGACTTCTAACTAGCCTTAATTCAACCCACAGAGGCGCACCCTACCTGTATGCAAATCTCCCTTCTACCCTTCACATGGGAGCCATTAGTCACAGGTGTCTCCCCTTCCTCCAAATCAAGTTCTGCTCCAGGAAATTACCCAGGGTGGAGTTGGCACCTCTGAGGGCAAAGGTCCCACACAGACCAACTTCCCTGCTTCTCCCATCCCAAGGTTTGACAATGGACCACTGCCCTGGACCCAGGCAGATAGGCCACCTTCTCCTCTAGGAAGGCTGGACCTCTTGACAGCTTTCTTTCCAAAGCTTGGCTGTGGAGACGCACTCCAAGCCTAAGAGTGGTACATGAGGGGGAAGGGCCTTCTGGGTGCTAGATAACACCGAATGGATGATATTTCTAAAATGGCCTGCACTCTGGCACCTCTGAAAAAGAAAGTCCTAAGAGATTAGAGCCAAGGCTTGCCAACAAATTCAATTTCTCAAATGAATAACAATATGATGTAGGCTTTCCACCAAAAGATTGCAAAGCACTTTGTCTTTTATTATGTGTTATTTCTCCATCATTCATTCATTCACTCACTCATTCAGAAAAGGTGAAGCAAGCACCCAGTCTATGCTGGCAATGTGATGAATACTGGGGAGACAAAAGAGAGCCAGGGAGACAAGATTGCCACCTGCATGGAGTTTGCATTTTAGTAAATTGGAACCAAACAGCTTTCTCTCTATCCAAGGTTTGAAAGAAACTTAGGCTTGTTGCCCAAATGTGTCCCTCTTAGAGAGTAGGTATGTTTCTGTGTTTTAAATAGGCAGTACATCCCCTGAGTATAATGACAGCCACTCAGCAGGAATGCATGGGACACCTGAAATATTCAGCTAAAGAAGATAACCATGAGCATAAGTTCTTGCGGACAGGATTCTAGAGAAGCAAGCGGTTAAAAAAAAAGGGGGGGGGAACATTTGCGTTTTACATATGCTACAGCTCATTTAATCCTCATAACCACTTTATGAACTGGGTACAATTATTACCTCTACTCTGCAGATGAGGGTATTGAGGCAGGGAGTGGGTACACAGTTTAGCCACTGCCACACAGCCAGCCAGTGGCAGAGCCAGGATTCATACTAAGGCATCCTGGCTCCAGACCCTAACCTCTGCACCATGCTGCCTCTTCAGTGAGCTCCTCCTTGATAGGAGTGTGGTCCACCAGGAACAGAGGTGTCAGCCCATCCACTTTGGCTTCCTCGACAGAGTTACAGGACGAGCACGGCAGGAAAAGAGGGTAGATGTTGTGTTTCTGGGTAAGACACAGAACCTCGCCCAACATGCCAACACAAGTGGGTGGAAGAATGACTGGTCGAACAACTGTATTCAAGGGGGCACTGTAACTGGCTCAATGTTACACTGGAGAGAACTTTATAGAGGAGAATCGCATGGCATGGAGTTTGCATTCTAGAATGTTGGACCCCAACATTCCAACAAAACTGTCCTCGGCTTGGTCCTGTGTAGCCTTTTTGTCGACGACTTCAGGATGAAAGATAGAGAGGCTGCACTTGCTGAGCATGTAGAATCAGGACTGAGAGCCAGCGTGGGCTGTGTAGAGCTGCCTTTGAAGATGGTGGTTTCCCTGGAGGAGGGCAGGGGCCAGAAGAAAACTTTTGATGAGACAACTTCCAGGAAACAAAAGCAAGCACGGCCTTAGCAGAAAGATGCATTTGCTGGCAGGTAGAACCTAGCGGGATCTTGGGGAAACGCTGGTTTTGTGATCTCCTGTCCTAGTCCTAGACTCCTTGGAGCCTTGGGTTCAAATCCCATAAGACCCTTGGATGAGTCAGGGCTCCACAGGCTGCAGGTGATTTCCTGTGACTGGATCCCTCAGAAATGATATCAGGAGGGAGTTCTGTGAGTGGAGGCTGAGTCAGGGCAGGAGTCAGCTCTCTTGGCTTGATGTGCACCCGTCATCCTCTGACCCCTGTGAAGTACTTGAGGTCTCTATTAAACCCACTCCAAAGGCCTCAGCCAAAAGATATCCCTGTATCTGCCATTTACACATTAGTAGGAATTAGTTTCTCGGTTCCCAAGCCAAGAACCAGGAAGGCATGGAATTTAGAGCAGGTAGTATTTTTCCCTAAGAGAGAGGAGATAAGGAGACCCATCCAAGGCATATGCTGCCACCTGGGGGGTTCTTCAAAGCCAGGTGGGAGGATGTATGTGTTTCTTGTTGCGGCAGTAACAAATGACCACAAACGTGGTGGCTTAAAACAACACCTGCTTATTCTCTTGCAGTCCTGTAGGTCAGGGATGTGGACAGTGTGGCTCAGCTCAGGGTCTCACCAGGCCAGAATCAAAGTGTTGGCCAGCCTAGGCCTCTCTGGAGGCTCTGGGGAGAATCTGCCTATAAGCTCATTGGGGTTGCTGGCAGAATCCAGTTCCTTGCTGGCTCAGCCAGGAACCTCTCTCAGCTCCCTAAGGCCACCTGCATTCCTTGTCACATTGCCCCCTCCACTTTTAGTCCAGCACCTGTGGGTCGGATCTTTCACATACGTTGAGCCCCTCTGACTTCTTCTTCTGCCACCTCTCTCAGACTCCAGGCAAAGTTTTCCGCTTTTAGGGGCTCGTGTGATTAGATTGGGCCCACCTGATAATCCAGGGTCATCTCCCTATTTTAAGGTCTGTAGCTTTAATTATACCTGCAAAGTCTCTTTTGCCATGTAAAGTAACATATTCACAGGTGTGACACCAGGGATGAAGGTCATGGGTACCAACATCCTACCTACATCAAAGCATGAGAGAACTGAGCATTGAGGGAAGAAGGCCCAAAGTGGGGGCAAGGAAAGGAGCCTAAATAAATCCCATGCTCAGTCCCACAGTCCATATAGGTGATTGGTGATGGGATTTGCAATGACTGAGCGGTTCCCTTTTCTCAGTGTGATGATCTCAAAGAACATAGTATTCCTAAATCAAATGATACATTTGGCAGAAATATACTGACTCACCCACACATGGGCTAACATACACAACTCTACACACGCACACGTGCATACCTGCACACACACAAACCTGCAAACACATACACATGCATGTAGACATACATGCATATAAACATATGAACACACATGCACATGTATGCACACACAGACACACATGCACACAGACATTTCCTTATCTGAAACTCATTCACCTGGGACTACCTGGGATTGCTTCTACCTATCACTAAGATCACAGGCCTTCTTACAAATCATGCCACTCCACATTAGATACTCTCTATAATTCCCCTGGCACCCACATGCATGCTTTCTGCTTAATCCTCACAACAACCTCTTGAGACAGGTGAAAGAAGGAGTGTTAATACTACCTTAATTTTACTAGTGGGGAAACTGGGACACAAAATGCCAGGTAAACCTGAATGCAGGTGTCTCATCTCTCAGGTCTGTGATCTTACCATCGCCACATGAGAGACGTCTGTGGGGAAATCGATTACATGCATGTAAAGACTCTTGTCCCTTTGGTGTAGCTGCTAAGCCATCATGGGCTGTTTCCATTGGATAAAGGCTCATGGAAGTATCATTGCATTTGGAGAGACCTTCTCTCATGGCATTTCTCAGACCAAGTGACAGACACATCAATAACAATTCCTGCTCAAGTCAGGAATCTGTTTTACCACAGGACTGATGAAGAGATGGCAGGGAATTCCAACCCTGACCAGGGAACCCACATTCCAATGAACTGCCTTCCATGGGGTGGCTCTTGATCTCCAGCCATATCATCAAACATTAGACCCTGTGTGAGAAGCAAGGAAGGAGAGGATGTGGATGTCAGTCCAGTCGTTTTCATTATGAGGAAGGTAGAGGGGGAAAAGGCAATTATTAGTTGTGAGGGTTAAATTCATGTGTCATCTTGGCCAGGTTATGGTGTCCAGTTCTTGCCAATAGAACATAAACAATAGAATTGTTTCTATTTTGTGGATTTAAATCATCAGTAAGTTGATTAGATCTATGGCTGATTACATCTACAATCAACAAAGGAGATTGCCTTCAGCAATGAGAGAAGACTCATGCAATCAGCTGAAGGCCTTAAAAGGAGAACCACTGATTCCATTCAGAAAGAAGAATTTCTATCTCTACTTCAGCCAGCTAGCCAGTTTCTCCTGGGAAATTCATTGAAAATCTTCATCAGAGTTCCCAGCTTGCCAAACCCTGTGGTCATGTGAGACAACTCCTATAATAAATTTCTTAATATTTATCTCTGACATCTATCTATCTATCTATCTATCTATCTATCTATCTATCTATCTATC
>JAKSZT010018658.1:9669545-9955431 GCA_026826555.1 Tolypeutes matacus | reverse complement strand
ATGTTTCCTTTTTCTGATACAGGTATTGCTCCTTCTTCTTTGTGGTTTCTTCCTCTTTCTTCCTAGTTCCTACTTCCTATCTGGATTTTGGACTTAGGACTTAGTGGATATAAGGTTAGCAGCCATACTGTGACCATGAGGAAAAGGCCAAGGAAACTGCAAAGATCACAGCCTTGAAATCCTTAAACCCCTGGACTAGTATAATACTAGGGACTGCCTCTTCTGGACTTTTTACTTTGATAAAGAGAGAAAAAAAAAAACACCTTAATTTATGTTAACCATGGTTTGGTCATGGTTTCCGTTATGTATAACCAAAACCAACCCTAACTGATTGGGTAGAAGTGCTCATCTACCTATCTACCTCACCTCTTTGGCGATCGTTGTCATCCTGAGCCACATCACTTAAAGTATGTGATAGAAAACAGGTTGCAGACCTCTTCGCATAAAGAATTCCTTCCAGAGGCCCCCTTGGCCTCTCCTGTGACTATAGCCCTATCCAGCTGCTTCAATAACTCCCAAACATGTCCAGGCATGTCTGCTTCTGCAGGATATGCATATCTTAATCCAGCCTTCTGGCATCAAAGGACGTGTGGGATTTATCTAGAATCTCTTAACCAAACAGACTCAACTCTAAAATATAACCCATCTCTTTCATCTCTATAAAGCCTACATAACAATCACAATAATATGTTACACGTGAACCAGGGTCACAAATTTACTCTGATGGGCAAAGAAAATATACCTTCTCAATTGTGTGTCAGCTGTTCAGTCCTTCGCCAGCCCCATATTCTGCATATGGGAGGGAGCCCCTAAATTTGTGGCTGTTGAAAGTAGTGGTATGTGTATTTAAGAGCCCAGCTGGTATGCTATAATGCTTGTATATGACAAACTACCTACTTCCCAGTTTTCACTGTGGAACAGAAATGCTCTCCTTTGGAAAAAATTATAAGTAACACAGGTGATTGAGACTATACCAGGAGTAATAGTGGCAGAGAGGTGTGTCTGTTTATGCAAGGCAGTGAGAGGTGTTTTTACTTATTAAGGGAAAAAGAAAACAGTTTTGTCCCAAAATAGTTTGGTTGTTCCATCCAGATTGTAAAATAGAATGGTGAGGGACAAAACCTCTGTGGTTATAGGAAGTTGTAGAAGGTTTGCAAAAAGAGAATTTTATTTGCCTTGAATTATACCTGCAAATAATGTCTCAAGAAAAGCAACAAAATGTATGAAAAATTTCCCAAAGCTGGCTCAGTTTAATGAATTTATTCATAAGATTTTTGAAGAAGGAACTTGTGAATCACTTACTGCCAAACATTATATTGATGTAAAAATAAGAATTTGAATTTCTCTCTGTTAAAATGACAAATTAGTCTTATTCAGTCTGCTCTTTACAAGGGGTACTCAAGTTTCTCTTTACCTTCCGTGTAATCCAACCAAAACCAGAGATTCCATATTTCAGAATGACTTTCTGTGCTTTGGGCTAATTTTATCCTGCTCTCGTTTATTTTTAACAAAAGAAACTACAAAAGTTCCTCACATTTGAAAGAGCTAAAGATCTTTAAAGGGATTGTTTCAGGGTTTCAAAACCACCTCCAAGTTTGCTGGTTTGCCGGAAGGATTCACAAGACCTAATAGCAGGTTATATTCATAGCTGAGGTTTATTACAGCAAAAAGACACCAAGCAAGAGCAAGAGGAAAAAGACATGCATTGGGCAGAGTCCAGAGAGGTCAGGCATAGGTTTCTGAGTCTTCCCTATCGGAAATCACACAAGATGTGGTTTATCTCCAGCTATGAATTGCAAGGGACCTGTGTGAAGGATCTCTGCCTAGGGAAGCCCATTTGAGTCTCAGGTTCTGTTTTAGTTTCCTAAGGCTGCTTAAAGCAAATACCAAGGAATGGGTCAAGTTAAACAATGGGAATGTATTCACTCATGGCTTTGAGGCCGGGAAAATGTTCAAATCAAGGCTTCATCAAGGCGATGCTTTCTTCTTGAAGACTGTGGCATTCTGGGGCTGGCTGCCGGCAATCCTTGGCTCCTCTGTCACATGGCAAGGCACATGGCGGCGCCAGCTGCTCTCTCCCTCCTCTTCCAGGTTTCATTGATGTTAGCTTCTTGCTTCCGTGGCCTTTCTCTCTCATGTCTGAATTTATTCCACTTCTAAAGGACTCCTGTAATAAGATTAAATCCCAATCTGATTGAGGTGGGACACACCTTAGCTGAAGAAACCTCATCAAAGGTCCTGCTTACAATGGGTTCACACCCACAGGAATGGATTAAATTGAAGAACATGTTTTTCTGGGATACATACAGTTCCAAAGCACCACAGGTTCCAAGAGTTTCTTAATGGAGGTTACATCCTCCATAAAAAGCCCATGTAACCAGCAATGACAACCTAAACTCAGGATCCCAAAAAAACAGGTACATATCATCAAAGCAATTCTGATGGTTGTATAGCATGATCCATCATTCCAGGTGCACACAATAAAATGACCATTATCATGAAGAACATTCCAATAACCACATTCCCAGGGACTGGCCAAGGGTCAATCATGATTCCAGTTTCCCATGGAGATGTACAAGGAGAGAGCACCTAGATCTGTTCTGTTAACTCTTTCTCCCAAGAGTGTTACTTTTTTCCATGTTATTTAAAATATGGCATTATCACTTTGATGATTAATTACTTTTATAATCAAGGTGCAACTATTTATTCTCAAACACCCATGATCATTCTTTTTTTTTTTTTTTTTTTTAAGATTTTTATTTATTTATTCATTTATCCCCCCCTTGCTGCTTATGCTCACTGGGTCAGCCAACCACGCCGCGCGGGCGGGCCCACCCTCACTAGGAGGCCCCGGGAACCGAACCCGGGGCCTCCCATATGGTAAACGGGAGCCCTACTGATTGAGCCACAGCCGCTTCCCCCCATGATCATTCTTAATCGAGTAACCAAATTTCCTCTGATAACTCATTAGATTTTGCCTTCCCAAGGTCACACCGTAAATTTTAAAAATACAATTTTCAGGATGTCTTTTACCATAAAACTATCTCTGAGATTTCTCAAAGAAAGACACCAATATTTTTTCTTTTGCCCTATGAAAAAGGAGGTGGATGCTAAAAATGATTAGTTTGGTCTGATATGCTCCATATTTCTTAAGTAATCTAACACTACTGTGAAAGCTACATGTGAAGTGTTGTCAAGTGAAAGAATTCACTTCACTTTCCCTAAGTTATTTTTGTTTGGGTAAAATATTAATGTAAATGTGCTTCAGAGATTGCACACATTGTAGGAAGGCTCTGGAGATCTGTAAACACTTTTTGGAGAAACAATGATCTAATTGTTATGAAAGACTTATGTATTACACCCTAACAGATTTCACTCTCCTTCATTCTTATCAATAACAGGCAATTTCTGATTTCCTCATGCTTGTTCAAAGGCTTTATTATAACTAAAGGCTAGAGATTGGGACTTCCATAAAGAACAATCTCAGAACCTCCATGGGAAGGACTGTGCCAGATACTCTTTATTACTACTTCAAGGAATAGACTTCCAAGGTGATGTCACTTAAATAACTTTCAGAGTGAGGATTTCCAGGACTCATTTTAGTCCAGAAGCAGATGAGTTGGTGAGAGCAGACTGCTGACAAAGCTCCAGCAGAACTAGAATACATTAATTACATAGGACCGAATGAACTGATGAAGGTAATCTGATTGTGGTTATTTATTTTCATTTTTCATGTTTGATATTTTATTATGGATAAATGATAATGTCCTTCCTTTTTTTGATCTATCTCTAATATTTAAGTTAGTAGACTATGTTTTTTTAAACTAAAATAAAACATTCTTTTTTGAAAAAACATTCTTTAAATGTTACCTTGTTTTTACTGACCCCTAAAAATTCAGGAACAAATACAATTAACTGAGCATCTTTACTTTTAATGGCAATATAGTATTTGGATAGATATAGTAAGAATTTGACCTCTTTTCTCACCAGGGTATAATTAAACAATTTGATGGTGCAACTAAAGATATACCAGAGTGTCATTTTGAGAATAAATCTCAATCGGGTATGAAAAGCTCACTCTTAAGGAGGAAGTGTCCTGTCATATGTGGAACCAGTGCAGTGTCTCATACCATATGGCTCTAGACTGGGCACCAGTGTATGTTACCCAACCCTCCTTCCTGCACGTCTATAAATAACCCAGGCCAAAACACAATGTGAATAAGAGTAATACTTGGAGATTACAAGATTATGGTCACAAGAGAGGACTGTTCAGAAAAATTATCCGAACCTGGAAAGAGGCAAAGGGATTCTTGCATGTCCATTCAGGGCTAAGCACTGCCCAGCAGCTCCACTGGGGGTTATCTGGTTCTCTAGGGATGGGCTCGCTCCTTTGATTTGTGTTTTTTTTTTTTTTTTTTAGGTGACAGGAGAGAGAGAACCCTTTATTTAGGAAGTTGCTGTGAATATATAGGGGCTTTGGGAGCTAGGGGTAAGGAGAATGACTATATATGGTAAAGTATTTGGGCTAGGGATTTGATTGGAGGAGAGGGGAGCGGGGTGGAGGAGGAGAGGTGGCTGGTTCTGCGCATGTCTGGCTGCAGGGCGGAAACACCCTTGGCTGCAACTGGGGGGGGGGGGGGGTGTGCGAATGGCCCATTAGCCCCGCGCGGCTGAGGGCGGAGCGCCTGTACCAGACGGGCCACAGCTGAGGGCCCATCGCCCTGCCCAGTTGCCACCCTGAGGCTATGCCGGCTATAGCGACTCAGAGCGAATGATGTTGACCAGCCAGACTGCAGCAGGAGGAGTGTCATCCTCATCCTCATTTCCCCCTTCGTTTTTAATTAAGGACAAGGTTTCTAGCTGCATGACAGTGAGGGCTTGACTAGTTGCACGCTGTTGAGTTAGGCGGCGGAAAACTGCCTAAAGAGACAAAACAGAATTAGGCCGCTTACTAACAGGATGACTCCAAGGACTAGGGAGGTGGGCTTAAGGAGAGACAGGACTTGACGAGCTAGGTCGGTGAGAAAGTTTGCAGGTAGGACTGGAACGCTGATGGACTCGAGGTTTTCAATCTCGGACTGGACACGAAGCGTTAGGTTCTAGAAGGTATGGTTGTATTCTTGGAACATCCAATGTTGGAGCGCTGATCCGTTGCGGGGTGAGGCGATCAAACCGGAGGGTTTGCGGGGCACCAGCTGCGGCACAGCCGAGCGAGGAGGCGGGGTAAGCCGGGAGCCTCACGGTGTAAAGAGGATAGAGAGTAGGCAGGACAGGCCCACTTAGAGAAAGTGAGAGAGAAGGAAATCCAAGGTTCACTCCAGGGGTGCTAGTTTAAGCGCTGCGGCTTTAGAAGAAAAGGAAGGTGTACACAGAGACAACAGAGAGGAAGAAGAGCGCGAGAAGGAGTCGCTCACAAAGATTCCAGTCTGGAGGGGCGACTGAGGCCAGGCAAAAGGCGAGGGTTATGGTAGTTAAGAGAAAAAGAACTAGAAGGAGAGACTTACAGAGCGTGCTCGAGCCCCACGTTGGGCGCCAATTGAGGGCTCGGCTTTTCGGAGTGAACTTTAACGAATGAAGACTCTGAGACAGACTTTAGGTGACAGAAGAGAGAGAACCCCCTTTGATTTGTGACTTACGTAGATTTAAGATATTTTATAGCTCCATAAATATAGCTGTTAATTTGTTGAAAACTGAGGGTGGTGGAAATAAATTTTGTTCAGTGGTGATACAAGTATTTCTGTCTGGTAGACAAGATAACTCAAAAGGTTGTGGTGCTGCTGCCTTGTGGGGTATTAAGGAGTTTTGTAGCTAAACTAGCAATCACATTCAAGCTTGCTTTCTTTCAGTCACTACACACAGTCTGCTCTCTCCTGTTTTGTGTGAACCAGCCCTCCCAGCAGGCTGATTCCATTAATGATAGCTGCTCATTAAGAACTTCAACAACAACTTCCACAAAAAACTGAACATTCAGAATGAAGAAACATCCAAGTTGAGGTAAGCTTTAGAGCGGTCCTTTTAAAATAACATAAATGTTAATCTTCCAACTCTGTGGGCAAGGAAAGAAGATAGGATGTTAATCATCAACTGTAGCCTGGAACAGCTTCCAACACCGTGCCAAAATAAAATAAAATAAAAAATAAAAAATAAATAAATAAATCCAAATAGAATGTAGATAATAGAGATGTATTGGTACAAAATGAACTAAATAATTTCTATTTCTGGAACCAAAAACAACTTGATTATTTCAATAAAAATATGACTTGCTTATTTTACTGGAATGAAAATGGATGCAAATACTGCTTAACTTTTAATATCATTAAAAGTTGAAAGTGCTAAACCCTTAAATGTTTTATCAGAAATATTTTATCCTCTTCTGGGGAAGCTCATGATCCAAACAAAGCAGGCTGGCAATCATCAGTGAGGGAAAAATGTAAAAGATTACCATGAAGCCATTTTACCTAACATTGAATTTGAAATCATTAAAATTTCTGGAAAAAAAAGCTTATCGGCAGTCAATAAAGAGATACAAAGCATTTTGGAAGTACCATTAGACTTTGTAACACTAAGTGTTTAATTAAAAATAAGTGAGAGCATTTTAAGATATGAAATATTTAATAGGACTTCAAAAAACAGTAATTTCAATATGGACATATTATTATAATCTAGATTTATGGTCCCGCTTAGTACAAAACATTTATGTACTAAAACATAAAAATTTGCATTGTGGAAAACATACATCAAGGCAATAAAATGTCAACAATTATCGATAAAAATTTAACTGTTTCACATCAAAGTATTGTTAATAATTTACTTAATTGTGAAATTTAAGACTTTGAAGATAGTTTAATGGATTTTGCTGTTCTTATGGAGTTGGAAGTAGCAATATCTGAAATAACATACCTAAGTTCATCATCAATGCTTGCAAAAAATGACTTTTTAATGAGAGATATTTGCATTAAAACCTCAATGGATTTTGCACAGAGAGTACCAGTGAAATGCTAGGGAGAAAATCTGAGGTTTCAACCAAACTTTTAGAAGATATTCTAGAAATTTTAATTTGGTACAGGCTAAGTTGCTGTGTTCAGTTATCTTTGGAAGATGCAATGAAAGATGTAAATAAAGTAAATCACTTTAAATCTTTCCTCCATAAACTTTCTTTTTACCATCTTCTCCAAAGAAAACATTTCTGGGGATTAAATAATGTGTTTGAAGAGTTTAGAATTTAAATAATGAAAACTGGAAGTCTATTCAGACTTCAACAAGAAGTCACAGTGCAAGAGCTGCAAAAGCTGGTTGGAAATTGTGTCAAGGCTTAGATATTTGTTTGTTTTAACAAAAATTATGAAATGGCAATAGATGAAACATTTTGAAAATGAAATTATTTTTAGGAGATTTGGTTTTAATAAATGATATCCCCCCAAAATATCAATTCTTTCTTTAACTTCACAGAAAGGAAAAGTTTCTCTGACGGTTAATTTGGGGACAGTTATGAAACTATGAAAGAAAAGCAGATGTTACTGAGACAAAGACATATGATGCTTCTTCTGTTTGCCCCTCCAGATCTCCTCCCTTCCCTGCCCTGCTCTCTGTGTAGAGGACAGACTTGCTTGCACAGGCTCCCGTGCCCTTGGCCTGACAATTGGTTTGGCCAATCAGAGCACCGCAAGGAAGTGGAGAAAGGGAGGGACGAGAGGACCAAGTTTGTAGCCAGGCTCCCTCCCCGCTCCCTGACAGCTCGCTGCTCTCATCCTCTGGGCCTGGGTTTAGTCATGGCTCCTGGTAGGGTTGACTTGTATCCCACCAAAGTGTATGTTCACATCCTAATCCCCGGGTTCACGAATGTGCTCCCACTTGGAAACAGGCTCTTTGAAGATGTTATTAAGATGAGGCCAGACTATAGTCCATTATGGCTGGAGTTCTTTTAAGGAGATGGAATTTGGGCACAAAGAGAGTATGACCACGGGACAGAGGCAGAGAACGCTGTCGGTTGCCGGCGAGCTATCGCCAGAGCCGTGCCAGGACTTCAGACACCTAGAGTCCGAGTTCCAGCCTCCAGAACGGCGAGGCAATAGGCTTCTCTGGTTTTAAGCCACCCAGTTTGTGGGACTTTGTTAGGACAGTACTAGGAAAGGAAGACAACGCCTTCCTCTTGCTCGCCCTGTGCTACTCCACTAGCTCTCTTCAAGAGACCCCAATTCACCCTGTAACCTGTTTCTTGTAGGGACCTGACTGATATACATCTCAATTGAAACAAACAAAGCCAGGTATCTATTCCAAGAGAAAAACTATCTGATTGTTGAAAAAAAGAAAGGAAGGAGGGAGAGAGGGAGGGAGGAAATAAGGTAGTGTTTATTGTTTGCTAACAAAAAATGAAAAATATAATGAATGTTTAAGTTCTTGCAATTATTGAATCCTGAAGCATGGCTAAATGACGTTTGGGTTGCAAGTGAATAAAAATCCTGTCCACCTAGAATCTCAGAATGTGATCTTCTTTGGAAATAGAGTCTTTAAAGATGTAGTTAGTAAGAGCCTCAAGATGAAATCATCCTGGATGTAGGGTGGTTCCTGAATCCAATGACCTGTGTCCTTAAGAAGAGGAGAGGACCCAGAGAGAAGGCCAGGAGGGTGGAGGTAGGCAGAGATGGGGGCGGCACTGCCACAGCTGATGTGCTCCTTCGACCTCCAGAAAGCAGAAGAGGAAAGGACAGCTTTCCCCTTACAGCCCTCAGCAGGAGCGCGACCCTGCCTCCAGAAAGCTGAGGGAGCGAGTTTCTCTGGTTTTCAAGCCTCAAGGTCATGGTCATCCGTTGCAGCAGCATTATGAAATTAATACACAGATAAATAATTTTGTGTGACTCCTTCAATAATAAAGAGGTGGAATATATAAAAGTCACAAACAGTATTACAAGGACTAAAAATAATGGGTTAATGGGTTGCTATCGGTTTGGTAGAAATGGAGAGAGGGTTCCACAATATCAATGATGTTAGAAATTCTCTCCCTATTGAGACAAAAAGTCACCTTTGGAAGAGTCTGATACAGTTCCATATATCAAAAAATAGGTAGTTATGTTAATCACTTGGCTAATGACAGCAATGTAGAACAAGAAAGTAAAGACTTGCCCAACAACTTCTAAAACTCTACAAACTGGAAATTTTTGGTTCAATGATGGATTTGCAATACCACTTCTACAACTTAGTAAATAGCTTTGTATAGTTTATTTGGGAATAAAAGATGTTTTTTAATTTTGTGATTTATACATTGATTGATATGTTAATTTATCACCATTCTGGTGGTTGTAGATCTGTAATGGTGGCCATGCCACATACCACATCCAAAGGCAGCAGAGCGATCCACAGCGAGAGCTCCTTACAGGAATCACTGCAAACAAGAGATGGCAGAAAACAGTTTATGTAAGGAGAAAGTTAAATAAAAATAGCACAGTCTTGCCTTTTAGATTTTGTTTCTCTTAACGAAGCAATATTCAGATTTCTTTCAGTCATTGCCTGACATTGAATTTTAATCATGGGGTATGAAAAACTTACAAAATGTTCAAGGGAGCAGGAGCGTGATTTTTCCAGACTAATACAGATCACCATCTCTGCATAGGCCAGAGGAGGTAGACTTTATTCCACATTTGGTACAGTTTGGAATGGCTGCAGACCTCTAACTTAAAACCCAGAGCGCCGTGCACTGCTTTGAGGAGAGTAGGTGTAATGGGACTGGGCGAGGGGGGGGGAAGGGGGGGAGGGCAGGAGAGGACATTCCTTGTCTGTTCTCCAGGCCTCCAAGATTGGTGCTAATCTGCTTCACCATCTGGCCCCTCTTGGACACCCAAGTCTCCTCAGGTGTCACATCTCTAAGGAGGCAGGGGTATGTGCAAGGAGGGAGGGGGTCATCCAGCCATCAGGAGGCTGCCTGCTCTCTTCACCTAGGAATCTCCCTTCAGCTTGTGGAGCTCTTGCTGTCAGTCAAGCCAAACTCACCGGGGGGGGGGGGGGAAATCCCTACAATCCTGGAGTGAGACCAACATGGACCACAAGCCTCTCTGGAGACCGTGCACCCAGAGGCACGCTGGCAGCACTTCTACACAAGGCTCAGTGAGGTAGTACCTGTCAGGTCTAATGAAGTTTTCGAGCAGGAAAGGGCTTCTGACTCATGGAAGCCCCTGCAAGAGCAGGGAGGGACATGGTGGGGAGACAGACACAGGGCAGGAAGGCAGCATTCTAGGGTGGGTGGGAGGGCTGGGGGGCAGGCCACTGTGCTGGCCTTTGGGGGTCTCCATATGCACTTTTCCCAGTGTGGGCTCTTGGGCCACAGATTGCCTTCTGGGGCAGGGGATTCTGAGAGAGAGAAAGCTCCCCACTGCCAGGACCAAGGGTGGAAGGACCCCAGGGAGCTTTCTGTTCATTGCTTCAACATTTGCTCCCACCCATGGGAAATCCACCTGGGAGACAGAAGGGATATATTTGCTATATTCATGGCTTAAAGCCTCTCTCTCTCTCTCTCACACACACACACACATCAGTCACATTCGAGTTTTGAAAATGTCACTCACAAAATTTTTAATGTGGCTGTGATCATGACATCCTTACATTCTAGAAAGGGGTTCCCCAGGGGAAGAGGCAGCTGGAGGGGGCGGGTAATAGAATGGAACAGACAGTTATAATCCCCCTGCGACTCTCCCGAACACACAGAATAATCTGTCAGCCATTTAGGAACCAAGACGTCAGGCCTGACCGCCCCAAGAGGAGGCTCAGAGACAGTTCACGGCGCGGCGGCTGAAGCCCGCGGTCTGGAGACGTGGCTCAGCTAAGCCGGCTGTCGGCGCCCAGCCCGCGCTGCCGTCGGGCCCCTGGGAAGGCGGCCCGGGGCCACTTGGACTCCTTTTCTCACGTTGCTAATTCTTACCTCACCGAGGGCAAGGCACACCGACGCCGGCAGCGGGGCAGGGCCTGCTCCTTGGAGTAAGAGGCGTGGGCTCTGCGGGGCGATCCTGCGGACAAGTCAGGGCTTCTCTGCGGGGAGGGTCCGTTGTGGGTGTGGCCAAGACAGGCGGCCGCCCCCAGCCGGGTGCTGTGCGGTGGGTGTGGAGGACGGGCCTGCAGCAGAGAGAAACAGCCGCCCTTCCCAGGTGGCTGTGATAAGCCACCCCACGGTCGTCGCCAGCAGCAGTGTATCCTTTTCCACAGTAGATGCCGCCATCTTAGTGGTGACCGTGCCTTTCATCCACTGCGCTGTGAACCTAAAGTCCTGCCTCCCCCCGCACCGCCGGTCTAACCTCATCTGCCCACTCAACGCATTAGTTGAGTATCCGTTTAATGAGCCTCGAAAGCTCATGACTTAGGTCCAAATTCCAATTTGGCCGCCGACACGTTGTTTGACCTCAGGCTTAACCTCCCTGAACCCCAGATTTCTCATCTGCAAAGGGAGACACTTATATGCACATTAGAGCACAGTTGTGAGAATCAATGAGCTAAGGCTCGCCAAGGGCCCAGCACAGCCTGCAGTTGCGCTAACTCGTCTTTCTCTGTTCTCTTTCCCCTCCTCGCAGATAGGACCCTTGCTTTGTGTTTTCCCCACAGCACCTAGCACACGAGTGCTCTGCAAAGATTTGGTGAGAGACTCTCCAGGTATAGCCTGGTAACAAGCTGGGAATTGTTGTGACTTGCACTGGGAGGTGGCACTGAACCATCCAACCCTGGTTAAGAGCTTTAGGGCTGCAGATATTTTTGGAGACACTGTTTAATTTTGTTTTATTTTTTTCTCCCACTGGCATTAAGCAAACCAAGTCCTGAAGAGGCAAAAACTTGCCAATAGGGAAGCCAAGATGTGGAGAGGGGAGCTCACTGGCCAGGGCCAGGAGACCTGCTTTAAATCATGGTGACATTACCCACGGTGTGTGCTCATGCCCAGGCTCGCATGCTCCTGGTGGTCCAGTCCTATCTCCTCTGAAGTCGAGTGGCCCGTCCCTGCCTCATCTCTTCTGCTGGGTTGTTGTCAGGGACCGTGGTGTCATACAGGCATGATTCAAATGATTTGCAGAGCTAACAGTGCTTTGGCAATAGGGTCTGTCACTGCTATTGTTAATGCTCCTTAAACCACACGTGTGTCAACCAAGACCATTGTGATGTTGGAAAGAACATGGGACGGGAAGCTGGAATCTCAGGTTTACATTTGGACGCTGCTCTTAACTCACTGTGCCACGCTGGGCATCTCCTTTCCCGGCCTGTAAACCCAGCGGTCGTGCTAGGTAATCTGGCAGGTCCTTCCTAGAGTGGAAGGTTGATGATTCTGAACAGACACTAATGACTTTGAAAAGCAGCAAATTCACTCCAGCTCTAGATGTTTTGGAGAGTGACAGTCTGTTGACAATGAATGAGTTGGCTCCTTTAGGCCAGACTCTTGGCGGATCACCCTGGGGTGCCCGGGGGTGGGGGCTGAGTCAGAGGCTGCTCGCGCTATTGCTACAGCCCATGTGCAAGGCAGCTTGTGGGGCTGGGAGCATATATTTGAAAGGAAAATCATTTTCCTTTCACACAAATCTGGCAGCTACTGGAGATGTGGAACCCTGGAACCGGGGTGTTCTACTTTCAGCCAGATTTTCGATTCCTGTGCAGTGTGGTTCTGCCTCAAAGACAGCAGGAAGGGAAACCTGATTCACCCATTCGCAGGCCCGGCCATTCTCGCTGTGACTGTCCTCAATGAGCCACCAGGCTAAGCCCCCGTGTTGTGCTGCTTTGCCCCGCAGAGGTCCCACACCATACCCTAAGCCCACAGGGCACCTCAGAGAATCAGGGAGCCACAGGGCTTCTGTGACAGAGGAATCTCAGAGAAACTTGAGTCCACTCGCCTTTAAGCCTTTTCAGTAGTTTTGTCAAAGAAAATGAAATCGCCCAAAGTGGTAGTTTTAAAAGTTCATTTGTAACATTGACTTCTTATAAAGTCCATAAAGGAGCACAGTGATGCCATTTTGATAGACTCCAAAATTGAAAATTTGGGTTAGGGGTGTTATAGTCATAACAACATCAGCCCTTCAATTTATTTCTTAATTTGTGGTTGTCGCTTTAGGCCAACCAGGAGATATGTAGCTACAAATGGTAATGTTTCTTAATTAGTTTGCAATCTTAGGATGCCCTTCAGTTAAACAAAGATGGCTAAGGAGCATCGATTGAGTTCTGTTTAAAAATAAGTTCCTCTCCCTCTTTCCCTCTGGGAGTTAAGAGTGGATTGGCAAATTTGGAAAGCACAGATGGGATTACTCAGAGTCATGGAACATGCCTTCCACATGTGTGTATCTCCACTGCCTAGACAGCACCTGGCTCATAGAAGAAACTTGATCAACACTTGTTGAATGAATGAACAAATGGTCAACTACTTGATGTTTTACTCTTGATTCTATCTTCCTATCCAAGTTTCCACCATATACTCAGTGGATTGATCAATTGATAGCTAGACGTGGATATAGTAGGGTCTCAGAGTCATTATTCTAAGAGTTCTAATTGAATAGTGCTCTGAATGGAGACCCCACATTTATATTTTCATACAAACTTTAACTCTTGGGCTGGTAGACATTCACTTTGCTAGAAACCAATATTGTTTAGCCCCCCTTGCACCTGGGTGTGGCTACACGACTAAGTTCTCACCAGTGGAATGTGAGCAGAACTGAGGGGTGTAACTTCTGCATCAGTTGCTTAAATGAAAATAAATGGCCTTCTATTTCTGCTCTGCCTCCTGTGAGCAGGGATGCCAATATGCTGGTGACCCAGCTTTGACCACATGGATGAGGACAGCTCCCTAGAGGATGGCAGAGCAGCAAGATGAAAGGAACCTGGGAGCCAAGGGACCACGTGGAGCAGAGTTTCTCTGCCAGCCTGAGCCATTCATCTCCAGACTGCCATGTGAGAGAGAAACATACTTCAGTCTGATCAAGGTCTCTGTTACAGTAGCTTGGCCTATACCTTAACTACTACATCAGACTGGGGTTTGCTACTCAATTACAATCACTTTTTGGAGAGGGTATGTTTTGAACTTGCTATAAAAGGTCAAGGTCAGGGTATAGTATATGGAGCTCAAGAGTAAAAATTAGAGTCCTCTCTCCGAGACTCAACCTTTGAGAAGTCCAGGCACATGTGTAGAAGGGACACCAGAAGAGGAAATGTTCTCACGGCTGCTCTCAGAGACCAAGGGGTCTCATGGGCCTTCTATGGCCCATATCTCCACCCACTGACACTCAGTACCACCAAGTTCTAAACTCAGAAGGATAGAGCAGCCTTCAAAGAAGCAGTGCTGAGAGCGTGAGCTCCCCACCCCCATCTTTAGCCCTCCTCATCCTGGGACTCCCTGCTGAACAGGAGCTTCCAAGTCTTCCCTCTTCATATACTCACCCAGAGAGTGCATGTGCGTTGTGGGGGATGGATACAGAGGGCCAGAGTTGAGAACTGAAACAAGCCACTCATCTGGAAGGCAGGCTTAACCTCCCTTCTGCGTATGGTGCCAGTCGTCCAGCTCTGGTGACCTTGGACACAGCAGCCTTGGCTTTTTCCCGATGTCTCGGGCACAGCCGTCACTAGGCTCTGCCCCCTGGGGTGTAGGTCCCCTCTGCCCAGGCAAGCCGTCCCTTCTCGGCAAAGGCCTTCCATCTCCGACAAATACCATGGAGCAAGGAGCACGGCTCAGCTTGCAGCTCTGCTCGCACCTTCTCATGGTTGTTCAATTCCAAAGGTCTCGTCTTTCTCTCTTTTGATCTTTCCGAAGCTGACACAAAACCCCAGGACCCTGCCATGGACTTTGATCCGCGTAATAGAATCAGGCAGAGGGAGACAGCAACATATGCTGAAAAGCCTTTTTGGCTGGCTTAGGCTCAGGGCTAAGGGAAGCATGGGCTTGGATGTTTAATGAGGGCAAATTCTGGAAAACCCGGGAAATAAAAACTGAAAGATGCAAATAGGAAGAGATTATCGCTGGATTCTTGTAATTGTTTTACAAGCCCCTCTGGTGGGGCAGACAGTGACTAAGAAGGGACTCCGCCATCAGATGACGATTAGGGCTTGGCAGGCAGAGGAGCGGTTTATAGTTGTTCCTGAAGGAAGTGAAAATGTTCCAGTCCAATTTTTTTTTTTTTATCACTGGTTTTGTCAGTTTTCCTCCACCCACCCCCTCCCCACAAGCTTCCTAGGCATGAGTCAGGGTGAGGATGCTGAGGGTTTAGGAAAGTGGGCTGGTTCCTTCCCTGTTAGTTGATCTTCACTTGGTGGTTTGTTTTCCCCTTTAACAGTGGGCCCGTCATCTGTGCTGGACTCTGACTATGAGACCCAGGGAAGGTGCATCCTCTGGAGGCCAGGGGGTCTCATGGAGGCTGAACCTGACAGGAGCCCACCCTTGGGGCAATGCCTGACTTACACTAATTGGGTGAGCCTGGACAAGTTACTTAGCTTCTCTGAGCTTTTGATTTTTCATCTGTAAAATGGGAACTGTAAGGATTTAACAAAATATTCCATGTAAAGTGCTTGGCGTAGTGCTTCATAAATAGTGAGAACTCAGTCACATTTGCTATTACTCCTAGTCTTCCAATACTTCTTGGGCTGAGACTCCCAGCTGCAAAGTAGACCTGGGCCCTGGACTCTTTGGCATCTTCTTGGCCTATGCCTCTTTGAAACAAAAGTGCTAACCTTTGTGAAGATGATGGGACTCATTCATTGTCTAGAAGGCACATCTTTAAATGCTTTTCTTCCAATAAACAGCAACCAGATGTGGTCATAAGCATTTTGCATATTTTATTTCCAATTCTTTCAGCACCCTTACAGGTTAGGTATTATTTTGTTCATTTTACAGAAACAGAAACTGAGTCTCAGTGAGATGAACTGAACTGACCAAGGCCACACACTTAGAAAGTCCTGGGGCGGGGATTTGAACCAGGTGGGTCTTGTGCCAAAGTCCATGTTGTATGAAACACTGTCCCCTTCTGTGGGTAACCAAAGGAGGAGCCCTCCAACTCTGCCTGCCGGCTAGACCAAGTGTACTGTGGCCAACTTAGGCCAAGGGAGCAGGATGGGGCCTACGGGCTTCTGTGCAGGCCAAACCTGTGATTCTGACCACGTGGACACCATTCTCCAGGCAACGGAGCCAGTCACAGGCTGGAACCCCCCTAGAACACTTTGGGAAGAAATAGAGACCTAATTGGAGACATCCAGTCACAGACTCACTGGAAGATGATGGAGCCTCACTAAGGAGGAGTTTTAAATTTGGACGAGGGCTGGAAATGTAGTCTGTCTTATTGCTATCTAGAAAGAAAGGCCTTGCCGAGCAAATTAATAATGTAAACAAGATTTCCCACAAGAATCTTTAATCCATGTAATCCTGTCCGATTCAGTAAACATTTCCTAAGCACTTACTAGGCGCCAGAGGTACAGAACTGAATAGATTGGCCCTTTTCAAAGGGCCTGCCCAGAATCATGCAAGTAAGTGCTCACATATACAAGAAATAATAAAAAAAATTTTTTTTTTTAGCTAAAAAAATTGTTTAGCATGAATCGGGAGTGGCAGGATCCAGAAACACATAGGAGTCAACCAACTATTTTCAGAAACTTACTCCCCTCAGAAGTACATTTTATTTGAAAGATTGGCATAATGATCAAAATTATTTCCATCAAATTATTAAGGCAGATTATCTAAGGGCTGATACCATCTCAACTTTTGTCAACCAAGTTGAAGTTGAGGTGGCATTAAAATAAGATTTTCTGTATTTTAGGGAGATTTAGATGTGTATGTAATTCCAATGCATCTTTCCAAATTAGCACAGCTTTTCTGTAGGCTGTATGTAGAAAGGTTATGTTTTGCATTTCTCAGGGGGTCCCAGAGCATTTTTGCTGTGAACATTTACCAGAAAAATGTGGAAAATATAGTACAGAGAGAGTTGGAGCTCATGTCAAATGGGGAACACATGGAACAGTACCAAAGGGAGGCAGCTGGAACAATGAGCTGGCATTTAACCAGATTTCCTGGAGAGATAAGAGGAAGACTCTGAAGTAAAGATGGTAGTTAAAGAATGGCCAGATTTGGAGGCAGCGTTGGCCAGCAGCAAGAAAGATGAAGCCAGAGGCTATGGCCTTGAGGTGTCTACGTCGGACGGCGGCTGGGAGGCCTTGACCCTTCCGAGACGAATGTTGGGGCCAAGGGAGCAACCTGTGGGCCCTTTCCATGGTTCCCACCCCTGGCTTCTGAGCCCACATTGGCTCTCCTCTCCCCACCCCCTCCCTCAAAAACCAACAGCCCTCCTTGACCCAACTACCCAACTACACTGACTCAGCAAGCCCGGGAAGCACCAAGAAAACTTTTGGGGGAAATCCAAAACCCAGATTTTCTTATTCTGAGAACCTCCCACCACCGGAAGGAAGAAAAGATAGTGAAATTCAGCACTTTCCACCCGCCATTCTTCTCAGCGGTGGTGGCACTGCCGGCCAGGGATTGGCGGCTCTGCAGCTATTTTTACTCTCAGATTTCCGGGATTGCCAACCAAGCCTGGTTACAGGACACCACAGCAAACTCAATCCAATCCAGAGCAATCACAAGAAATCTAAGCCACAAGGCCCAGCTACAAATGGCCACATGCATCCTCCTCTGTGAACGTCGGCCCCCAAGTATGGGATCGAGTGCCAGGGCCCAGGCTGGACAGTGGGGAGGCCTCTCCCTTGGGACTCCCAGGGTCAGGCATCATGTTTATTGCAGCCAGCACCCACTGGCCGCCAAGGCACACCAAAGTTCAGTGTTAGCCTTTTAATCCTTTGGAGGGCCCCTAAGTTGAATGTTCTTGTGGTTTTTGGTGGACTTTGTCCAGCGTAGTTTTTCACAGCCAACAAAGCTGCTTTGTTACCTGCTGTCTTACCCCAACCCTACTTTAATGGTAACCAACTCAACAATGAATTCTTTCCTCCTCTTCTAAACCAATCACCTGCGCATCACCAGGCAGACTTACCTTTTGATTTCCATCTTCCATCTGCCTTTCAGTCAACAGCCTTCTTTCAGAGGTTCTGGATGCTGGTGTATTTTCAGAAGGAAATATCGCCTCATAGTGTGGATAGACAAATAAGATAAATGCTAGAGAAAATTTTATTTATTTATTATTTTTTTAAAAAGATTTTTATTTATTTATTCATTTATCCCCCCCTTGCTGCTTGTGCTCGCTGGGTCAGCTAACCACGCCGTGTGGGCGGGCTTGCCTTCACCAGGAGGCCCCGGGAACTGAACCCGGGGCCTCCCATATGGTAAACGGGAGCCCTACTGATTGAGCCACAGCCGCTTCCCTAGAGAAAATTTTAAATCTGGATAAAGTTTCTCTCTGCTTACAATATGTATGAAAGAATCGTGTGAACTATAGAAGCCCCACTAAAGACTCTTCAAGACTGGCTGTTAGGGGGTGTTAGAAGATAATGCAAATTATTGCAGGGTTCTCTTCTCCAACCTTAGGCAAGGACTTGGGTTTTCTCTGGGGTGAGAGCTAGAAAAAGAGTCAAAGAACAATTATTTTTCTAATTGTAATTAACAGCAAATGTTATTGTTGTAATGAAGAGAGTCTTGCTTGAAGGTCAAAGGCTGACCTTGTTGACCTCGCACTGTCTTCTCTGGTAAAAGGGCCTCACTCACCTGAAAATTCTCACTCACATTCAATATTTCTGACTCCCCCATGATCAGAATTTCATCAGCTGAAAGCAATGGAGTACCCAAGCCACCATTTTCTTTCTTTTCTTTTTTTTTTTAATTGACCAATGTTTTCTAAGCTCAAAACACCGCTAAATCATAGGCCTTTCCTTGTTGGCTTTCCCTCAGAAAATTAAGTTGGATCAAGAAGGATTCAGGCTGAGTTGGACTCTAAATCTGCCCAGCTCAGGGAGCTCAAATCTTGGCCAACAGCCCCTGCTTCGCAGGTCCAGCTTCCGGTGACCATTCATCGGGGGATTTGCAGCAGAAGCTACTTTCTGTTTCGGGTACTGAGCTGCTGTGACTCACTGAGTGTGGGGTTACCATAGCCGACCCACCACCAAGGACACAGCAGGGCTTTATAGCCAGGGTGGGGGTGGCAGTGAGTTGAGGTGGGAGGAAGCGTGAGAGAAAAGAAAGTTACAAAAATAAGAGACTTGATGTGCCCACTCTTTCATCATGTAATATTCAAATATTAGACCCTGACCCCCAAATAGCTGCTTACTTACTGCCTTTTCCCTTGGTGTCAGCTCCAAGAAACACAAAGTGAAAGAGAGTGGAACAAAATGCCTCATTCATGAGAGCCTTGCGGATGCAAGGAAGTTCATGACTTGATAATCCCTGCCTGCCCTCGTTAAATGAGGGAGCTGCAGGTGTGAAGGTGGACCGGGGGAGGGGCTGCAGCCCCCGCTGTGCCAGTCCCAGGCCAGAGGAGGGGAGCTCTGGGGCTGTGTGCTGCTTCTCTGCAAAGGATGGTCTGGAAAGTGCAGCTTTCCAAATTAGGAGAACAGCCCTGCCAAGGACAGTCCTGGTTCAGAATGAATACTTAAGGTAGAAGTCTCTTTTTATGGCAAGAAGCCAGAGGCTTTTCTCTTAAAATTGATGTGTGTATGTAAACATTTGGCTTCTTCAATAAAATGGAGCCCCAGGTACCCCAAAACAGGCAAAAGGGGGTGATCCTCCTGGTTCGTCGGGGGTCTCTACATCTTCAGTGTTGACTCTTGTCCCTCGAGATTTACCTTCCTCTCGGGGATCAGCCCTAACCACTGATTCCTGTACACTACCTGCAGGACATGGCCCTCCTCGGCAGCGGCAGCATGCCGGGATCCCACCTGCCCTCACGCACCTGCCCTCATGCAGGGCTTTTCTGGCTCGGGCGGCAAGAGAGCATCTCCCTGTGAGGAGCAGACCGGCCACCTACGCAGCCTGGATCTGCCTTCCCTGAGGGAGCTCCCCTGCCCTGTCCATCCCAGGGCATCAGCACTCAGCTTTATCAGGAAGTGAGTACACAGCAGGGCACACTGGTCTGCTATAGCAACAGGTTTATGTGAAGGGGAATGTTAGCGCCCACAGCTGTAGTGTGATTTTAGGAGTGCCTTTAGGAAAGTTTGAGGCCAAAAATCTCTCGCACACTGCCATTTTGTCACTGACCCCTGAAATCACGCTGCTAAGTATTTTGCTCATTTGGCCATGTATCTTGTTAAATTGCAAGTGCCATTGAGAATCCTGATGCACGATGCAGTTTCTAATATTACAAGGCACCGAAAGAACCCAACTCCCGCCCCGTGGCTTCCCCAGCAAACTCTTTGTTGGCAAGACATGGTCACCTAAGATCCCTGAAATATAAGGCAACCGAGCCCCAGTTTTCTTATCTGTATAATGGGGATGAAAACGATAGCTACACCTAGCTCAATAGGGTTGTTAGGAAAATGTAATGAAGTCTGAGATCTGGTATAAGCTTCTGAAAATTATACAGGTCAAGTGGAAACTTCCTATTGCACCACATGCCAGAAGACAGACTCCAGGGCCGTGTGGCTGCTAGACCGTTCCAGGTGGTTTTGGTTATTGACCTGGCAGAGAACGGGCTCTCCAGGGATGGAGGACACAGCCTGTGCCCCCAAGTCTGGGCTTGGTGAGGTCTCCGAGTCCCTTGCCTCTGGGTCTTTTGGTACACAGGTTGCCCTTGCATCTTTTTCACCTTCAATAACATTTAATCTTATACTTTGTGAAAATATCTATTTAACAATTAACCCATTTACCTGGTCACTTAGATAGCAACCAGTATTTGGGAATTGGAAACAAAAACACAGAAGTCATTCAAAACTATCCAAGCCATTGAAATTCAACCACTTTGTCAACACACTTTGCAAGTAGACGGAAGAAAAATGCAAAACTGACGTTATTTCTAACAGCTTTAGCTAAATAAAATAAACCTGGTGGGGAAAATAAAATTATTCCTCCCAACTGCAGTTTATACAAGAGGAGAAAAATCAAATGCTTTCCTTAAACTCTACAGGGCAAACAAAACCCTTCAAAAGTCTGTGAGAGGGAAGCGGCTGTGGCTCAATCAGTAGGGCTCCCGTTTACCATATGGGAGGCCCCGGGTTCAGTTCCCGGGGCCTCCTGGTGAAGGCAAGCCCGCCCGCATGGCATGGTTAGCTGACCCAGCGAGCACAAGCAGCAAGGGGGGGATAAATGAATAAATAAATAAAATCTTAAAACAAACAAACAAACAAACAAAAAAAGTCTGTGAGAGATGGCAGGTATTTTGGGTAAGTTTGAGTGGACATGTAAGAAATGTTTCTGGAAAACTGTGGGGCAACTGCCCAGTACAGCCCTTGTCAGAATCACCTGGATTTGACAGTATTAGAGATGCAAGCCTGAAGCTACAAACTTGAAACTCAGGATTTGGAAACCGAATCCATCCCTACCCTCACCCCACGACAGAATACAACTCTGTCTGCAGAAACCTGCCGTTTTTGAGAATTAACAGGTAAAGCATTTGAAATCATTAGCCTTCCTCTGTGCTTCAGCTGATGCACTTCTGCAGGTGCATTCTGCTATGGGCTCTCTTGCCTGCTTTCTCCTCTAGTCTGTCTGTCTTGGTTTCTAGTTCTGTCTCTTTGTATACTCCATTCCTCTGTTTACATCTCTCTCTCTCTCTGTATGTCTCTCCTACTCTTCCATCCCAGTCCTCTCATCCACATCATTCTTTAGTCTTTCTTCAATATCTATTGATTAATTTTGATGTGCCCACTACTAGGGATGGCAACTGAAAAATGTTGTCTCTGGCCCTCCACCCCCATCGAAACTTTTCTTCAAAGTGGAGATGAGCTTTGACCTCAAATAACCACCATGGAAAGGCAGCATGTGATGATTGCCATAAGAGACCAGAGTAGGGGTTGGCAAGCCCAGGCCAAATCTGTTTTTGTAAATAAAGTTTTGTTGGAGCACGGCCCTGTCCATTTGTTTACATATTACCTACAGCTGATTTTGCACAGTTGTGGAATCATGACAAAGACCATCTGGCCCACAAAGTGAAGAATATGTACTTCCTGGCTTTTTACAGAAAGAGTTTGCTGACCCCTAGATGAAAGTCAAATTTTATAGGAGATAAGAGCAGGAAGAAGCCCATTGGACTGTTGTGTTTGGAGCTATGTCACTGAGGAAGTGTGAGCTAAGCTGGGCTTTGAAGGGCAAATTCGAGTTCGAAAGGTGGAGGTGAAAAGGAGATTCTAGGGAATAAGAATAACATGACAAACTGTGTGGGACGACAGGAATTCAAAGTGTCTGGAACACAAAAAGAGCTAACCGATGGGTGGTAGGCTGACACCCAGGGTGAAGGGCCTCAGATGTCATAGTAGGAGCCTGGACCACTCAGAAGGCTCTGGGCTGCGGGCTGACGGGCCGTGAGCACATTCTATGCAAGAGGCACTGATCTGAATGCACAGATGACTTAGACCCAACCCCTGCCATCAGGGCGCTTATTCCTCTAATGGAATGACCAGTGACCAAGCATGGACTCTACCGGGCAGAATAATGCCTCCATAGTGAGAACCTGAACTAGGAGAGGGATGACAGAGGGGCTCAAGCGAAGTAAAAGTTGATGATCAGGTGGAGGTTGGATCCTTAAAGATGCTGCTGCTGCTAGCTAAAATGTGCTGAGCCCTGTGTGAGCCAGCCGCTGTGCTACGTGCTTCCCATTTAGTCTCATAGCCACCCTGTGAGGAGATACTCCTATGATTCCCAATTAATAGACCAGGAATCAGAGCTAGGATTTGAACCCAACTTAGAGGCTCCCAGTCCATGCTTTTCGCTGCTGTGACGAGGGAGACAGGGAGACCTACTAAAAGGCTTTCACAAAAGTCTATGTTTTGGAGAGAAACAAACATGAGGATTTAGGATTCCGAGTTTATAGTTAGTATTTGAGTCGCTTCCAATTTTGGGGGAAAATAAGTAAAAGCTGATGAGTGATAAGCCTTAATATGTGTCCCTGGTTGCAGTATGTGGGTTGTGAAGGAATCAATGCACTGGGCACCTCCATGTGACACAGGCGCTTCTCTGAGGGACCATCCTTCCAGGAAGGACTCTAAAGAGGTGCTGTTTTCAACCCCAGGCCGTTAGAAGGAGCCCTGGCGTGCTCATTCTCGTGCTTCACATTTAAAAGCTCCATAAAGATACCCAAAGAACACCCGGCCCCCAGGGTTAATGAAATAACTGCAGGCTGGCTGAGGCCGAGGATCCCTAGCATTCTGGAGGATGGAGGGTGGGTATCTGGAAGAAGTCCCTGCAACCCTCCGATTGTCCTCCACTTGCCACGCCGGACCCTGCCACGTGCTGCCAAGGCCCCTGGAAGCCAGGGAGGCCTGGCTGTGCTGACGACCATCCAGAGAATCACGGCAGTGCGGGGCTCGCCCGGTGCCTCCACAGGGAGGCGTCTCCCTTGGCCATGGGCACTGGGCAGTGGCCCCAGCTGGTGGCCAAGCAGCTGCTCTGCTGACCTGGCTACAATGTGGGTCCTGACAGGAAGGTCAGGCGCTGCCCTCCAGGGTTCAACTGAAGACAGAGTCGATTCAACACGGGAACTCAGTAGCTCTTGCGTCCCCCTGCCCTCCGGGTTCCACACATACCACAGGGTCCTAAATGACAAGCTGCAATTACCGTAAAGTGCTAAAGTTACAAGTTGTTCTAAACATTCTTCAACAAAGAATATTCAGTGAAAACGAACCCCAGGCGGTTATAAACCTTTTTTTGCTGTGTAGAAACCATAAGGTTTGCATCCAAGAATATGTTGTCTGTTTGAGGCTGGCCTTTATTCTCTGAGACGGGTGCCAGTGGCATGCATCTCAAATGAGCAGTTGTCTGTGGCCCCAGAGTCTGTGGCTGAGGCATATCTAATCAGGTTAAGCAGCCGTTCATCCGGGCTGTCAGCTCCCTGGAAATCAGAGCATTATCTGCAACCACACACAACTCAAATAGAAGGTTGCAGCCTGGAGCCCTGACTTTCCAGCGGCCTCCGCCTCCCGACCTTGCTGTGGTGGCTGCTGGTTTTCTCTTTTCCTATGTGCCGATATCCAACGGTAGCCAGCTATTTTAGGGATTAAAACAGCTAATTGCAAATTTCCATCATGGCCAGCTGCTCAGAACGCCAGGCTGGAGAGCACGCTGGTGGTCTTTGCCTGTGGAGATGGTTTGGCTTGTTTGCCCTGTGAAGTCGTTGGTCCACACCCCAGCCCCACAAAGCTGTTCATTGGGGGCTGTTCCACATGGGCCACTTGATTTGGGGCTTGGGGAATTTTGTGGGGTTTAGTGTGAAATAGTGTGTGATTTTTTTTTTGGCCCCCCGAATCGTGGCTCTGTGGCCTCATCTGTGTGCTTGACTTGAGAGATGACAAAACTGAGGCTCAGAAAGGGTCCCATAACTAGTCAGGGCAGAGGTGGGGTGAGACTCCAGGCTTCCTGACTTCCTTTCTGGTGCTTTTTATTATGAGCTGTCGCACAACTCAATAATGTTGTTTCAAAGCGTAAGGGAGGCAGTAAACCAGACCTGCTGGCCCAGGTCTAAGTCCAGGCTTTGGTAGGTACCAGCTGTGTGATCTGGGGCAAGTTATTTAACCTTGCTGAGCTATAGCTTCTCCATCTGATAAATGGGTATAATAAGACCTGCTTCTCAGGTCTGTCAAAGTCATTAAATGAGCTCATGAGTTCCAGCTCCTAGCACAGTGCCTGGTGCTTAGAAGCAGCCCCTCGGCAGTTACCACTATAATGAGATGTGGCTCATTTGCTGAGGGAAGTCTCCAGATTCTCCACCTCAGATGAGACGTGCCGAAAGCTGATCATGCAGTGACCTCCTCCAGCTCCCTAAGTGCTTCCTGCCGTTTCTGAGAGGCAGTCTCCCTGTGGCCAGTGGGACCTAGTCCTAGGACCCAGGAGAAAATGAAAATTAAACTTTTGAATCGTTGTCCTTCTTTTTCTTTAGAACAGAGTTGATGGGCAAGGTAATATGCTCACGACTGCTTGCCGGCCTTGGCCCATCCAGAGGAGCAGTTTTCGGGGCAGCCTGCCATGGCCAGGTAGGGCTTCCCTCCTCTCAGGAAAAGCGTTGCTTTCACAAGCGAGGAAAGGACAGGCTCCTGCCTCTGCTTACTGCCATCCTCTGATCCCTGACCCTGATTCAGGGAGGGCTCGGTGGGTCTAAGGAGCCTCAGAGGCTGGGGGAGCCGGGGGGACAGACCTGGATGGAGACCACCTGGCCTCATGGAGATGTTGGGGATGAGGATTTTTTCCTGACTAATCAGAAACCCAGTCTTCTAGAACATCGGGTAGAAGTTGGAACTACTCCACAATCTCATCTGATCTTTAAGGAAGATGAGAAATATGAAGCACTAGAATGAAAAGAAATGGATGTTAGCAAATCATGAGACTGATTATTTCAAGTCATAGTTGGGAAAAAAAGAAAATTCTATTAGTTTAGGGATTTTTCTCCTTTTGTCTCATCAGCTTTTCTTTCTCAAAGAGAACACCGTGTCCAATATATATAATAAATTTATTTGGTTTACTATAACAATGATATCCTTTGCTATTCTTAAATCTCTACCAGATCCTCATCTATGAATTTCTAAAATTTGAACAACAACCATGATGTACAGTTTTATGACTTGAAACTCTTATTTCCAGTATAGAATCTCAAAGAATATGTTCAGCAAGGAGGTTAAATTTCAAAAATCTCAAATAAAATATTAAAAATAAACCATACACAGACATTTCAATTAGGTAGAGTTTACTCCATGAAGAGAAGGCTAGTTCAACCCCAGAAAATCCATCGATATAATTTCCCACATTGATAGATTAAAGAAAACAATATCACATTCTTACTTCAATCTAGATGCCGAAGCAGCATTTCCTAGTTCATCACTACAGGTAATCAGAAAACAGAAAAGCCTCTTTACAAACTAGAAATAGGTGGACACTTCCTCTACCGGAAAAAGGTCACATACCAAAAAACAACAGCAGACATCATCATATAATGGAGAAATTCCAGAGGTTAATATCAATATAGATATGGAATAAGCAGACGTCCCAATATCACTGTTACAACCTATCATAGTAATAGTCCTGGGAAAAACTATAAGCATTCTCCCCCTGAATATGGAATAAAACATGGAATAAAACAACATCAAAGGTTTAAAAATTGGAAGGGAAGAAATAATTGTCCTTACCTATAAATGAGAGAGATAGAGTGAGACAGAACCAGCAAACTCACAGAGATGATAAGCATGCTTAGCAAGGTTGCTAGCTACAAGTTTACCTTACAAAACAATCAATCAATAATGTTTTTTCCCCAAACTGGTAATAGACAACTAACAAGATAATAGAAAATAAAATTAACAACAACAACAACAAAAAACTAAAAGTTTCTAGAATTTAATTCGAAGAATACACAAGACTACCATGGAAAAATGTTACAGTTCCACAAAGGGATATAAAAGAAAATCAAAAGAACTGGAAAAGACACTCCAGTTCTTTTGATGGGATGACATAACATTATAAGGAACAAATATCTGCCCCTAAACATCTACAAAGTCAATGCAATCCCAATATTGCATTTTTTAAGAAACCCAATGTATTTAATCTAAAGTTTATACAGAAACGTAGACATCCGCAAGGAATTACATCAACAAAAGATGAGCAAAGAGAAGAGATTTGCCTACCAGATATTAAGTTATATTATAAAGGAAGCCCAATTAAAAATAATCAAAGGATGTGAGCAGGCAATTTATAGAAAAGGAGAGCAAAATAGCTAAATAAGCAGATGATAAGATTTCTCTGATTTCTGAGATGCTCAAACTCAGAAATCAGAGAAATGCAATTTAAATAAATAATAATGTATCATTTTACACATACTGGCATGTCAAAAATGGAAAGTTGGATAAAATGCCAAGAGTTGTGTGAATCTGGAGAAACGGGAAATGAGTGTGCTGTAGGTGGAAGTGCAGATTGGTGCACTTTTTCTGGAAAGCAGCCTGGCAGTACTCAGTCAAATTCAGTGTGTTTATGCCCAGGTCCTGCAGTCCTACTCCTACATGTGTAGCCCAGTGAATTCATCAGGTGCATGAGGAAGTACGTGTGGACGTGTTTATCACAGCTTGTATGTGGAAGCCAGGGGTGGAGAATATGTAGGTGTGGATAAGTAAAGCATGGTGAATGCAAAATATGGAATGCTATACAGTAGAGAAGCCTGGAGCCACATGGATAAATCAGAGGGGGGGCGGGGAGGGCACTAAGAAATAACCTGTGAGGCTCATAGGACAATATCTATGCAAAGCAAATAGCCACACATTTAAATGCCATACAATGTATTTATAAGTACATATACAAATTCAAGGATACATGTGGCCCACATCTGAGTGGTTAGTTGCCTATAGGGAGAGGGCAATGGGTGCAGGAAATGGGGATAAAAGGGAATCAGCCAAACAAGGGTGAGACCTTGCACAGATTGAACAATGGCATGTGCTATGAAAGGGTGTGATACTCTGCGATTGTGGACTACATAAAGGTGAGAGAAAAAGAGGAATTCATTGTGTACAATAGAAATTTCTATGCTCAGCATCTATTTTGAGATTGCACAGAACATATTTGGAGTGATGTATTCTCTCTAAAGAGATTTCGGTGAGTCTAATAGGATTTAGCATAGTAGATTGAAGAACACTGCCTATTGCTAACTACACCCCAGTGTCTTGCTTATTTCCATTATGTCTTAGAGAACTGGAGCCCAAGGTAGTTGGAGAGAGGGTAGAAGACAGTGCTTTGCTGAGAATAAATATTTATAGCAAGAGTTGATTGTTTGGAGAGGTTTTAACACCAAACAGCTAAACTGGAGAAAGAACTAGAAGGCCTCACTCTAAAGATTGCCAAAAAGGTAAAAGAGGGAGGGGGAGAAATGTAGGTAAGGATTGAGACAAATTTGTGTTTTAAAAATTTTAATCATCTTAAAATTTTGCTCTGAAAAAATCTTATTTCTAGACATAGTAAAAACTTGTTGAGCTCTTTTCTATGCAAGGAATGATTCATATATTAATTCATTTCACTCTCTAACAACACTGTGAATCAGATATTGTAAACCCACTTTACAGAAGAAAAAATCTGAAGCTCAGAGATGAGTTAAAAGAAGCCAAAAAGTAGAGGAGAGGTTTCAACCTAGATCTGGCTGACCTGCTCCAAAGCACCTGCTCTTTCTAGTGCTGCATACTAAAAGGTATTTGAGCTTAATTGTGTTTGTAAAGAGACCTATTTGTGACATTATAGTATTCAGGGTTCAGTGTAGGAAGCAGAAAGAACTCAGTATTTTAAGCATAATGGGATTTAATACCATGAATTCATTACTTAAGAAATAGTTGGAAGCGTGGCAGGGAGTCCAGCAGTGACTCCCGGGAGACTACAGGTGTGACCTGCCAATCAGGAAGGCCGGGAGAAGAGGGAAGCAGGAGGCCACCCCGAGAGCCATTGAGCTCAGGAGTCACCTTAGTAACTGAGCCAGGAATCAGGACACCACATCAGGAACTGTCACCATCCCCAACATTGCTCCTCAACACCCGAGAACCTGGCGCTCAGCACTAGGATGCTGTGTTCAGCTTTCATCAGTGCTTCAGCCGCCTCCTGGGGCTGATGTGGGGCCAAAGGAGTGACTGTACGTAAAGGGTGGAGAAGGGTGCCTGGCTCCAAGCAAGCACAAGATGAGTGCTACACAGATGGTGGTTCTCATTAGCACCATGCTACAGGTGAGAAAACTGAGGCCTGGAGAAGATCCGTAACTTGCTCAAGGTCCTGCAGCAAGTGGATGGGGCCCCGCACTGTCTGGCTGCAAAGCCTGTGTGTACCCGCCGTCCTCTAGGATGGGCACTGTGCACCTGGGCTGCCCCAGTGCTGTCACGCTTCTGAGGCCAGAGCAGACTCCAGCATCTGCACCTGGGACATTCAGTCACACACACACACCGCCTCCCATCCAGCACTCTCCCAGCCGCAGGGACAAAGTCTTGTTCCAGGTCCCAGGGTGGCCTGGGGTGTCTGTATCATGTCTCAATAACTCACCAAACCATGCCTGGCTTTGGGAACAAGCGAGGGGTGAACAAACACAAAGAAATGGCCAGAAAAAGGAGAGAGAGAGAGAGAGAGAGGTGCGCAGAGTAGACCAAAGCCTGCCTTTCTTTAGGAGACAGAAGGGGTGTGCTGTCCAGATGAGGCTGGGCCCTGCAGCCAGCAGCAGACGGCAGCAAACAGCTGGGGAGGCACCTGCTGCGGATCTTCCTCAGCCCATGGAGCCCACAGCTCATTTCCACAAGAATCAGCTAGTGCTGAAGAGGCAGCTGGAGGAAATGAGTCAAATAACACGAAGCCCTGCTCAGACTTGCCCCGAGGGCCGGGTGCCAGGGACGGGGTTTCCACAGGGAGTTGAGAACCTGGCTCCTGGGAGCATTTTGTTTAAATTGCTCTCCGCAGAACAGCCTTTGATAAGGCCCTTAGGCACCTAAGAATTAGACCCTACACCTCTTGGGTTCTGCTCAGGACAGACCATCCTTGTTTTCAAAATAACAATGCGCATGGCATTACAGTGACAGATAAATGCCATTACATATTTTGTGATAACCTGTAAAATTGTGTGGGACAGAGTGTAAACTATAATGTAAACTCCTCTCCATGGTTAGAAGCAATGCTTCAATATGTGTCCATCAGTCATAACAAATGTACCACAGTAATGAGGGATGTTGTTAATGTGGAAAGTGTGGGAGTGGGAGGGAGTGTGGCATATGGGAATCCCTTATATTCTTTTATGAACATTTATGTAATCTAAACCTTCTTTAAAAATAAATAAATAATTATAAAAAAATAACAACGCGGGAGAAACGTGCACCTTCACAGCCATTGCCTCCCAGCCCGGCCCGGTGATCTGAGAATGTGCTCTGGGGTCCCTGCCCAGTTCCAGCCCTGGTCCTGCCCCTGCCGGTGGCCCAGCTCAAAGGGCTCGGTGAGGGCTGAACACCTCCAGCGACATAAGACACTCAGAATGGCGTAAACTCTCAAGAAACAAGGCCTGTACTCTAATGCCTTTATAATTAACAAAAATGCCTATTACACTGGAGAGGGTGCAGAGTAAAACAATGGTGGTTATGAGCACTGGCTTTAGAATCAGGCAATCAGGGTTTGGATTCCTCAAAAAACAATTAATTCTCTTAGAGTCCTCATCTGTAAAACAGGAATAAAGATGCCTACCCATCGCAAGGACAAATACGATCTCACCGATATGAAAAAATTAGAATAAGCAAACTCATAGAGTCAGAATCTAGAACATAGGTTACCAGGGGCCGGTGTGGGGGTAGGGAATGGGGAGTTAATGCTTAAATCATACAGAGTTTCTATTTGGGTTGATTGTCAAGTTTTGGTAATGGATGGTGGTGATGGAAGCATGAATGTAATTAACAGCACTGAATTATATATTGGAATGTGGTTAAAAAGGGGAATTTTAGGTTGTATATGTGTTACTAGAATAAAAATTAAAAATAAAACATGGGACTATACAATACAAACAATGAACCCTATTGTAAACAATGGACTATAGTTCATAGTACAATTGTAAAAATGTTCTTTCATGAATTGTGGCAAATGTACCACACGAAGGCAAGGTTTTAATAAGAGGGTGGTATATTGGAAGTCTGTATTTTATGCACACTTTTTCTGTATACCTACAACTTCTCCAATTAAAAGGAAAAAAAGAAAGAAGTGCCTACCCTGGGGGTTGTTATGAGGATGCAGTAAGGCAACATAGAGGTTAACATAGAGCTGGTGCAAGGAGGCCTCCATCCGTAGATGGTTCACAATGGTAACGGCAATGATAGTGTTGTGTAGGGAAACTGAGGCATTATGAAGGTAAAGTGACCTTCCAAAGTGACACACTTGGTAAACAGCAGGGCTGGGTCTGGCACTGGGTTTTCTGAGCCTCTCTCTGGAGCTCTTGCCTCTGGTGGGCCTGGTGCCTCTGCCGAGGCCCGTGTGTGTGACAAAGGCTCCCCGTTAGAAGCGACCGGCGCTTTCTATGGATGCCGCTGTGTGCTCAGGGCCTGGTGCAAAGGAGTTTTGCTTTAGTGAAGAACTAAGATGTAGGACCTGTTTTGCATCCTGAAGACCTGGTCGCCGTAGCCTTGCAGAAGTTGTCCCAAATCAGGAGGCAGCACCTTCAGCTAACTCTGGAAGAATGAATGTCCAATTCGGGGCTGATGGCATAGAGCCTGGAAGAAAAGTGGGTCTTCCATGGGGATATTCTTTTGGAAAGATAATTTGACTAGAAAATTTTCGTAGGAAAGTTCTACCTGCTCCATGCTCCTCGGACTTTTTCCAATCATCAGGCTGACCTGCCAACATTTTCCAAATTAAGGTCAAATCAAAAGAGATTTTTCACTATGCATAAGTTAGTGGACGGGAATGAGAGCAAATCGAATTCATGCAAAAATAGAGGAAATTAATTTTTAAAAAGCCCAAGCAAACACCCTGTAATTTTCAGTGATTTCCTTTCAGGGAAACTGTGACCGCTGTCACTATAAACAAAGCAGAGAATAAATAAATAAAAAGGGAGAGAAATTTGTGTTTTTTTTCTCCTTGCCTCCCTGATGGATGGTTTATGGAGGCCTCGGGATAAAAGTCAGCCTGTAACTAATCGTTCCCAGATGGTGCCTGCCTCTGCCCCTGCCTCTGCTCCAGCGTTTTCCGCGCGCCTGCCCCGGGCCTGCCAGATGCGCTGATGGTGAGGGAGCTGGACCCTCGGCCCCTAGGCTGGGGTGCAGCCAGATGCGGGGAGGCAGCAGAAGGTCGGGGCTGTCAGCGGGAGGGGCACATGACCGTCATGGAAACGGTGGGCTGCCAGAGCCCTCTCCCTTCAGCATGTGGCCTGGGTTCCCCGCAATCTGGCTGTGACTCTAGAACTGGGGCCGCTGCGGGGCTTGTGGGCCTCCTTGCCCTAGGGATCACCTTCCTCAGCGGTGCTCACTGACAGGCTCACAAGGGGTCCAGCCAGGCAGAGAGCCCTTCCTCACCAGGAGAAGGACTTTGTGCTTCCAGTGTCCCATGGGTCTGCTGAACCAGTTGTTACAGCCTCAGATCCCTCTGAAATGAGGCTGGCCTGTGGTCGCCATAATTAAAGTAACCATCTCATATCATTTTGGCTCCTGTGAGGTCAGGGGTGGGGGTCTCCATGGAAAGCATTTGACTGGCATTGCTGTCCCCCACCTGCTGGGGGGCTCCTCACTCTGGGTGCCCGCCCCCCCAGCACCTCTGCTATGTGTCCACACCCTTAAACCTCAGGAAGCAGTACTGACATGGTACATGACTCAAGGGGTGACCACTGGGAAGCATCTCCTTTCTTCGTCATCGTCCTCCTCCTCCTTTGCAGTCTCCCCCCACCCCACCCCAGGAATAAGGCCTGGAATGTCACACAGTAAGTCCTCTCCTGATCCCCCAGCAACCAGGATTTAGCAGAAATGGAGTTGGACATGTCGCCAGATTCTGAACCTTTATTCTCGCCATCTTGGCGTCTTTCCTGACTGTATTCTAGGGACTCAGGAACATTTACAAGAGCAGACGTTCTCTTTGTACATGAGAAGACAGAAGTCTTTCTCTACAAAGAACTTGAAGATAACTTTTTACTTGTTGAATATCTCTTGCAAAACAAATACCTTGATGAGTTGGAGTAAATGAATCAGAAACAGATGGATAGAGTTTCTCTGAAATACACAGAATTTCAACCCAGCGGGAAAGGGAAGCAGGGGTAGGGGGATGCGAAAAGCATTTAGGGTTTCCATGAGCCCAACATACTCAAGGGAAAAAGGCTTGAGCGTTTGACAGCTCCAGACGGCTAATCTGGACACATCCCGTCCAGTGTTCACAGCACTTCCAAGGGGCCCAGTTATCAAGAACGTGGAGCTGCTATCAAGTCTCTAAAACATGGCTTCTGAAAATAAGCTGTTTTAATTTACAGTGTACCTTTCCCTAACTACTCCCCTGGAGCACATGGCCCCATGGAAGATGGAAATTATTTTGGAGATAACCATTTGCTGGGTTTGGCATCCATTCCGCAACAGTTAGATGTGTGGAAAGAAGGCCTGATTGGTGGGGCGGGGGGTGTGCTGGGCGGGCCAGAGCGGACACTTCAGTGGTTTCTACAAGAATGTGAAAATACTATATTTTGTGACAAAGTTGCTCCAGGGTAGGCAGATTACTCACAAATCAGTTACAGATTTTCCTGAAATATGTAGGGACTTCCATGCAGAAGACAGGGAGGTTGGGGCCCAAACGCATTCGGGGTTTGGCTGAGCTGAAAATACAGGGATGGAGGTGGAGGCGAGGATGGGTCCCAGCAGGGGCCTCTTGGCCGGTCCTTGCACCTTCCTAAGCCTATGGCCTGCGCCAAGACGCCCGTCTGCAGGGTGGCCCTGCAGGGCTGTCGGGGCTCTTGCTGCCCCCTTGGTTGTCTAGTCTGCCATGGAGTGTGAGTATCTCCCCCAAACAGACCCAAGTCTGTGGCAGCCTCTATCCCACCTTCCCGTAGCTGTCTTCATGGTTCAAAGGAGGAGCTTCCCGGGATGGGGCATGACATTTGGCAAATGACCCCCAAATGGAAAATGACAGGGGAGCCATCAGAGTCTGTTCTGAATTTATTGGTCCTGAATTTTTTTAGACACTTCTTCACAGGCCCAACTGTGGTTCTTCCTAGAAAATCAAAGGCATTCATTAGTTTATTAATTCACACTTCCATCTAAAATGGTCTCAAATGGAGCTCTTTGCTTCTCTTACTGCCTTAGTATTCCCCATCTCAGCCAGTGGCTATGTCATCCACTCAAGCCGCAAACCTCAGGCTCCTCCTCTGTTGCTCCCTCTCGCCAGTTCTTCATAACCAGTCCAGCAGGAAGCCCTGGAAGTGTAACTTCCAGACCCAGAATATGTCTTGAAAACATACACTGCCACTGCCCCATTCAGGCCCCCAGCACCTTCCATCTGGACCACCTCAGTTACCTCCCAGATGGCTGCCACCATCTCCTCTCACTGCTCTTCCCATCTTTCCACCAATCCTTTCCCCACACAGCTGCCCCGGGGATCATTTTTCTTCTCAAAATAGAATTCAGATCATGTCATTTTTTTTCCACTTAAAGTTGCTTAGTGGCTTCCCAGTGTACTTAGAATTAAATGCAAACCTCTTGTTGTGACCTTCAAGACCCTGTGTGATCCAAACCCTCACTTTCCCCTCTGAACCCCACCCCTTCTTCCCTGGGATCCAGCTACTACCCTCCTCCCAGACACCCTGGTCCACCTCGAGCCCTTCACACACGCATCAAGGAACTCTTTTTCTGCAGCTCTTTACTGGTTCCTTCTCATGATGCCCATCTCTTGCTTATATGTCTCCTATTTGTTCAGAGACAATGGCAATGAGCCCAAAGCCTGGAGACCTTAATGTAAACCAGCCATGGATTGGAGGAGAAAATAGGACAGTTTTCTGGCTGCAGATCTTTATTTCCATTTAATCTTTGTCACTTGTTAGCAGGAAGATGCACATGAGCGTGTTAGCATGCGTGTGTGTACACACACACACGCACACACACACCTTTACACTCCTTGCCCTGGCAAGGAGGGTGCTTGTGAGGAGGGGATAATGGGAGCAGAGCTGGGGCTCATGAACAAATCTCCGCAATGAAAAAGCCTCTTGTAACCCTAGACGGCCACAGTCCAGGAAACCTGCCGTGGGGGTCGTGTGAGAGGGTCTCCCTCCTGATGGTGGAGGATGAGGATGCTGGGATACCTGGCTTGTCAGCGGTGAGTGAACTGGCATGAGCATGCATGCCTTTGCACCCTCCGTCCTCTGATGTGACTGCACATGTGTCTGGGACAGTGACAAATCTAGAGCGATCCGCTGGTGCGTGAAGAGGGGGAAGAGAGCGTGGGAGGGAGACCTGCCTGAGGCCACCAGGGGAGGGCTGCCTCTTAGGGCATGTGGCTCTCCTCTTCCAACCCCTATCCTTATTATAAAATAATACGGGCTGTCTTGGAAACTTTTAAACATTACAGAAAATTAAGGACGTAAGGGGATCAAATCTCCTAGGATTCCCTTATCCAAAGACAACCATTGTTAGTATTTTGATGCATTTCTTCCAGCCTTTTCCCTATGAAGTTTTAACAATTCTCTTTAGTGTTACATAGCAGCCATCATACGGTATATACAACTTTCTGTCCTGGTTTTCCCCGTATCATTGGAAACTAAGCATTTTTAAGGTCACCTATTTACTAAGAATATCATTCATACAGGGATGGATATACCCAAGATTCAGTTTATCTTTCCCCAGTGAAGAGGAATTTATGTTATCTTGAATGGTTAATTATTATACATAGCATGGTGATTAACATTAATTTTTTTGTATGAAAGGTTTAGGATGACTCTCTCAGGATAGACTGGATGGATCTTTTAGGTTGGGCCAGTCATTTTAACCTGTAACTTCATATTTAGTTCATTGTAGTCAGTAAAGCAATTATTTTTATATCTTGTTATTTTCTCTCGTGATCTCCTTTTGTTTTCCCTTAGATTCATTTTGAAGTAAGTTCTTCATGTTTGTGGGAGGGCTCACCAACCTGTAGGTGTGTGATGGAGACGACTGCTCACCCAAATCCTTTCTCCCCTTTGCCCTGGGCATGCAGCTAGACTCTGTTTCCCAGGGCCCCTTGCAGTTAGATGTGTCATGTGATTGAGTTTAGGCCAATGGAATGTGAGAGGAAGTGAGGCATCCTACTTCCTGCCCTGGCCATAAATTCTGGTGTATGATCCTCCATATTTTTCTTCTTTCATCGACTGCATGCACAATGTGCTAGAGGATGACAGAGTCAAGAGATAGGAGGGGCCTGGGTCCTTGAATGACATGGAGGAGACCCACCCTGCCCTCCTCAACATCTGTCCACAGCTACTATGTGAGCAAGAGATAAGCTTGTGTTGCAACATTACGATTTGGGTTTGTTTGTTACAATAGTTTAGCCCCCGCTGACAAATACAGGGTGCAAACAAAGCCTCTCTAACATTAATACCCAACTTTTAATGGCTCTAAGCCCCTACCAGTGTAAATGCAGGACCACGTCTTCCTCACCCAGGTATTTCTGGGGTTCCTGAGCTTGTGTGAACCCAGGAACTGTTCTGATCATCTTCCTTCACTGGGGCTCCCTCATCAAGGAATCCTGTTTCCTTCTCTATGGTAAATAAAGCACAATTGGTATCAACCCCCCAGGGCTGTGGCTTTGGAGTAGACAAATTTGGGGATGTGTTTTGAGTTCCTCCATGATCCATATTGTCAGAGACTCCTCCTGGCCAAGGGCCTTGGGCACTTCTCTTGAGCTATCCCCTGGGAGGGGCCTTCTTGCCTAGGAAGGACCCATAGGCTGCAGGATGGAGCTGAAACAGATCTGAATGGTATCTTCCCAAACAAAGGCAAGGGGAACCAAACTGATAGTCCTTCCAAAGCCTCTGTTCTGAGAGGCAGGGTGGTGGGCGGCCGTGGGCAGCTGGAGACGGCAGGCAGAGGGAGCGGGATGGAGCAGAGGTGGGAGGCATGTCCTGGAGATCCCAGGAGCTCCGGAGGAGGGCCTGCGGTTGTGCTCATGGGAGGTAAGGGGTCTCCTAAGGTGCCAAATCTGTTTAAACATGTGCTACAAAATTATAAGGTGCTATTTCCTGAGCTGCCTAATTTAAAAACCCACATCAAGGATTTGGTAATAAAAATATCATTTCATATTCCACATCTGATGAAAGCTGCCTCATTGCCAATGTTTCCACTGAGGAGCCTCTTCCTCTGTAACAGCCCCACATGTACAGTTTCACAGTCTGCTCTGTCACACGGCGAGGGACAGTGGAGTGGTCAAATCCCAGCTCCAGTGATTTAGATGGTCAAGAGCAAGCTCCTTCAACTCTCTGGGCCATAGTTTCTTCCTCTGTAAAATGGGGACAATAGTGGAAATGGTCTCACAGGTATTGGGAGGATTTAGTAAATTAAAGCATGACAAGTCACATAACTGCCTGGAAGAGAGCTATTACTATAAGAAACAGTTAGGCTTTTTCTGGCTGAATTCTAAAGCTTTAATTCAGACTATGACCTTATATTCACCAGACACTTGAACCAAGTAAAATAGCTGTCCAATTTAGAGAGCACTTTTGTGTTTTGTTTTGGTTCCAGTTCCAGTTTTTATTTTTATTTTTTAAAATTTATACAGGTTCGGTTGTTTTTCCAAACTGTATTTGCGGGACTTTTGGAAAAGTTTGAGAATTTGCATTTGGGTTTGGTTTTGATTTTCTATTGAAAAGTGCAGCTTGGGCTGGTTGGGGGGCTCAGTTCAAAACCATGAGAGTTTGGTTCTCCTTCTCTGCTGCTTGCCAGGGCATATGCGGCAGGGAAACACAGCAGCACCTGGGAGGCAATCGCCTCTGCAAACCCTGCACAGTGCGGGCCCCTAGGCTCTGTGTCCAAAAGTTACTTGAAAACTGTGGCTCACAAGTATCGTGAGACATGACAGCATTACAGGCTCAAAACCGTGTGGCTTACATCGCAGGGCCATGGTGGCAACGGTTTCTTTCATCACAGGCTTTACCTGCGGCAGAACCACATCCCACCTGAAAGTTCAGAGGCGATTTGCTCTAAGTTCATTCACGTCCACTGACAAAATTTTAACTTCTGCCTCACAAGTGCCTTCTTGTTATCTCAGAGAATGAACAGAGATTTAGTCCATCCCACAGAACAGTTAGTAAACGCATGTGCCCTGATTTTATTTATATTGCTTTTTCAAGGCTAATCATTTATTCTTGGGACCTTGGTTTCCCCAGGTTCCAGCATTAGCACAAACAGAGTCCCCAGTAATGGTGAGAACCTGCATTTCCCTGGCTTCACCTCCATTGCCTTGGGAAGAACTTTAGCACCTGCAGAGTCTGACCAGGGTGATGCTGGGTGGGGTCCCTGTGGACACAGCCCATGGTCTGTGGAGAAGCACCCCCCTCCCCGCCCTTTGTTGTTTGGTCCTGGTGAAGTCTTCCACCACTGCTGCTTGCAGTTTTGTCAGAGCAACGTCCTTTTGGTTTGCCCTCAGCCTCCATTTGAGTGCCAGAAGTGAATCCATGTGCAGCTCAGAGGTGACAATCCAGAGTGACAGATTTCAGACTCAAACTCTCTTCAGAAACGTGGCTTCCTTCTGACCTCGGTGGGTTTTTTTTAAAGTGGGTTAAGTTGGTCACTTGTGGCTGCCTCATCCCTTGGGCTCTGTGTTCCCAGGGCCTTGTTGTTCCTTTGGTCACATACACTTCTGGGGACCCTCCCCACAAGCTCCCTAGACACAACCAGGCAAGTCCAAATTCTAACTCAGGCCTCTTCTGCTTGTCTTCATCAAGGTAAATAGTGGCTGAGGGTAACTGATGTGATGAACACAGAGCTTGAGCTATCGGTTTATGACACGAACTCAAATCAGCCACAATAATTAAGGAGAAGCAATGAGCCACACATTGTAAAACAAGAAAGCTCTCTGCAAATGTAACAGACCAATTTGCCAAAAATCAGTTAGCCATATAACCTGTTTGCCAATGTTTCCCATTTCACTGCAGCCCTTATTTGAAGAGGGGTTCAGGGGATTCGTGGCCCACCTCTGCCTTGATCAGGCTGGATTATCCACTAACTAAAATCATGTTTCTCTTAACTACTTATAAAGTTGATAATCATTCACATTGCACAGAATGGTTTCTATGGCCTTTGAGGCTCTTTTTTTTTTTCAGTTCTGGTCTTGCTGAGGCTTTCTAAAGACAATCTCGGAAGCTGGTTTGTAGGAGGTGGTATAGGTGGAGGGCTCCAGAGACCCTGCCTTCCAGGGCAGCAGCAGTGTCCTCCCCTGACCCTACAAGTACCCCTGTGTCCTGCCCTGGGACATACCTGGGAGCAAGTTCTCAGGGCCACTTCTCACATGGCCACAGACATGGACAGGAAGAGATTAGGTCCTGGCCCAGGCAAGGCAACAACATGGCTGCTGCAAAGAGCGTGTGTGTTTTGGGTGCAATGGTCATTTCCGGCACACTGTCCAGGGTTAAGATTTATTCTACCTGGGGTAGATTGTCTGCAAATATAGCCAACAACTGTTCCTGTCCTCTACTGGCACCATAAAGTAGGGTCTCTTTTCCTTCCTCTTGAATCTGGGATGACCTTGTGGGAATGACATTCTGGAACATCTAAGCCCGGGCTTTAAGAGGCCTAGCAGCTTCTGCTATCTTGGAGCTCTGAGCTACCCTGACAGCTGCTGAAGGACTAGGCATGGGAGTGAGGCTATCTTGATTTATTCAGGCCCTGTTTAGCCTCCAGACTGCCAAATCATGAGCGAATAAATGGTTCTTGTTTGAAGCCTTTAAGCTATGGGGTGGCTTGTTACACAGCGGTTGATAATGGGTACACTTTTCCTCTGCATGTTACTTACTCTGGAAGCTTGCATATGATTGACTTGAAACTTCCTGGGCAGATGTGGCAAAGATGTGGGCAAAATTTGCACAAGACATTCAGGGGAAAAATCTAGACTGAGGCCTTTTCTCCCAGAGATTTCAAGCTGTGGACACCAGTGAGGATGAAGCCAAAGCTCAGACCATAGTCATGAGAGGGCAATGAACCTCCTGAAATAAAACCAGTAGCGTGGCGGTGATGGAGTTTGGGGCACATCTTCATGATGCCAGAGCTTCTGGCACTAAGGCAACTGCTACCGCAGAGGGACGCTCTGTTTCCCCGCTCAGCTGGGTTCTGTTGATTGGCATATGGGCATTTCCTTGATGTGTAAGAAAAGAGGAGAGAGGGGAGGGAGGGGCTTGAGAGAGAGACGCAATTTGGGGCCCGCTGGAGCCTCAAGCATTGCCCCTGAGGCTGTCCTGAGGGGGTTATTTTTTTGACTCCCAAACTGTAAAGTCAGGCATCCCGGGTGTATTAATTATTACAATCTTTAGTTTCATTTTCTTTTAGAAAGTAGATATTGCACCTTGAGGAGGAGGAATTGTTGAAAAATGAAAGAGTACCAGCAGTTGTCAAATGGTATCCTCCTGTTCCGTTTCTTCCCACATCCATACTCTGTGTCGCAGGACACAAAGAAATAATTTTTAGCATTTGAGGAAAATTGTTCATAATACTTGCCCAACCTAAGTATTTGAAAATAAGCCCTTGCCATCACTGAATATATGAATAGTTAAAATACTGATTTTTCTAAAAAAAAACAACAAAGGCTCCAAGAGAAGAGTGATTTGGGTTTTCTTTTCTTTCTTTCTTTTTTTTTTCTTTAAAAATCAACAAATCAGAACACACCTTCACCATGCCAAACCTGAACTCCAAACGTGTGCTTAAGGGAGACAGGACTGACAGCCCAGGGACTTGAAGGTCCCATTAGCAGTCGTCCACACCCATTACCCTGTCTCTCTGGATTTCCTTTCATGCCACTGTTCCAACACCCTTTGCAAAGAGAACTGACAGACAGATTTTGAAATTTGCATGCGGATCCTTCTTGATAGTAAAAATGCTTCAAGATGTGGCTGGGAGGGCTGGGTGGCTGACTCCTGGGGTTTTGTGAAGCTCTTCCCGGTTCCACCGTTGGTCCCCTGAATGACAGTGATCCCTTGCCTCCCTTGCAGAGAGGGGGTCCCAACAGGGACCTGTGACCCAGGAGGGTGGCCTTCTCTGGAGAACCCATAGGTCAAGCTTCAGATATGCAGGGGCAGGGCAGTGAAGGGAACCAAGGGCTGTGAGGGCAGCACGGGCGGGCACGGTGGGCTAGGGCAGGCTGGTCAGTGACTCCCGCCATGACTTGGCTTCATGCAATGGCCAAGGAAGGACACAGCGTCAAGGAGAGGACATTTACCCACTGGGTCACTCTGTCACGTCACCAGAACCATTGCGGGGTGGGAACGGGCTCGGCCGGCAGTCACCTTGCTTCTCTGCCCTCAAATCTGTCAAGCCTTTTCTTTTAGCATCAATCTGTCAAGTTTCTAGGATCGTCTGCTGGGGGTGTCTCAGTGCAGGGCTTGATGAATTTAGATGAGAAAAAAATGACATCTTTTCACTCACCTCAGCCTGAAATTTCGCATTCCCCACAAATGCAGACTTTATTGCAAGCAGAAATCACAGACACTTCCATATTACATTGAACACATCTCAAAATAATATTTATGCCCATTATGACTTCAGTATTATGGCAGACATTAGGCCCACCGCTGAATCTTGTTATTTGAGATCTTTCAAAAAAGAAAGCACATAGAAAACTATATCACAATTTTAAAAAAATAGTATTTCAGTAGAGGTGGTTTCCTTTATAAACCTATGCATTTTATTTTATGCATTTAAAAAGTCAACCTAGAAGGGGTTCCTGGGTGTCACCAGGTGGCCAGAGGGCCCACGACACACAAAGCTTAAGAACTCCTGGTCCACGGCTCTGCTCCCCAAACTGCCTGGGGGGCACAGCTCTGGGTGCCTGGATAAACAAGGACAACTCCCTGGAAAATGAGCGCTAATCAAGTGTTACGCTTTTCAGATATTTTATATGAAAGGAAACAGTGATGTGTTATGGAGCAGAAAGCAAACTTTACAGGAATTTTTAGGATAAAACGTGACCTGGGAAAGGCGTTTTTGTGTGTGTGGCTGGTTGTTTGGATATGCTTCCAGAACTTTGGGGGCATAAGATCAGGCTCCTCTGTGTTAAGGGCAGATACATCACTGGAAAATTGGATTTGCACAGATCGAAAGGGAACCAACCGCATGCCACCCTGCACAGTCGAGTGCTGAGGAACAAGGCCTCGTAAACGCGCTCTTTCCTGTCACCTCCCTTTAAATTAGGAAGGCTGTGTGGAATGGTTGAAAGAGGATAAACTTGGGTTCCACTCTGAGCTCTGCCGCTTACTGACTGTGTGATCTGGGCACGTTCCTTACTGGCTCAGGGCTTCTGTTTCCCCGTCTGTGGAATAGACAACCAGCAGCTACCTCACGGAAAATACAAAACACCTGGTTTCTAGAAGGGACTCCATCAAGTTTAATTTAAAAAAAAAGGAAAGCCGAGATCTTTTTCATCTTGCACCCACTCTCCTCAGTGATTTTTGGCCTGGGTACCAGCTTTTATCTCAGCTTTTCCACCCCAACCCTGGTCGAAGGGAGAGAGGCTTCGCAAATGAGCCGGAAATTCCCTTTCGGGTCTCCCCTCAGTCTGCACTCGAGGTCCTCAGTCTTTTCTGGCTGCCTCTTCTCAAGCGCCTCCAATTTGACGACAAATCCCAAGGGGCTGAAAACAGAAACAGCAGAGATCGGTGGAAATTTCAGACCCCAGGCGGGGCCACCCCATCGGAGCCTGGAGAGGCAGGATATAACGAGCTTGGCTCTGCCAGCCAGAGAGCCCGAGCCAGTGAGGCCGGCTCAGTTTCTTTTTCAAGTACAATGGTTCTGATTTTATATCTGCCTGCCTCCCTTAGTGGTTTGTAGTGGGACTTGAAAGAGGAAAGAGAATGAAAGTCTTTGTACCCCATGAAGCTATATAAAAGTTATGTTGTCAGTGCCATTGTCATAGTTTGCTTAGTCCAGTTGCCATTCCACCAGAAAGTGCCTTCTGGGAGGGTTCGTGTCCCAGAACTACCGACTCCCCCACTGAGACTGCTCTGGGCCTTCTGTTGGGAGGGGAGGCTCCCTGTGGGCGAGAAGAACAGAGGGAGCAGCCAGGCCAGCCAGGACTTGTTGCCATCCTGCCCTTGAAGCCAAAAGATTGGCTTATGGTCAGCACATGGTGGATGCGCCTCAGAGGGGCTCAGAGAGCTAGTGTTACCAGTATTACTTCAAAATAAAAGGCAGTGATGCTACATTTGTGTTTTCAAGTTTGAAGAGCCCTTTCACAAACATTATCTAATTTAATTCTCTCACCAACCTGATGAGGTTATTATCCCCCTAATATTATTCCCATTTTACAGATGAGGAAACTGAGGCACAGAAAAGTTAAGTTAAAAAGGTCACAAAACCTTTTTTTTTCTGTTTAATTTTCTGATGACAAGAAGCTCCATAGTTAGATTGGGGTGAGGGGTAAAAGAACAACTGCTACAAAAATGGTATATAGGCAGTGTCCATCCAAAAGTTAGGATATTTATGTTCTTCTGAAAGCATCCCAGACAAGAGAAGGCCGCTCCTGGGCCTCCAGGGCTGCCTGGTTTACAAATGAGTCTAAAGCTAAATGAGACCTGAGCCATTGGGCCTGGGGTAGAGGTGGAGGACCAAATGAGAGACAAAGCTGGAGCTGGGGTGGAGGTTAGGGGAAATCCTCAGCAGTCCGATACGGTACCACCACGTCTGCCTCCATAAACCTGAGTGAGGTCTCGGCAAATCCTGCAGGAGGCTGTTGGGTAGTTCTTTTGCAATCCATAAACCTGTGCTGCTCAGGAACCCTACCTCCTGCTTCCCGTGGCTCCAGGCAGAGAGGAGGCTCTAATTCAGCCATTCAGAACAGGGTAGGACCACCTTCTGGGGGGCTCCCACTGGCATTTAGTAGGTGCCAGAAGATGCCAGACCCCTGCCATTCCTGGGGCTGTCCTACAAAATAAGGAACTGTCCCAACCCCTGCAGTACTGTCAAATGTCCAGTTGGACAGTTATTCCTAAAGTCAAAAACACTGTTATTGTTATTACCACATCTAGAACCCAATGTAAATTATTTTTTGCACAGTTTAGAATATATTAGCTTTTCCATGAAGCAATTAGTACATACATTAAGATTGTACTTCAACAATGTTCACAATTTAGGGAAAACTTGTTGCCGAGAGCAATGCTGCTTGTATTTTTTGAATCCCTTGGATGGCCCATGGGCATCCCTCTGCTTCTTTCAGAGGAGCAGCCCCTGATTCTTCATTCTGGCTTCCAGAGTCACCGGGCTAGGCATTTGCATATCATGATACATGTTAATTTATCATAAGTTGCTTTATTTTATTTATTCAAGTTGATATTTTTCGATTATAAATACATTATATTAGTGTTTACTGTCATTTCAGGATAGTAAAGGAGCATTACGAAATATTTGTAATAGAAAAGAGACACATTTGAGAAGGTTGTGAATTGCAGCTCTGAGCAAATGACAGTTTACTTTTTTTCCTAAGAATCATGGGATTTCAGGGTTGGAAGAGAGCTTGATGGTTACCCAGTCCCTCCACATGCCACCCCATCCAGAGCTTGAATCCCGTGAAGTTGGACCCAGGGCCTCCACACATCTCCGCCCTCTTCCTGGGACGTGACCCATGTGGGGTGCCAGATGGGCAATATGGGAGAATGTGCTGGAGGACCACTGCCAACTCAGGGAGCCTCATGGGTCTCGGCAGGGGATATTGTAGGTGCTGGGGCCCAAGAGCCCCTCAAGATGTCATCCACTTAATACTCTCAGCACCAGCTCAGCAGAAAACCTGGATCCTCATTCTAGGTGGAAATACTCTCAGAGACTCAGCCTGTATCAGGGATCCCAGAAATGCCAAGCCAATGGATCAGCTCACCATGTCTCAAACCATGACCTGATGCCTGAATTCTGAATGGCACTGTGGACATCTGATTATCATGAAGTGCTGAGCCAGGTGGAAATGAGGAAAAAGCAGGCTGGGGCCAGTGTGAAACTAGAGGGCAACCAAGCGAAGGTGCCACTTTGTAGTTTATTCCAGAGTTAAGCGTCTATGACTCCATATTCTAGGGTAAAGGAACTTGTGAGCAGGTGGGCCTCAGCCAGGACCAGCCCCTTGCTTCCTGCTGACTCAGTGTCCTCACAGCAGCCTGGACAGGAGGGAGACCCCGGGGAGCAGAAGGCTGGGCTCGGCCACACCTTCCAGCATTCTGACCACATCTGTGCCGCCCCCACACGGTTCCCCCTCCCACCCCAACCCCCCCCCATGAAGCTTGAAACCCCCTTGCCCACGCCCTGTGCCCTTTTGATTGGGGCTGCACAGTTGTACTCCACCTACTTTTCCGTCCCCCACCCCCAGGCTGACACAGAGTCCTCTGTCTTCGTGTGGAATGCTGTAGCAATTCTGAGCATGGTGCTGGACGAGTCGTCCAGCTCCCCCTATAAACTTTTTATAGCTTAGGAAAATAAACATGTGGTTTAAGGTCTTTGCATAGGCTGTGCTTGCCGAGTTAGAGCTTGCTTTACAGAACTAAGAAAGAAAATATTGGTAGAGTTAATAAAGTTCTGAGCCAGCCAAGGGACAGTAGTCCAGAAATCTGGGGGAGGGTCTGACAGTTTAAGACATTTAAAAAAAGAGTTATCTGTGCAGCTGCCTTCTCGCTCCTCTGCCTCTCAGAATCTGAGTGGCTAGGGCGCCACAGCCAGGCTTCCAGGGCTCTGGAGCAGGGAACCATGGAACGGATAGGGAAGTGCCGCGACGCCCGGCAGCGAAGGCCCTCAGAGATGGTTTTACAGACAAGGAAATAGGGTCCAGAGAGAGGAAGTGCTCTACCTCGGGAGAGCTGGGACAGTGCACTTTTCACTCAAGCAGCTTTTGCTATCTGTTGTGTGCTGGCCTGTGAGGAGGAGGGGGACGGGGCAGCAGGGGGACCGTTAGATGCGTATGCGCCCTGGGCAGGGCCACGGGGAGGGCTTCAGGGGCCACAGTTGAGGCCTAGTTCCTGGGTTTGTGGAGGAGCAGGTCCCTGGGAAGAGGGAGAGGGAGAATTCTTAGGAATCTATGAGGTTTCCAATTTGAGCACATAATAGATAGTGTTCTTGTTGCCATTTATTAATCACTTCCTCTGTGCCAGGGCCTGATGTTACCCCCACTGAATCCTCACAGCCTTGAGAGGCAGAGATTACTGCCCTCATTGGCAGCTGAGAAAAACTACAGCTCAAGGAGGCTGAGCCACTTGCCCAAAGTCACATGGCTTGTAAACGGCAGAGCCAGGAGTCAGACCCCTGCCTCCACATCTGTGTACCTGCTCAAACGTCTTCCAGGAGCAGGTTGTGGGAACCACAAGGAGGCTGGCGTAGGCTGGCTGAGGGTGAGGGTCCTGTGTCAGGCTGAGGGTCCTGTGTCAGGCTGAGGGTGAGGGTGAGGGTCCTGTGTCAGGCAGACACAGGTCCATGGAATGCCTGGAAACAGGTGTCCCAGCGGGAGGGTGGGTTTGGGGCCACCTGCTGGAGGACAGATAGTGAAGCCAGGAATGTTTTCTGCTTATAAAGGACTCCAGCGATATGGATTAAAGCCCACCCTGATTCAGCTGGACTGTGTCTTAACTAAAAATAACATCTTCAAAAGGCCCTCTTTATAAATAAGCACACACCCACAGACCTCCGGATTAAGCTTGAGAAGGTGCCCTTCGTTGGGGTACAAAATTCAACCTCCCACACCAACTTTATGTTTTGCTGGGTAAGGACTTAAAACCATGCCATTGTGGGAGACTGTTGTTCACAGCTCCCCACGTCATCCCCTGCAACAGGACCGTGCAAACCCCCGTTCGCTGTGTGGCTCAACATGCCTCTTGGCAGAATATTCTTTCCCATTGAGCTCTGCCAATGACTTGTTTTGGCCGATGAAAGGAGAGGAGACTTGACCTATGGCATGTCCAAGCAGAAGATTTACATGTATTCACATGGTCAACTCAGTCTATGAGAACCTTCTATTTGGTCCTAGAATGAGAAGACAGGTGGAATAGACCTGCAGTCAGCCCTCAGTCCTCATGCAATGTGAGTGACATCTAAATATTTGATGGTGAAAGGCACTGAGATTTGGGACGTGCTTGTTACCCCAGCAAATGATTAGTCCAATCCTCTACTATCACCATCATTCATAATGGGAAGAACAAAAACCAAAATAAGAGGAAGCATGTAATCTCAGAACGCATGTTTAAACAGTTTCAACAATTAGCACACTGGCCTTATTTCTTTCATTGATTTCTAGGGAACAACCACTCTAGGCTATATGACCCTTTGGTGACCTTGCTGGGTAAGCATGGCCTGCAAGTGAGGCAGAGGAGGAAAAGTAGACTCAAGAGGTCAGGGTTCTTGTGGGCTGACAGTGGGTAAAGGATTTTGGAAGTTGGAGAGCAATGAGGGGCTAGAAATGATGCGGGTGGGTGCTGGGGTAGGGAGAAGGAGATAAACCTCATCAACCCAGTAGCCTCCTCCCTGCCTGCCTATGTTCCTGATAAAAAGTATGCCTTCAAGGCATTATCATTATTCCTAGACCAGTCCAGCAGTATCAGAATTATTTTTAAAAAATCTAAAGCTTGGCATTCCCTTTGAACCCAGCATTTCCTCTTCTGGGAATTTATTCTGACAACATAACCAGAGATATGTATAAGGATATTCATCATAGTGTTATTTAAAAGAGTGAAAAATTCACAAGTCATGTAAATGTCCCACAATAAGGGATCAAACAATGAAATACATGCAGCCAATAAAACCAGATTGTAGAATAATATTTATGGCAAACATTTTTGACATATTGTTAAATTTTAATTGACAGGCTACAAACACTAGGAATAGCTTGAGACAATTTTTGTAAAGAAAAGACGGGTATGTTGCATATTTCATTGGAAAACATTGAAAGTGCATACTGCAAGAAGCTAGGATTCTCTTTTGGGGGGGTGGGGGTGTTGTGGAGATAAGATATTGTACTTTTCCATATATTTCCATATATTGCAAAAACATATATTCCATATATTGTTTTGTTTTGTTTCCATCAAGTATATGTTGTTTTTGTAATTCAAAAAGAAACTTTTTAAAAAGAAATTTATCATTACTAATAGCAAATGCTTGTCTGGAGTTTATTTCATGCCCAAGTTCACAAGGCTGGTGTGTGGCAGAGCTGGAACCTGAAGCCAAGACATCTGCCAACAGAGTCCATACTCTTAACTACTCACCAGTGAGAAAACGGCAAGCCCCACGGCTGACGAGGCCATGGAAGGAAATGTGCATGCTCTTCTCCTGCTGGAAGGTAAGCTTCCGTCTATGGCAGGGCTTGACTTGATGCACCTTGATCCCTCGAGTGCCACACTCAGGCACTATGTTTCATGAATGAATGAATGAATGCAAGTGATAGATCCCTCCTGCTCCCAGGATCTGAAAATAAATCCCAGTGTGCTTTTTATAAGACTCGAATATCACAGTGATGGGACTCAAGCAATCTTCTTCCCACTTTGAAAATGGGTGATGGTCCCCTTGCCTCAGTTGGAAAATGGGACTGGCTGCCAAGAAACCTGCTCTTCCAGGTCCTGGGAGAATGGAGGATGGTTATATACCTGCAAAGGAGGAATCACCAGCTGTGATAGATTATTGCCTTGCTGACCTCCCATGGACCTCAAATCCCAGTGTCTACACCTTTGCTCAGTTCCCTCTGGGGACTCTGGGATTGGCTGTGTGACTTGCTTTGGCCCATGGGACATTATCAAGTACCATGCAAGCAGAGGCTTGATAAGTCCTTGCATATTGGGCTGATCCTTCTAGAATGGTCCCTCTTGGAGCCCAGCCACCAGGCTGTAAGGAAGTCCAGGCTAGACCACTGAGTAATGAGAAGCCATGGGAGAGAAGCTCTGGAGGGTAAGAGGCCATCTTGGACATTCCAACCCTAACCAAGCTCCCAGATGAATGTAACCCATGCTTCAGACAAACCGCCCAGCAGAGCCCCGTGAACCCACAGATTCAAGAGAAAGAACCAGTCGTTGTTGTTTTAAGCCACTAAGCTGTGGGTGGTTTGTTTTGCAGTTACAGATAGTAGAAGTACTGGCTTTTCTTTACTGGGTCAGCTCTTGGAAACAAATCCACATGCATATATTCAGCACCCTTTGTGTACCTGGTCCTGTTCTTGGCAACATGGGATTATAATGAAAGGACCCTGATTAAAATCTTGGGAGAAGAGACTGCTACCTGCAATAAGAGTGAAGGATTGCAAGCTCAACCTGTTGCAGAAGTAAGGAAAGACAGCTGTTTCCCCAACCCAGCCCCCAATATTTGCCTCACAGCAAAGCTATTGTAGCTGATGTATTTGGTAAACAAGGGTAGAATGGTTGGATATGTTGATTTTTTACTTCCTTATAAAAATAGTCTTTATGATACCTCTGGATTGCACCTTTGCTCAGTGTTAACCAGATGGCAGGATATCATTTGATTCTCCATGCACTTAAAAGGGAATCATTTGCGCAAATCCATAGAACAAAGCAGATAGATGAGATGGGAATTGAGCTGTCTGCTTAGCTGTGTGGGGACCATGACACTGTTGTCACCCTCTGAGGAGTTGGGGGTACTTGCTTGTGCTTCTGCTTGGCTCTGACTGGGACTGCCTGCTCAGAGCGCCATGGTCATTTATGAAGCTGCTCCATGCAGACCTAAATCCTAGAATATCAGAGCTGGAGAGATTATGTATTCCGCTGTCCTCGCTGTAGAGAGGAGGAAACTGAGGCCTAGAGATGAGAAGGACTCATGGGAGGCCACACAGGGTTTCTTACTCCTCCATCACTGGCGTTCGTGTGAGCCAGAGCTCAAATATACAGCCTGCAGGGCCTCGCAGCCCCCAGTTCCTACGCTCTCTTTCTCTTCCTGCCCACACCTCCCAATCAGGGCTTGATTTGGTGGCCAAGCCATGCTGGGCTGGAAGAGGATAGCTGCAAACAGGAGCTGGGAAAGCCCACCCAGTTGAAGCAAGTCTATACAGGCTAACCCTCCTTCAGACAATGCTCATGAACATGCAAGTGTGTGGAATGCAATCCCACTTAAAACAAAGCATGGAGAGGCTTCCCAAGGTGAGCACTTTGGGAATGCCCACAGCCAGCCTGTCATTTCCCTCTCTTTCTTAGTTTGATTTCTAATCTGGGTTTTTCCTTACAGGGAGGTATACCTTGCATTGCATTTGAGGGAATGCCAATTGTGCTTGGGATCCTACACGCTTCTGAGCAGCCCCCCCATTTCCCACCCTTGCCACCTAGAACGTCAGGCATGTGGGGGACCCCTGCAGAGCCCGCTCCTGGCCTGGGGAGACCTCGCTGCTGACACTGCCCACAGGACCTGCCTGAGCCAGTCACTTATTTTCTGTTTCTCAGTTTCCTTAGTGGGACCAGGTTAAGAGAGCCAGGACTACAGGAAAATTCTGTGAATCAAAGATACACCTGGACTCAGGAGGCCAGGCAGGCTCTCAAGCTCAGGCATCAGCATTTCATAGGGCAGGGAAATGTGGGCACAGAGGGGCAAAGGGATTTTCTCGAGGCCTCAGGGCTGGTGGGCTCGATGCCAGGACGATGGCTCCAGAGTGATGCTCTCAGCGCTGGAGAACAGGATGAGTCAGGCGCCCGAGGTGTTTTTCTCACATGGTTTCAGTTCTTAGGTCAGGATCTTGGCACCTGCAAGAAAAGCCGGGTCCAGGCTGGCGTGGAAATCCTGGGCGGCTGCAGCATCTTGGCCGGATCGGGCGTGGCTGGGGGGGTGAGCGAGCTACCAATAAGTGATTTACAGCATGTTCCCCCATGTTTTGCATTTTCATCATTTCATGTTGCAACCCAATCTCCAGTAATGAGATCTGCAGAGGCAGCCAGCGCCGCAGCCTGGAGCGGAGCCGAGCGGGGGAGCCTGTGCGGCCCCTGACTGCCTTGCGTGTTTTGGATTTTCAGAGAGATGCGCTGGGCTCTTACCAGGCGTTTCAGGGTGCTGTGTTTCTGGATTCTGCGTCCCAGAACTGTTATCAGGATCACCTTTCTAGCCTGCCCTCCTCACGCCTTCCTCTGCACCTCAAACTCCGAGTGTCTCCTCGGAGCTATGTGCTGTTCTGGGCACTGCAGAGGGAAACCTGGGTCCCCTGGGAGGGCCAGGCGGGAGCCCCCATCTCAGCAACCCCCCAGCCCTGACCCATATCACACAAAACCTCAGCGGCATCCTCATCTAGCACCACTTCTGGTCTTTTTGAGAATGGTCAGAACCTTTTCCACTGGTGGGAATGTAAAATGTGCAATCCCTGTGGACACGTTCGTTGATTCCCCCCAAATTAAACAGAGATTTACCATATGAACCAGCAATTCCACTCCCAGGTACATATCCCACAGAGCTGAAAAGGGGTGTTCAAACAAATACTTGTATACAGATGTCCACAGCAGCACTATTCACCAAGAGTCTAAAGGTGGAAAAAACCCGTATGTCCATCAACACGTGAATGGGTGAGTGAAATGTGGTATAGCCACACAATGGAATATTCTTCAACCTTAAAAAGAAGTGAAGTGCCAACACATGCTACCACGGGGATGAACCTTGACAGCATGCTGCATGAAATAGGCCAGACACTGAAGGTCACCTGCTGCGTGATTCCATTCATACGAAACATCCAGAGCAGGTGAGCCCTAGAGACAGGAACAGGGAGTCCTAGGAACAGGGAGCGACTGCTCATAGGTATGTGGTTCTTCTGGGGAGGATGAAAATATTTTGGAACTAGGTAGAGAAGATGGTTGCACAACATGGCAAATGTCCAAATGTCCCTGAATTAAACACTTTAAAACGGTTCATTAAAAAAAAAAAAGTAAATAAAATGGTTCATTTTAGGTTATGTGACTGCCACCTCAATAATAATAATAAAAAAAAATTAAAATGAAAACCTTTCCCATTGCCTACGAATCTGGCAGCACTCTGGTGCCCACACATACCATCGATGTCTCCAGGTTGCTGACATGAGGTGGCCGGCGCAGCTGCAGGCAGTGGGGCCACGAGGCAGCCACACCTAGAGGGCCCCCCACTTTACTAAGAATCCGGGGAATTGGGGGACCCTCAAGGTATAGCGTTTGTGAGCGAATGGGGGCTATTGTAAGGTAGGTCATCTCCAGCGTGGGCCTGCTTGGCGCCCCAGCTTCCCTTTCTGCTCTCACCCAGGCTGCCATGGTGCCCCCCAGGCGTCGGGGCTCTGCCTCCACTTCTTCCCTTGGGGACCACTTCCCTCCCCAGCCTCAGCCTTCCCACCCTCCCCTGAGCTCCCGAAGCAACTGTCACCTCTCCCTCGGTGTTTACTCTCCCCACGTGGGGACAGAGGTCAGACCTATGAAGCCCTGCCATTGCTGTAGTTCAAAAAATCCAATATCAGCTGTACTTTGCATTTGCTCTGCAAGGAAGTGAATGCATCGCACGCATTTATTTTACCTTTGGCACTCGGTCAATATTCACTAAGAGCTGCAGTGCAAACGCGGGCCTGCTGGTGTGGCTTCCTCAAATCTGACCCCCAAGGTTTTGTACTGGGCTTGGCACGGGCGATTTGACCTGGGTCTGGATTGATGGGGACAGCACCTTTAAAAGGGAAAGCGTTCGCAGGCAAGGCCGTGACAAGGAAGGTGGGGCAGGGAGGCCCCCTGGGGTCGGGGACATGGACAGTGGGGTTGGCCTGCAGCTGTGGGCTGCCAGAGCACCCCCGTTCTCCCCCACCGTAAGCCTTTCCTGGCATTGCCAGGCCAGGTCAGCGCCCCCCCCCCGCCCCCAAAATGCTGTTTTCCAGGAAGGCTGAGCACCAAAGGCCCTGTCCTGGTCTCCCTGAGTGCTGTGGAAGTTCCCCATAGTTCGCTCTCCAGGTTCTTATCTATGCTTCCTATGAACTCCAGGTTTTGGGTTTGAGGAAATTAGGCCTCAGGGTAAAACTAACAGGAAGGTGCGACCTGGCAGAAGGGGGCACTTCCAGAGCGTTAGAATGGTGCTCCCCTCCCCGGATATATTCTGACTTTCAGTGGTTTTGAAATTGCTTTTCCATTTAGAAGGAAAGCCCTTTGGTTTCCATCTGAAAATAATGCTGACAGTTCATCCCGTGAGCCGAAGGGCTAAGGCAGGCAACTCGTGGCATTCTTTGGCTCTGATGTGAGTGGTGGGGGGTGGGAGAGGACAGACAGGCAGAATGAACAGAGAAAGGCAACACACGGGCTGTCCGTGGGAGGAGCGGGTGCACCCTGGGAGAGGGTCATGGGGTGCCAAGAGACGAGGAGATGGGTCGGCTCAGGAGGAGAGAGACAGAACAAAGAAAGTGAACACCCACGCAGAGAGAAAGGGAAAGAATGGAGGGTGGGGAGAGGGGCAAGAGCACAGAGAGAGGCCAAGCCCCACCCCCTTCCCATCCTCCGCTCTCCAGACACTGCCAGGCTTTCTCAGGGTTTCCCTCTCACATATGGGCCTAATTCAGGTAGAGTGAACTCTTGCATTGCTCTAGTTAAAAATTATTGCTTCATATAATGAAATCTTTGTCATTGGAAACTAAAAAAAAAAAAAAAAATGCACTTCAGGACGTAACTTATGGGCAGCGTGGTGATGGAAATGAATTCATCATCCCATATTCCCACATCAGAGCGGGAGGGCAGGCTTGATTCATAACTGGGCCCTGCCTAGCTGGTCCCCACAGCAGGGTGGCAGGGGGCGGCGGCAGGGTGGTATGTGTGCTCACTGGTACATTCTGCCAGCTTTTCCCGAGGCCTTGCCTGAGCTTCAACATTCCAGGGCTGTGCAGAGACTGCTTCTGCAGAGAAAATCCTTTAATAGCTCTATGATACTGGCTCTCTTTTTCCTTTAAGACCTAAACCTCACACCCACACAAAAATCTCCCAGACAAAGCAACCTGAACTGCGTGGAAAGCAATATGGCCATGAATCTCCCTCTGGATGTGGCGCTTTTTATCAGAGAAGCACGATGTGCTTCTGATTTCATGTTTCTTTGACCCCCTGGCCTCCAAGCTGGGCGGTTAAAGGGAACGACTTGCTGAATCCATTTGGTAGAAGAGGACTTTAACCATGGCCCCGTCGTCTGAGTGGTTGTAAAAGGAACCAGGAGCCTGGCGTCCAGTTCGAGGCTCCAGGCCTTGTCCTCTGAACTCCAAGCAGTGGGTCCCACTCTGGGGCCCTGCATTCCTTCAGCTCTGTGTCAAGAGTTTGGACATGTGGAACCAGACCCTGGTGATTTTATGGGGCAATGCTATTTTTGATCTCCTGAGGCCTCAAAGTTGGTGAGCAGAAGATGGAGTGAAAAAGAGGGGGAGGAATTCCTAAGCAGAGTTGGGGGTAAAGGACCTCAGACTTGGTGTGGGAGGCAAAGGCTATTCAGCTGGTTTGTAGACCCACCAGTCAGGGCTGCAGGGTCCATCTTGGACTCCTGTTGGGTGATCCCTGGTCAAGAAATGCAGATTTCTCCTGCATTTTTTCACAGGGAAATGGAACAGAAAAGCTGGAGAGAGAGGGATGTCCTGGCTGTGCAAGAGACAGCTTTGGCTGATGTTCAGACTCTGCCACCTTCATGCATTCCTTCCCCAAATATTTGTCAAGTGCCTGCTTGGGGGTATGTGTGTGATATAGGCACTGGGAATTTAGGAGGGGGACAGACATCATCCACTCTCTCATGCTTTTACGATCTGTTTATGGGAGGGGACAGACAATAAATAATAAATGAATGAGGAAAGTTCAGGTAAGTGCCATGAAGAAAATATGGCAGGATGAAGAGATGGAGAGGGCCTGGGAACTCCTTTAGATTGAGAGTCAAGGGAGCTTCTCCAAGGAGGTGCCATTTGAACCGAGTCCCACAGACAGGAAGGGGCCAGCCATTTTGAAATCTAGGGGAAAGTATTCCAGAGCAGAGGCAAACTCCCTGAGGCGAGGATGGACATACACAATTTGCCAACCTCCAGCAGCTGAATGTTCTCCCAGAACCAACATGGCAGACACTGGACATTGGTAGGCAGTAGAAGCCTACCCCAGGCTAGGAGTCAGTGGCCTGGGCAATGTGGGGTCTACCTGTTCCAGGACCAGGGCCTCAGGACCATGCCCAAGGCCCCTCACCTCTGTTTGGCTCAGGCTACATGGAGAAGAGGAAAAATCATAGACTTTGGAGACAGACATACCCGATTTGGATCGCGGCTGGCTTCTTACAAGTTGTGGGCTTTGAGCAAGTCACTTGCTCAGCCATTCTGAACCTCAGTTCCCTTATCTGTAAATTGGGAGGTTAAGTACCTCTTGGCTTTGTGGTATGGATTAGAAATGATGGATGCAAAGGACTTAACACAGCTCCTGGCGCCCAGGCACTGGCAGCTATTGCCCTGATTTTCTCATTCCTGTCTCCCTCCATGCTGACTTCTGTTGCCTGAGGCCGTGGCCTTGGCCTGTGCCAGCCCCTCAGCCCACAGCCAAGCCCAGGGGTCATCACTCATTCCTGCAGGTGCTCCCAGCCTCGGGGCTCTCTAGAACTCAGAAATGCCTGCTCTCTCAGGACAGCAGGTGATGCTCCTTCTGAAACTGGGGCTTGTGGCACCCTTGTTTCTTGCCTGGATCACATCGGCCCCTTCTCAGTGCCCAGTGAGCTCTCTCCTCCTCCTGCTGTAGACCCCCCTACCCCAACCCCACCGCCCAGGTGGAGGCCAGGCCCAGAGTTTGCCCAGGAGGAAAAGCTCCTTTGCACGAAGACAGAGCCAAGGGGGTGGGGGGTGGGGGGAGGGTCCCTGCTCTGCCTCCTACCAGCTGTGTGACCTTGACTGATGACTTACCCTGTCTGAGCCCAAATTTTCCCCTTCCATGAAATAATGACAGTTTCTGAGTAAGAAAATTATTATTTTAAACCAACCTGCCTCAGAGTTTTACTTAGGAAAGGAACCATCTTCATTTAGGAAAAATGCACAGTAAGGGCATATGGGGGTGGGAAGACTGGGGGAGGAGGAGGAATAGGGAGCCATCCCAGCCTGGATAAGAAGGTACCAAGAATTAGGAGTGGGGTGGGGGGCAGGCTTAGGGAGAGAGGCTGGAACAACATGGAACTGAAGCTGAAGGGGAGAGAACAGCCAAGGGACTGCTTGAGAACATCAAAACCCACTTTTATATTCTCTGCAGCTTGGAGCGAGCTACACGCCTTTAGTTGTTGTTCCTGAATCTTCAAGAAAATCTCCATATCCACCTTCCATCCTGACTGCATGCACAGGCTTGGCTGATAGGAGAAAAGGGTCAGCTCAGTGCTGGGTCAGTGCTGGGGAGAAGTCATAGGAGGAGCCACAAAATGCAGAGAGAAGGACCATTCCGCAGAAGCTAGAAAACAGAGCCAGAGGAGGCCAAAAGAAACACGAATCTCCAGGAATTCCCAGAAGTCTTGGGGAGGGGCTTCAATGGTCAAGCCGATCAGGTCTGGATTTTTAGGGACAAGTGACCCTGGCTGACCCCAGAGTTCCTCCACCTTTTAAGTCTTTGGGGCAGATGCAATGGCATTTACAGGGATTTGTATTTAAAGGCCTCATTCTGAGGACACTTTCACAGACATTGCCGGGGGCTGAGCACCTTGGTGATCCGTGTCACGTCCCACGTGGTGTTGGAGGGAGAGAGGTTTCTGGGGATTTGCTCTGTGTGTCTGTGCAGGAGAGCGAGGGCGGGCGGCGGCTTCTGCAGAGCGTGGGGATGCCTGGCACATTCTTTAATGCCTTCTGACAGCTCAGTGCCCCCGCTGCAGCCCGTGAGTGTCAGACAAAGCCTCAGAAAACAAACAGCACACGCTGAAGCGATTTCTGCTCATGTCTGCTCCGTGTGCTGGCACGCACTCCTGACTGGCCGGTTATCTGAGCAAGCGAGAGCTGCCAAGGAATTCCCTCCTGTCCAAATGCTTGTGAGGCAGGGCCCCAGGGCGGTGTGGAGGGAGGTAGCCGGTTCTCCAGCCTGCGGGGAGGCCCCTCACCCCCTAGCTACTGTGTGGGGTGCGCCCTCAGGGGTGGGATGCGGGGAGGGAGAGGGGAGTGAGGGTCTTCTTGGACCCCAAAATATTCAGGTTTGGGACTAGGAGGGAGGCCAGATGCTCAGACCCGTCCTTGGTCATGTTGGTGGCCACTGAGCCTCCATGAGATCTCATTTGGTCTAAACATGGGGACAGAGGAGAGGAAAGGAAAGCTTGACATAGAGGCAGAAAGAGAGAAGGAGACAGCTGGGGGAGGGGGAAGCGAGGCGGGATCTTAGAGTGCATGTGAAGTCCAGCATAGAAGAAACATCAAATCTTGCTATTTGGTTGAAAATAAACTGCCTGACCCCGAGCCCCCATTGCCGCTTGGTCATTACCGGGAGTCCCCTTTCATGACATGGCACAAGAAGCTGCGGGTTTGTGGGGCAGAACTTAGGGGCAGACTCGCCTTCAGCTCCTCTAGGTCATGGCTCAAAGCCCTGGGGACAGCTGGGTCGCCCTGCCCCCACTGAAGATGACCCACTCGTCCCAGTTCTAACACTAGAAGTCCGCAAGCCAGAGGACCCCCTCAGTTCTGGACAAACCCAGATCCCCCTCTAGGCACACCAGGTGGTTTGTCCAAGTAGCCTTTATACCCAGCCTGCCCCTTGAGCCTTTCCAAAGGTACAAGCACACAAAACAGAGAGGGAAGGGTGTGTGTGTGGAATATAGCATAAGTTAAAATCTCAATACCGTAGTCTTCACATGAATCACTTCAGATGGCTCAGGTGAAGGGGGGTTGGTGCAACTTTGTGTTGCCAAAGAAGGCTTTTCCCTGGACATTTGGGAGCACATCTCCTTAAACCCAGTGCTGAGGAAAGGGTCTCAAGGTGCAAACGTCTCACTCACAGCCCAGTCCCCAGGGTCCTTCCTCAGCTCCTTCACCTGCTCACGGCATTTCCTCACTCCTGAGAGTCTCCCACGCCCTGCCACCTGTCCTGATGGGAAGGGTTTCCTCCACGTGGATGTGATGGTTTACATTTTCTGAAAATCAAGACCAGGGGCCTCAGACATCAGTGTTTGTTGCTGATTACAGAAATAGCCCATGATTTAAGACAGTTCTGGGCACGGTGCAAAAGCCAGCCTGGAGAAAATGATGCTTATTAGCAGGGTAAAACCTCAGCTGGTGAGAATCCACAGCAGGGGAACTGCCGACAATTCCCCTGGTCGAGGGGCCAGGCCAGAGCTCGCCTTTTTTACTGACTGCAGAAAAGACCTAAGTGGGGGGTGGGAGGGAGAAAAAGATGGAGGAGGGGCTGTTTAACCCACTTAAGAGAACAAACCGCTTTTAAGCACTTTAGACGTGTCGTTTACACGTAGCCAATTGATGTGCTAATTCCACCTCATTCTTCATTGTTGCACTGAAGGAAAACACTAAAGCTCCCTTCTTGCCAATAACCTGTTTCAAGTTACCGTTTGTCCTCCATAGGAATAAAACTGCATTTCTGTAAAAACAGTGTTTGATTTCTTTCAGAACAGCTTGTATTGAGAGTTTTTATAAATTCTGCTTATTTCCAGTTAGTTGACACGAAGCAGGCTTATAAGAATTGAGACTTGCCATCCACATTGGCACCACATCCCCTTCTGATTCCCTGCACCAGCGGCAAGGTGAGGGCCATCTGGCTGGGAGGTGAGCTGGCATCACTGTCATAAGGTTAGGGACATTTCAGAACATCTATAGCTTCATGAGTCCCAGGCCTCAAACGTGTCACCCAAGAAATGATGTAGGTCCATCATGAGCTCCCCAGCTGGGAGCACACACTCCATGCTTTCCCACTGAGGAAATTGCCTTCCTTTTATTTGTCAGAACTCAACTGTGCTGCCTCACACGGCAGAACCTTTCATTTTAGACTCACAGGGGCTGGGGACCCAGGTTCTAGGTCCATTCTCCTTGGATCTCACCCTTCCCAGCTTTAGGTCTCAATTCCCTTTGCCTCACAGCCTCTACCTTGTGGTCTGAGGGAGCAGGTCCCATTTTCAGGCTTCCTTTTCCCTTCTGCTTCCTCTTGGTCAAAGCTGTCCTTTTTTGCACCTTCTCTAAATTAACCAAATGCCATTGTTTTTGGAGGTCTGGTCTGACCTGCTGACCTTTGCAAGGGCTTAATGCTCCAGAGCCAGAGGAAACTCACTCACGGCAAGCCCTGTTGGCCCTATTTCATAAGCAAGAAATAAGTCTTTTGCTTGATTCTTTGTTCTAAACCACTGAGGTTTCAGTTTTGTTGGTTATCACAGCACAACCTTGTTCATTCTGACAGATACTCTCTACCACATGCACTCATTCTTTCATTTACCATATGTTGACTTACAGTGTGCCATCCCAAGTCCCGAGGATACAGAAATGAATACAGCACAGTTCACTGCCTTTGAAGAGCTCGCTGTTTGGGGAGGGAGACAGGCCAATAGACAACATGTTCCATTACCCTTCTACTTTGTGCATATCTGTGATTGATATCAGCACTCTTTAGCACTCCTCTGACTATTTTAGTGACATCTGCACATCTTCCCTCCATCTAGACTCAAAGGCCCCAGAGTACAGGGATTGGTTAGATGATGATTGGCTATATAGTTGGATGGATGGATGGATAGACAGATGTAATCAGGTGGAGGTGATCTGACTGAAGAAGTACCTTCTAGGGGCCCATCCTCCGCCCTTTCACTACACCATATCAAGCTCCATAGCCCATGGGGACAGCAGTATGATCCTTCTCTGGCTCTCAGGAACTTGTAAGTCTGATAGTCTTGATTCTAGAAATTTACTTGAGTGACAGCAATACATACTTCTCTCACTTATTCATTTCACAGACCTTTATTAAGCACATACTGCAGCCACCCTGCCTTTGAAGGGTCAGATTTGATCCCCAACAGATAGAGCTAATTTTTGGTTTCTAAATGCCTTCCTATAAGAGTCCTTATAACCCAAACCCCTGTATCCTACATCTCTCTCCTCCACTTTATACTGCCACTGTCTAATAAGAAATTTGGGAGTAATTACAGGGAGAGTTGAATTTGCCTTCTTTACAAAGTTGATTATACCAGGGAGCATAAGTGTTTTAGGCTATACTGGCATATAAGCATGTTTTGTTGAATAGAATCTTAGACAGTTTACTATAAGAGTGTGTTCTACAGTTGACTAAAAGGCTGAGAACTTTTTGGGACAGTCTGGTGGAGCAATTTCAAGCAGGGCTAAATAGCGAGGTAAAAGTCATGGTCTTCATTTCTACTTTTTCAAAATCCTTATCTCATGGTCTTTACCTCATGGTCTCCTCTGATCTGGCCTGGATACTGGAAAGAACACAGGACCAGGGATCAGGAAACCTGGGTTCATCCAGGATCCACCAGTAACTAGCTGGTTATGTCATTTCACGTCCCTGACCTTGGTCTTCTCCTCTGTAAGAAGCCAGAGTCATACTTGATGTCCTCTAATACCCTTGCCAGGTCTAGCACTCTGAATTTCTATGACTTACATACCAGGGTAACATTTTCAGTTCAAGTTAAATATTATTTATGATAAATTGAATGGTAAAACAATCATGGGATTGAAAACTCATAATCATATGAAAATATATACAGTAAGAAGTCTCATTCTACTCTGTTCCCATCCATCTCTTTGCTCCTCTTCCTCACAAGAACTGAGAAGGGTCTAAGGTTTTACTCTGCTTGTTAGCTAACAAGTTAGCCTGCCGTTGTTTCATGGATACAGCAGAAGGCACAAGACAATTAGATCAGAGACAAAGGACTTCATTACTCGTGGCACATCGGTTCCCTGTGCTCTTCAAGTTCCATGGGAGGAATGTGGGTTGGTCCACTGCACACTCGGTGGGTTTGCATCACAGCTAAGGAATCCCAAGCTTAGACAACCCCAATCTTTTATATTGGGCTGAGAACAAACCTGCCAATCTTTGCCCTGGAGGGAGACATTATTTTACTGGACAGTAAACAAACCAGCCCTCTGCTCCTGAGGCTGTTTCTATACAAATATCCTTGAAAAGATAGTCTAGAATAAACGCTCTCAGGGCCTGTGCTCAGAAGATGGCAGAAATTTGTCACCTACCACCCCTACATCTACTCATCTAGGTAACTGCTTTTATTAGTTTCTTGTGTCTCTTTCTAGCGTTTCTATACTCAGCTACAGCAAATATGAATATATATTTTAATTTTACCCTCTTTGTTACACAAGAGCAGAACATTTTTATGCACTTTGCTTTTTTTCGTTTTACAATATAAGTTTTTCTTATTCTTGTTTACTGCTGCAGAGTATCCAATGTATGGACACACCATAGTTTATTTAGCCAGCCCCTTAGACATGGACACTTTTTGCTATTTCAAACAATGCTGTAATAGATGTTCTTGAACATGTAACAGAATGAAGAGGGATTGCTGCATCAAATAGTAATTGAATTTGTAATTTAGTTAGATATTGCTAAATTGCCCTGTTGTGCTGTTTTGTGCGTCCACCAGCTCTGCCAATATTCTCAGTCAGGGGCAAGGAAGATCGTCTCAAGAATGGGAGGGACGGATGTGGCTCAAACTGTTGGGCATCCATCTGCCATATGGAGGGACCTGGGTTCGATCCCCTGGACCAAAAAAAAAAAAAAAAAGGGAAACAAGCAGGAAGCCCACCAGCGGCAAAATAGGAAGGAGCAAATTCCATCTCCCTCCTCCAACCATGCAGTCTTCTTCTAGCGCCCCCTATTGGCAGAGTCTAAACGGGAGGAGTGGGCCAAGCAGAAACCAGTTTGCAAAAGGGTGGATTTGGAGCTGAAAACCAATAACTTAATAGCCTGAAAGGTGAAAAAATGGCATCTCAGTGGAGCTTTTCTCTTATTCTGACTGAGATGGACCATTTCTTTATATGTTTGGGGCCATTTATATTCCTTTTCTGTGAAATTGCTCCTCTGGCCATTTTTCTATTGGGTTGTTGACCTTCTTAAGCAACATTTTAGTGCAAGTAAGCGCGTAAGTACACACCCCTAACCAGCACATGCCCATGTTGAAAGAGGGAAAGGAACCCAGTGGAATGAAGTTCTGTTGGGGAAACTCCATATGCAGCAGCACCCAGCCTGGGGGCTTCTTAGGCCTCCACGTGACTTTCACGACACTCTCTCAGCTCAAGCCTCTATTCCTTGTGTCACTCAGGCCCTGACCTTGGAACTTGCTGCAGCAGCCTCCCCCTGGAGTGGTCCTCTCTCCATCTCTGACGGTGGTTAGACAGTCATTTGCACATCTGTGTCTCCTTGTGAGACCTTCGAAAGACCCATTCTGGATCCTTATTTGTGCCCAAAGTATGGGTGGTCTCTGCCAATGCCACTTCCCCAACTGACTCACCCAAGGTCGGAAATTCTGTCATACGGCAGTTTTCTCAAAACCTGGAAAGTACTGGAAAGTTTTACTCAAATTCAGGGCATGTGGCATTGGATGTGAAACACCCTTTCCAAGAGGGGAACTGGAACCTGCGTAAAATGGTTAAAACGTGCCACAAGTTGGGAAACCCCTCCCCTACTATCAGCTGAGAACCAGAAAGGAAGCAGAAAAGCCCTGGAGCCTCCCAGAAGCCCAGGTACCGAAGATCACGTGCTTTACTCTCAGCTGAGCTACCCGGGCCTCCATTCACAGCTTGCTCACTCATTCCATAAACATGGGGAGTGAATTTAAGAAGAAAGGTGACATGGGTTTTGCTTTTACTAGAAACATCTACCATTTATTGAGTGCCTGCCACTGTCAGCCCTGGTGGGAGCTGCTTTGAATGTTTAATTTCTAATGCCTACAACAACCTGGCAAGGCAGGGTGATTATTCCCATTTCACAGATGAGAAACGGAGGCCCAAAGAGATGGGGCCACTTGCCGCCAGGGCACAAGTGTACGAGGGGGTTTGGAGAATGTCCCAAGGAAGGGGTAGGTCATGCTCAGTGAGCTCAGCTGGGCTGCAGGGGTTCAGGGGGAGGAGGAGACTTCAGCTCAAGGAGACTTCTGGGAAGGCGGTGGGGCTTTAGCTGGGCCTGGAAGGGTGAAGAGGATCTGGGCAGTCAGGTGAGAAGATGAAAGGAAAGTGGCGTTCCAGGCAGGTATGCCCACCGGGGTCAGGGAGCTCGGTGGTCCCTGGTCGGGTAGGAACTTTGACTCTGGCGGGCACTTACCGTGCCCACCTCTAAGGGGATAGGATGGTGCCTGCCCATTGGGAGAGTTTCCGGACTGGCTGAATTAATGTGTGTGAGGACACTGGCCTGGGACACTGTGGGGTCAGAAAAGAGAACAGGGGGCCATGTCCTCCCGACCTAGTGCTGACTAAAGGCAGGGAGGGCCCAGTGGGCCAGGGTTGTGGCAGGTCTGGAGCCTTCCGGAGGAGCTTTCCCATCTCCGGGATCTCTGATGTCCTCATCACCTCTCCTGCTGCAACCCTGGGCCTGAAGTTAGTGAGAGTTATTTCATTTTCTGAGAGCAGAAATAATATATGTTTCCTATACAAAACATAGAAAACAAAGAAATCACAAAGAATAAAATGAAAAAAATATCCCACCAACCCAACACCCAGAGGCTCCACTTGTTATTCTTGGGTAGAGAGACTTAGCCCTGCTGTTAGCTCTTAGCAGGCAAAGGCGCTGTCCCGCCGGCTTCGCGGTTCAGCCTTACGACAGCACGGTGAAGAGGGTGCTTTGTTCCCGCTGCAAGGGTGAGGAGGCTGAGGCTTTGAGAGAGTAAGTTAAGTTCCCCAGGCTATCTGAATATTGAGTCTGAGCTCTTTATCATTTGGCTATGCTGTTTTTGGTTATATTCATGCATGGATGGATGTACATATCTCTTAGAAATAATCCTTTATTGTATTTTGCTTCCTTATTTGACAATATAGGACACCTCTTTTCCTCTATCATTAAATATTGTTTATAACACAAGTTTTAATGTCAGCATTTGGATCCATAATGATTTATTTAACCAATTTCCTTTCATTGTTTCTAACTTTTCTCTGAACTAGGCAGAGCGGCTGCAAGCACCCTTTTAGCCATCCTGTGTGCTCCCAGGAATATTGCTTTATGGTAAACCTGTAGATGAGGAATTCCTGGTTCAAGCTGCCAAACTGCCTACCAGGAGTTTGTACCTACTTATCCCCCTCCTACTGTGGAAATAATTGTCTTATTATATCCTTACTAGTGCTGGATTTAGCATTTCAAAAAAAATCTTCCCTGACTGTGCCGGCTGAAAAACAGGGACTGGTTTTAATTTGCATTTCTTCCATTCTGAGTGTGGTGGGGTGCTTTGTGTCTGCCGGTCCCCTCTTAGAATCTCCTTTTGAGTCCCTGTCTGTTTCTAGTTTGGAAGGAGCAAAGAGGTGACATCCCCAACACCCTTCCTGGGTCAGGAGGAGACACCCAGGCTTGTCCCTCTCCTTCCAGGTTCCTTGGGGTTTCCAGGAACCCCAAGGAAACTCCCTAACTAGGCCCCAAGTGAAACTGTTTCCCAGATAGAGTTTTTTTCTTTAATACAGTTGAAAGAAATTCACTGCTTCTTTTTGAGGTTTATCCATTCGTTTCACCAGGTACATATAAGCATCTACTACATATTCTCCTATAGAGAAGGAAAAAGAAAAGAAAGAGAAAAAGAAAAGAAAAGGTACATTGCAAGTCATCCCATCTTGTAATATTCCTTGTTCAATGGACAGCAATGTGTAGTGGTGAAGAATCAGCTTTACCACTTACCATCTGGTAAGGCAAGTAATTTAGGTACTCACTTTTAAAATGTGGATAATAAATATTCCTGAATCACAAGGAAGGTGGTTATCTCAGTTAAGGGTGATTCTATTCCTCCAATTTGTTCAGGCCAAAAACTTTGTAGCTCTTCTTTTTTTTTTCTTTTTCTTTTTTAAGGATTTATTTATTTATTTACTTTTATCCATTTTTACACCCCTTCCCCCTCCCCCCCATTTTTGCTGTTTCTGTGTCCATTCGCTGGGCAACTCTGTGTCCATTTTCTGCCCTCTCTTCTCATCCTTCTCCTCCTGTCTTCACTGGGATTCAATCCTTGGAATCTCTGATGTAGGAGAGAGGCATCCTGCCCGCGCAACCTTAGTTGCTGGTTTTTCGTTGCATCTCATCTTGCCTCTCCCTTGTGTCACTCTCCTATTATGTCATCATCTTGCTGTGTGGCTCGCGGGAACTGGTGGTGCGCCCGCGCACAGGGCCTGGCGGCCCACGCACCTTCTATATATTTTTTAAATTTTTACCAGGAGGTCCCGGGGATCGAACCCAGGTCCCTCCATATGGGAGATGGATGCCAACCAGTAATAGCCTCTGCTATATCTCTTAAGGCTGACCAGAGATACCTAGAGTTACAGTCTTTTCCCATACAGGATGGACATATAATAAATCAGGCTTAGTTTATCACCAGCATTCTAAAAACCAGACCTAGGGAGGAAAACGAGGTCTGGGGACACATGCATGGTTTCTAATATAGCGAATGTTTAGCCCACCCTGATTATCACAGAATCAGGACAGTGAGAATATTCGCATTTGTAGCTCTTCTTGACCCATCTCCTTATTCAATCCATTAGCAAATCTTGGCAGCTTTGCCTTCAAATATATATCAAAATAGGCCCAGGATCTGACTACTTCTCACCATCTTCACTGCTTCCTCTCTAGTCCAAGCCACCACCCCACCGTCTCTCGCCCTTATTACTGTATTAGCTTCTTAATAGGCTCCCCATTTCTACCTTGGCCTTCTGCATTCCTACTTTTCACATAGGAGTCAGAGCGATCCTTGTTGAAACGTATGAAGTTTTAACTCAGGTTCTTTGGTTCTTTGGTCATGTGCTCTGGAGGAAGTCAGCTTCCATGTCATGAGGACACTGAGGCAGCCCGTGGAGAGGTCTGTGTGATGAGGTTCCAAGTGAGGTCTCCTGCCAACACCCATGAGAGGGGGCCGCCTGGGAGCCAGTCCTCCAGCCCCGGGCAAGCCTTCCCATGACCACAGCACCTGGCAGCATCCTACATGAAAGGCCCTGAGCCAGAACCTCCCAGCTTAACTGGTCCTGGATTCCTGAACCAAACAAACGGTGTGATAATAAATGTTTGGGGGTAATTTGTTACCCAAACACTGATAACTAATACAGATTTTTTTTGGTACCTCGCAGTGGGGTGCTGCCACAATAAATACCTAAAAATCTGGGTGTCGCTTTGGAACTGGGGAGTGAGTGGAAGCTAGGAGGACATCGAGGAGGGTGTTAGTGAAAGCCTAAATTGCCATCCAGACTGTCAGTATGGGTCTGGCTGTTGAAGAGGCTGCTAGGGTGGCTTAGAGGGAGATAAGAAACACCTGTAGTTCTGTGGCAAGCAGAAAATGTACCTAATGGACTGGGTGGTCCAGATAAGGATTTTTCCACCCAAAGTGTTAGAGATTTTGCCTGGTTTCTTCTTGTTGCTAATAGTAAAATGCAACAAGAGAAAGTCAAGCTAAAGAGAAAACTATTAAAAAAAAAAAAAAAAAAAAAGGGACCAGAACTGCTGGTTTAGAAGCTTCCCAACATCTCCCGATGCCAAATGATGCTAAATTTAAGAAATGTCTTTCAAGTAAAGATCAAATCAAGGACACTGCCAGGAAAACATGGCTCAAAAATGAAGCTGGGAATGTGACTGTAAAATCCTTTGATAAGTCCTCAGCAAGATCTCGGGTGTGTCTCAGAGTAGCACTCAGCTAGATGGAAGGTGCTATGAAGTGTTTGTCTCCAGCTCACCATCCTCTCAGTCAAACAATAGGGGTGCTAAAAGACTGAAGGGTCCTTATCCCTCATCCATTGTAGCAGAAGCCCAAAGTGGAGAAGGGCTTATATCAAAGAGATTTGTGGTGGCTTTTGTCTAAAGGAAAGAACCCCAAAAAAGATTCATAGAAAATCACAAGCATTTAATTAAGCTCATTATAGCCATAGAAATACCTTCAGCTTGGACTGAAAGGGACAGGGACAATACAAAATAAATAGAAGACTTTGTACTCCCCAAATTCTACTGGCAGGAAGCAGCCTGAGAAAACTACATGGAGAAGAAACGATGACTCAGAAGATGGAACCAAGAGCCTTAGAGGGTGGAACTAAGAGCCCACAAGGCCAAGTGAAGAGCCAAGGAGAATTATTCCCTGGCAGGAGTAGGACTGGGTCCTAATCAAAGTATTACCAACATTTGCTCCACCAGATTTTAGAATTTCTATGGGCCAATGACTTCTTTGTGCCTCCCAGTTTTCCTCTTTTTGAACTGGAATGCCGGTAGCAGTTGTATACAGGTGTGTGTGGGGCAGGTAACTTGTATATCTGGTTTAGAGGTCTTAAAATCCAGAGGAACTGTACTGGAGGAGCTTACCTTAGGGAACTACAGTCAGGGAGTATACCTACACCTGACTTAGATGATGAGGTTCTGGACTTGGAACTGATGCTGTAATGGGATGAAACTTGGGGGACCCTGGGAGGGAGGGAGTATATTTTGCTTGTGGGACAGTCATGAATCATTGGAGGTTAGAGGCCAGCTTCAAAGATGGCCCCTACTCAGAGTCACCTCACCTGGGAATGCCCAGGAGGTTACAGCTGCCCCTGGGGTTGGCCAGCAGTATCCCAGACTTATACTGGAATATAAAAGTCTAGTCTCCATGCCTGAAAATGGGATAACTTTTTGTACCTATTCATACTCCAGAGCTCCCTGTGGAACCAGACGTCACCCGAACCCATTTCTTTGCCTAGCTTCTTCCTCTTTCTGCTTTCTTCTCTCTCTCTGGCTCTGCTTCAAGGAAACGCAAACCGAGACACTTAATAATTATAAAGCAGTGCTCATTCAAGATCCATTCATTGCATAATGGGATTTTGGAACATGTTGTGACATCATCCTGGATACAAGGAGCAAGAAAGATGAAACAGTCTTGAATCTCAAGTTCAGGGGCTTCTGGTTGAGGTAACCTTGGCAACTCTTATTTATTTTGTTTGTTTTGTTTTCCCTATTGGACCTCAGGAGCATACCCTAGTTCATAGTGCACTGTCTTTCCCAGCCTGAGCAAGGCCCTTCTCTCATTCTAATTTATTCCATTTCCCCCCTTCTCTCTCTCTGAGTCTCATTCTCACTTATTCCCCACAGGTGCTCACTAATGTATTGGATGGCTACTTACATTTGTTTGTATACATGTAAAATATGTACTGTTTGGTGTAGATGTGTTTTAAATTTATACAAGTGGAAATATGCTATAATTTTTGTGCAGTTTCACATTTTCCCACTCCACACTATGTTTTGAGAAGTTCCCATGTGGTTGTATTACACATTTGGCTCAGTCCTTCTTACTGTTGCATGATATCCACTCTCTTTATGGTTTCCTAATTTTGATGTCAATATTATCCTTTATAGTTTGCATCTACATGCCCTGTTAAGGAATTTCTTCCCTACTCTGAGGTCATGAAGATATCCTTCTCCATTGTATTCTGAAAATAAAAAAGTTTTGCCTTTCACAAATTTTTAATCCACCTGAAATTGATTTTTTTAATGTAGAGTGTAAAGTCCAAATCTAATGTTGTTTTTTTCCTCACATGGATAATAAATTAGCTTCATTGTATTTGTTAGTCCATCTGCAATGCCTGCTTTGTCCTGGTTTGTCCTAGGTTTATAATTAGTTCCAAAGCTGAATTTGCCTCTTCTTGTACCAATACCACACTACCTTCATTTTTATAGCTTTATTATGAGTTTTGATATTTGGTAGGACACCCTACTCCACCTTGTTCTTCTTCAAATTATTTTTGAGACTTTGTTTTCTATATACATTTTAGAATCAGCTTATTGAGCCCCACTTTGCCCCACCCCGCCTGGACACACATCCTATGGGATTTTGTCTGAAATTGCATTGACTCTACACATCAATTTGAGAGAAAATCGACATCTTTAGGGTATAAAATCTTCCTATCCAAGTACACATACTGAATTTAATTGGGTCTTCCTTAGTATCTCTTAATACATGTATATAACTTTATCTCTAGAGGACTTGAACATTTTGATGGATTTCTGAGCATATTATATTTTTATATCATATATTATTTTTGTTGCTATTGTAAATGATTTTTAATTATATTCTCTAACTCATTTGTTGCTAGTGTATAGAAAGATATATATATATATCACTTTTAACATCTATTTTATTAATTATAATTTATCGCTAGATTATTTTGGGGTTTCTACATGGGAAATGAAATCATCTTCAAATAGTGATAATTTTGCTTCTTTCCAATCTTGATATTTCATTTCTTTTTCTTTTCCTGTGGAGATGGCTGGGACAATGTTGAATAGGATTAGTGAGAGTGGACATCCTCTTGTTTTTCTGATCCTAAAGGGAGGGCTTTTGAGATTTCAAAGTATGATATTTGCTGCAGGTTAGTAGTAAAAAAAAAAATCAGATTCAAAAAGAACTCTTCTATTCTTAATTTTCAAAGAGCTTTTGTTTTCCCATTATGGATTTTTGAATTTTATCTAATACTTTATAACCATTCATTGCTTTAGAAAGCATTGAGATGATCATAAGAGTTTTTCTCCCTTACTTTGCTAACATATTTATGTAATTGAAAGGTTCTAACTTGGTTAAGATGTACAATCTTTTAAAATATATTTCTGGTTTCTTTTGCTAATCTTTATTTATTTATTTATTTTTATTTATCTCCCCTACCCCCTGCCCCATTGTTTGTGCTCGCTGTCCGCTCTGTGTCTTTTGCTAATCTTTTGTTGAAGATCTATGCATGTATGTGTAGGAGGGAGAGAGTCCTCTAATTTTCCTTTCTTGTACTATTCCATCTGGCTTTTGTATCTTCCAAGCCTCCTAAATAAAATTGGGAGCCTTTCCTCTCTTCTATTCCTTGGTTTATATTGGAGTTAGCAATTTTTTGAATGATTTATAGAACTCACTGGAAAGCCTTCTGGCCTGATGTTTTCTTTTTAAAACTATTTTTGATTAGTGATTCAAATTCTTTAATAGTTATAGGATTATTCAGATTCTTTATTTCTTCTTGAGCCACTTTTGGCAAGTTGTATTTTTCTAAGAATTTATCCATTTCATTTCATCTATCATTTTAAATTTATTGATGTAAAGTTATTCATAATATCCTTTTATTATCCTTTTCATCCCTAAATTATTTTAGGATAATTCTCTTTTTCTTGATTAATCTTGCCTGAGGTTTGTCTTTTCAAAGAACCAACTTTTGACTTTGTTGATTCTCTTTTACATTGTATGTTTCATTATTTTCTGCCTTAACTTTTACTATTTTCTTCCTTTTATTTTCTTTGGGTTTATTATGTTCTTTTTCTAACTTCCTAAGTCGATAGCCAGCTTATTAGTATTTATTTTCTAACATAAATATTATGAAGCTATAAATTTTCCTTTAAATACCTCGTTAGCTGCATCCACCAGTTCTGACAGAGTAACTGCAGAGTATCCAGAGTATGCATCTACTTTTTTCCTCTAGAGATAAGCATTTCATATATCCTAATGTTAACTCTCCATCGCCAAAGTAATGTCACAAAGAGCCTTCCTGTACATATCCCCTCTGAACTGTGTAAAAAATATTGCTAGGCTTGGGTGTAGCCCAATACTTAATACTGTCAGACTGCTTTCCAGGAAGGCTGCACCAGTTTAGACTCTCTCAGCAGTTCCTGTCCCCTCATGTCCTAGCATTGGGACATTTACAGAAGACCAGGTGGACTTTCCAGTGCATTCAAACGTCATCACACTGTTTCCACTATACAAGAAGAGTTGGCATCTCAGGGGAGATGGTTTGCTCCTAATATTGGCCACACAACCAACCGTTAACCCAGTAACTCATGTCAAGGGGCATGAAGTTGAAAAGGAAGACAGTCTAACCATGAGAAGAACCTGCTGCACCAATTAAAATTTTTTAATCACAGGGGTGTAGCCACATTAAGTTTTCATGAAGGGTTTGAAGCCTTGCTTGTGGGTGGAGAGGACTCTGTCAGGAAAAGAGCACTAGCTCTGGCACCAGAGCTCTTTTCTCTTGTCTGGTGCTACCCGAGATTTTGTGACCTTTTCACATCATTGACCCTAAACAATTGAGTCTCACCCCCCCACCCCCAAACCAAGCAGGCTCCCTCTAACTCCCCAGTGTCCCTCTGACTACTCAACAAGGCCACTCATGTATGGCCCCATACCAACAGAGGGACCTGCAAGATGATAGGGTTGCCCCAGGGCAGCTTCCTGGAAGATGTTTTAAAGACAGAGCCCGAATCCCAAGTCCAGCCTCTTGTGATCTTAATTTGTGGCTTTGTCTGATGGGCTTCGCTTCCCTCTGCATCTTCCTCTGGATGTTTATTTGGGTAAAGGATATTCTCCCTTTTATGTCTGAGCGGTTTCCTCCTGCATTTGTTCCCTGTGAGGTCTTCTGCACCCGTGGGCTCCACAGGGAAGTGTGGGCTCCTCTTCTGAGCAGGGTGGCCCTTGGGGGGTGTCAGACAGACCCTTCCTCCCGGCTGGCCCCTGGGCCATCTTTGCAGATCTGACTGAAACTCTCAGCAGATTTCCTTGGACTTGGGATAATAAGATTTTTCCTTTAAAAGGAACTTTCCATTGTTTGTTTTAAAAAGTGAAATGAGCATTTTTTCCAACCGCAGAGGCAATGCTGCAGGAGCCTGTAATTTCTAGGATCCAAGACTGGAACTTAAAAACAAGGAGAAGAAGAAAAGGGGAAGGAAAAAAAAAAAAAAAAAAAAAAGCTTTCCAATTAAAACCGTTCTCTTTCTTCCTCCCCTCAGGCTTTCTCTCTTCAGTCTTCATTCAGGGGAGTCAGCAGGGCTCTTATTTTTTCCTTCTGCCCCCAATTCTAATGAGCTGATTCTTCCCTCCTCCTGTCTCCCATAAAGAGATACCTGTAGTTAATTAGACAAGAGGTACAGGGTCGAATCTGAAACCAAAAATCAAATTTCAGTGCTGCCCTGTTCGATTCACACCTTCTACGTGCCGTTCAGTAGGCACTGGGCTGAGGCCGCTGGCCCTGCTCCCAGGGCACATACAGCCTTGCAGGGAAGGAGGGAGCACAGGGCGGTAAGCAAGTAACTCCAAGATGGAGCGATGAGGGTGACAAGCAGATGACAGAGAAAGTGTGAGGAAAGGTCTGATCAACTGTTGTTTTGGTTTGTTTCATTTGTCTTTTTATTTATTTATTTATTTTTACTCCCGGAGCAAAACAGTGGCTACGCACGATGCACCACGCTGGGCACCCAGGGGCGGAAGACACAATTCCTTCTCTCGCGGAAGGACGAGAGCGATAAGCTCAAGGGCCTGGAGGACTGGGAGGGATGAGCCCCGACTGGGGAGCCAGAAGGCTTTCAGGGAAGACTTGAGGAACCGCGGCCTCCCACAGGCTTTGGGGAGAATGTATTTCTTTTGAATAAAACTCCAGGGTAAGAGGGTGCCCAGCCTGGGGAGGGCACCGAGCACAGATGTGGGAGATTGGAGCTGGTGGTCAGGGTGGTGCGCGGGGAGAGGCGAGGGCACTGCCCAGCAGCGAAGGCGACCGCCAGTCACCATTCGAACCAGCTCTGAGCTGACCTGGCCTGAATACTCAAGTTCATTACCAGCCCCGATTCTACCTTCCAGAGCTTGCAGGCCTTGGCTGGAAAGTTTATGAGAACTGGCTTATTCTCTGGTGTGTTGGCACTTTCCCTTCATGTCCTGATTGGAACCAGGGAGGCTGTAAGTGCAAACGTTTTTGTACCTTAGAGTAAATTATATCTGCGTTCCTGGAGAAGGCTGTGGTGAAAGTGTCTCTTGTTTCCAGAGGCCCCACTCCCCTCCCTCAGGAGACCTGAATTCCAAGCCGGCCCTACTATAAAGTTGATGAATGCATGCCAGGCCTTAATCCAATATGCAATTGCCCTTCTTTTCTCCTCTCCTTTCTGCAGGGAAAGGAAGCTGGATTTTTTAATACGGTAATAGCACCTCTTTTATATTTTCCTTTCGTAAATTATAAAGAATTGAAAGCAGAATAAGGCAGCAGCTTGGCATAATGGAAAGATTACTGAACTGGGTGGGAGTGTAAATTGGTACAACCACTTTTGGAGAGCAAATTGGCAATATCTAGTAAAGCTGAAGTCGAGCGTGTCCTGCAGCCCAGCAGCAGGCACATTACCTAGAGAAAATCTGGGGCATTTGTCTAGGAGACACTGCAGCATTTTGGTAATAGAAGAATTTGGGGGGGAGCCCATTAACGGAAGAGCAGACAACATTGTGTCCCCAAAATGCTAATTGCAACATTTTTTTAACAGTGAAAAAGTTGGAAAGAACTTAAATGCCCATCAATAAAAAGATAAATTACAGTATCTGAGTAGTTAAAACAAATGGACCAGCCCTTCATTTATAAACATCAGTCTCAGAACATAATGTGAAGAAAAGCGAGTTGTAGAAGGACCTGTACAGTACAATGCTGTTTGTGTGAAGTTTAAAAACATACAAAAAGATTCTATGTCCTGTTTAGAGATACGTACATATGTTGTGAAAGTATAAAAACATGGAATGATAAACCCCAAATCCAGGACTTCTGGGAAGCAGGGGAGGGGAATGGAATTGGGGAAGGGTACACAGGGACCTACAACTCTTTTGTAATTTTTATTTAAAAACAAAAACTGTAGCCACCTTTTGAAAAATGAAAAAAATTGACAGAGCTCAGAGATGGGTATATCATTCACTATTCTGTGTGCTTGAAATCTTTCATAACAACAACAATAAGGAATATAGGGAAGAGGATGTGCTTCAAGTGATTGGGCTCCTGTCTACCATATAGGAAGTCCAGGGTTCGGTTCCTGGGGCCTCCTGGTGAAAAGCGAGCTGGCCCACATGGCAAGCTGGCCCGTGAGTGCTGGCTTGCATGGAGTGCTGGCCTGTGCAGACAGCTGGTGTAGCGAGATGATGTAACAAAGACAGAAGAGAGTCAGGAGACACGGCAGAACAGGGAGCTGAGGTGGCGCAAGAGATTCAGTGCCTCTCTCCATTCCGAAAGGTCCCAGGATAGGTTCCCAGTGCAGAAGAACACACAAAGAGCAGACAGCGAGCGCAAAACAATGAGGGGGGAGTAGGAGAAATAAATAAATAAATCTTAAAAAAAAAAAAAAGGAATATAAAGCTGGGAGGCAGGAGGCCTGGTTCTACCCATGCTCTGTCACCAATTCACTATGTGCCTCTGGGCCAGTGGCACCCCTCTTTGGGCCTCAATTTCCTCATCTGTAGAGGACTAGATCATCTAACATCCCCGGCTCAAAGGTCTGAAAGGAAGCATGAGGGTGATTATTCCAAAAGCTTCCTGAGCAAGTGACAATGGGACTGAAGAAAGTAAGTACAGGGGGCTGTCTGAAGCAAGAAATCCTGGCTGGAACCTTCCTAAGCCTGCCCAGGTCCTCAAACTGGGGAGCCACCCAGAGCATGAAGGGACAATTTCACCACTCGGGTGGTTTACCACACAGCTTACCCAGTGGCCCAAGAGCAGGATAGCACATGGTATGTGGTCATAGAGGAACCCTGAGCTGGGAGTCTGGGGTCTGGGCTCCAGAACCAAATCTTATTAACCAGCTGTGTGATCTTGGGAAATCACCTCAACTCTCTGATTCCTTCATCAGTAAAAAAAAAAAAGAATAATAATGCTTGTTTTTCCTAAGAAGGGGCTTTTTTGAAAATCAAATCAGATAATACCTGTGAAAGTTCTATAAAATGGAAGGCACTGTTATTTTTTTATTTCTTCCCTAGATAGTTTTTCTTATCCAGCCTGGAAAGGATTCTATCTATCCTCTACCCAATCTCATTCTGTACTTCTAAACCCATTTACCTTTGGCTTGCATGGAACAGAAAGACTGTCCCCAGGTACATATAAACTTTGTGGATTCATTCATTTAATAAATGTTTATTGAATGCCAAGCACTGTGCTAGGTGTTGGGGATAGAAAGTCCCTGCTCTCTTAGAATTTACATTTTTGGTGAGGGGAGACAGAAGATAATCAGGTAAATTAATAAGATAATATTGAATGATAAGTTCCATAAAGATAGCAAAATAGTGTGACATAGTAGAGATGGGTTGAGTCAGTGGAGGTTTGCTACTTGAGGCCAGGGAAGGCCTCTCTGAGGTGACATTAAGCTGAGATATAAGTGACAGAAGGGAGCTTGTCGTGCCCAGGAGAGGGACCTGCCAGGGTGAAATCCCAGAGGTAGCAATGAGGAAAAAGGCCATGTGGCTAGGTACAGTAAGCATGGGCGAGGGATAGAAGATGAGGCTGGAGATGAGACCAGCAGCCTTGTAGGTCGTGGGAAAAGAGTTTGGGTTTTCTTTGAAGGGCAGTGTGAAACCATAGAAGAATTTTTTTTTTTAAAGTACCTCAGCTACTGTGGGGGAGAATGGGCTGTAGCAGTTAAGCATGGCAGTAGGAAGTTAGTGAGAAGATGATTCTAGTAGCTCAGGTCTGAAATAATGGGATTTTGGATTAGGGTTGTTGCTGTAGACACAGAAAAAGTGGATGAATAAGGGCCAAATTTGGTTGGGGAAAAGAGGATAAATACATTTTGAGATTAAGCCCCTCAATGGATGTTGGGGTCATTTAATAAATGGGGAAGAACACATTTCTGGCAGAAGATAAAGAGTTATCTTTTGGCCATGTGGAGTTTGATATACCTATTAGATATCCAAATGAGGATGCCATGTAAGCAGATGGATATATCAAGTTGATGCTCAGAAGAGAAGTCAGGGCTGGGGATATAAATGTGGGAGTCACTGGTAAAGAGATGGTGTTCAAAGCTGTAATAAGACTGGATATGATCCTCAAGGAGAGTTTGCGGATAGAAAAGAGACAGAATAGGGCTGTGCTTTAAGCATTTTGACATTAAATGTTTGGTCAGAGGAGGAAAAGCCAGCAGTTGAGACTGGGAAGGAGCAGTAAGTGAGGTAGTAGGAGGAAAACCAGGTGATGATGTACCAGTGAAGCCAAGAGAAGAGAGCATGAAAAAGGAGGAAGGGGTCAACTGTGTCAAATGTTGCTGAGAGGTTAAGACAGAAATGACAACTGGATTTGGCAGTGTGGAGATCAATGATAACCTCAACAAGAGGTGGGGAAGACTTGGAAGAGTGGCTTTTGGAGTTGGGAAGAATCAGAGCATGTACTCCCATAATCTTTGGGGGAGGAGGGCAGCAGGTCACGGGTCTTGAACACCCTGACCACAGATGAGAAGCACAAGCACAGACTCTTCCCCTAAGCTGGGTCAATAGGATTGTCTGTCCTAGGGCTGAGGACTTGAGATGCAGTGACTCCAGTTGATGAATCAGTACCTCTGGGTCTGGTGTGTTATTTTTGGTGCTAGGGGTAAGAGGGCTGTGTTTCACCACTGTCCTTGCTTAGGGGAAGATCTTAGGCTGGCTCCATTCAGTCCCATGCAAAGGAAGGAGCTGGTGGCCTTTCACTTCCATACTATACCCCCTCTGTGTGTCATTTCTGTTTGGGGAGCTTATGAATGTCCTGTGCCATTAAAGTAGATGTAATTAGAATGGGACTGAACAGTGTCTTAGGACATTACTCCTGCTGGAACAATCATCAGGCCATCTGCAGGCTGGCAACGAGACTCCCTACTGAGCTGCTGGGTAGAGCGTGAATGGTGACCCAGAAGTCTGTGGGTGTTGACTTGGCTTCCATAGGAGCCCCTGGTGCTGGTGACAGGTGGTTTTGCTTAGGGCAAGGTTGGCCCAGGCAGTCTCTAGATAATGACTATTCTTCTATCCTCTCACCCCAGACCCCACCAATCTCCCTTTGTTTGTCCTGTCCCTTTCCCAGACTGTGAAACAGTTAATCTCTGGAGCCCTTTTCTACTCATCTCCATCTGTGGATTATGGCATAAAAGTTCTTCAGAATTAAACCTGATTTTTAGAACTCAGCAGACCGTTTTGCTCTCACAAAAGTTTGGCTCTTGTCAGTCAAAAGCCTTGTGATTGTCAAAAGACTGTCCTTAGTCTTTCAAGAGTAATGTCTTCGCTGTTAGTGTCAGAAATCTCTTTTCCAAAACGGACATTGACTGTTTCCCTTCCTGCTAGATTAACAGTCCCCAGTACTCCTTGAGACAATGGATGCCTCTGGTGGCTGAATAGGATCAGGTCCAGGGAAGAGGGATAAGAAAAGCAAATTATTCAACAAGTTATCCCACTCCATAAAGCAGAGAATGCTGGCGGGCAGAACTGGCAGAGAGAGAATGAAGGAGATGTGCAGAAATAAACAGGAGAAATGCTGAGGGACTGAGTGGGGGAGAAGTGGGAGGGACAGAGTTGGCAGTGTTTCCTATGGCTAGCCGGTCCCCAGTTGTAGTCCTCTATTAGATCTGCCCTGACTCCTTATACTAACCCCCCCTTTCCTCAAGCCAGCTTGAGATGCTTTCTATCTTGCCCACCTGCAGCAGTGTGAATGGTCCAGGGAGCTCATTTGGCTGGAATGTGTGCCAAAGAGGCGGCTGATCCCACAGATTCTTTCCCTTGGGTGAGGTGGGGCAAGTGCTTCATCAAAACAAATTATCCTTATTCCCAGAGACAAACTTCAGTCACCCCCACCTGCCAAATGAGTGTGTGATTTCAATGAATAGGGCTTGAATTCTGCCATCTTTCTGGTTTTTGTTTTTGTTTTTCTTAGATGTCAAGTGCTTAGACCACAGGGGCCAGGTCTAGCGATCAAAGCTACCATAGATGCTTAAGGAATGTTTAGTAAATGAAATGGTTTATTATTTTTTTCCAAAGAGGGTTTATTCTTAAGTTCTGGTTCAGTCCACACAGACAGCACGCTCTGGAGGAGATGAGGAGCTCCCTCTTCAACCCCTGTAATGTGTCACTCTTGGTGGGCTCTTTTTATAGCTGGTTCAAATCAGGATCCAAGGAAGATCTATACACTGCATTTGGTGGTTTTATCTCCCAAGTCTTTTTTTGCTCATTAAAAGCTCCCCTCCCCACCATCCTCAGACTTTTTCATGTCATTGATTTTGTGGAGAAGCCAAGTTATTTGACCTGAAGAAGGTCCCAATGTTTTCATTTGGCTGATTGCTTCCTCATGGTGTTGTTTGATTTGTTCCTCTGTCCCCTGTATCTCCTGTCCACTGTAAGTTAGATCTGCAGGCTTGGTTAGGATAAGATTCAAGTTTGTTTGGCAACTCTTCATGGGTGGTACATCACATTATGAAACACACAAAGTTTCACTGTCTCACCTTTAATGGTGCTAAGACTGATGAGTGGGTTCAGGTGATGCCAGCCTGATTTTTCCATTGTAAAGTTAGTTCCCCACCAACCTTTCACCTAATGATTTTGGTAATTTTAGTGATGGTTGCTAGGTACATTATTTCACTGTGGATTGCAAAATGATGATTTTTATACTTCTATAATTCTTTCTTGAATTTATTATTTGTAATCCTTCTACAAAGAACTCTCCCTTAATAATTTGATTACTTCAAAATACACTTCATGTAAGAAAGATGGGATAAATACTTAATTTTTCCAAAATTTTAAAAATAATTTTCAAAATAATGAAGTGGTGGCTCAATAACCTGCAAAGGTAACCTGTGAATTTTCATTTTAGAATTGTTTTGAGTTTATGGATTTATATATATTAGATGTGTTTCAATCTTCTTGATATTCAAGTTATTCTCTCTCAGGCCAATAGGAGCCTTGCAAGTAGACACCCATGTCCTATGTTTTAATGAGTAGAATCATTAAAATTAGTCTTTGATAGTTTCCTTGCTTTCTGGCACAAGATACCCCAGGCCCATCATGTATATTTCTTGCCCTACACCTGGAATTAGCAATTTCTCCAAGAATCTTTGGTTCCTTTTGATAGGAAACAATATTTAGAGGCCACAATCCTGAAGCTATGAGTGCTGATTGCTCGTAGGTTAGGTTATCAGTCTCCTAGTGCTAGAGATAGGAAATAGGTTATTTTGAAGAGAAAAAATAATTATGAATTCATATTGATTTTCCATTGTGAATTTAAGATTTCAATAAAACAACTAAATGCAGTTTAAGATTTCTTTGTGGTTCTTTTTATCCTTAGAATACATCTTACTAGGGATACATAATCAAAATCCTGTGTTTTACAGTGACCTAAATAATTTTTATTTGTGTGGCTATATCACCAACTTGACTTAAAGTTAAGATTATTTCTTTTACATCGTTTGAATGAATTTTTTATATTTATTTATACATTCAATTATATATCTCCATAGTAGTTATTACTATTGGGAACTTACCTGGCTCATTATTTTTGGTGTTTATTAGCTAATTCCCTCTTTGGCATGTAAGCTCCATGAGAGGAGAGAAGGTCTCCTTCTATCTTATTCACTGCTTATCCTCAGTGCCTACAATATTTCCAGGCATATAATACACCTATCTAAGATGCCCACTAGGTAGAAAGACACTCTACTTGTTGCTTTCTCATGCATCATCCCAACATTGAGAATAGGCATCCTTCTTCCCCAATTAACAGATGAGGAGACTAAGGCTCATTCAGGATAATTAACTCATTTAAGGCCTTATATCTAGTAACAAGTGGAGACATGAATGAGGTTATGCGCACTGGTTCCTAGACTTCCAATGATTCTAGATTTGAATTAATTCCACTCCTGGGTATAGAAACAGAGGCCCTACCTCCCTGTGTTCCTGGAACAAGGAAGCCATAGTGAGAGCCTCCCAGCAAATGTGGGAAGCAAGGAAGGTGAGTCACCCTGCCACCCAACTCCTGTACCCTTAGGCCACAGTTGAAAACCTTTCCTGCCTTTGACTTGCAACAAGAAAAAGGTCTTCTAGAAAGAGGTTCTCTCTGGCTGAGGAACAGTAACCTGCTGTAGAGCTTTGACTGGAGCACCCTAAGCTGAGCCACACAGCCTTTTTTTTTTTTTTTTAAACAAATCAATTTTACTGATACATATTAATAAAGCATAAATCCATCCAAAGTGTTCAATCAATGGTATTCAGTGTAATCACAGCTGTGTATTCATCACTTTAATCATTCTTGGAGTACTTTTATTATTCCAATAATTGTAATAATAATAAACAAACAGAACTCACCTCTCAATCTCTCTGTGCTTTCCCTGCTGTACTTATCTCCTGTTCTTTTTCCTTCTCTCTAGTATTTTTGCATTTATATTTTTTAGAAACAGTCTTATATATGCAATATCACCCATATTTGTGTTTTACATGAGGTTTTACTCTTTTTTTTTTTTTAATTTTTTTATTTTTTTTTTATTTTTATTTTTTTTTTTTTTAGAGGTTTTACTCTTATACAGTTCCATGTTACAATTTTTTAGCTTTTCTTCTAGTAATATACATGACCTTAGACTTTCCTTTCAACCAGTCATACCCACATAATAGCTCTAATAGTCACAAACACTAGGATATGCTTTCACCATTTCTATTCATTTCCAAAGATTTACAAACAACATTTTTACCAATTCTGTACATGTTAATCCTCAGCTCTCCATTCTTTAACCTCATTCTATTTTCTGGTGACCTGTATTCTAATTACTAACTCCATGAGTTTACACAATATATTTAGTTCATAATAGCACAATCATGCAGTATTTGTCCTTTTGTGTCTGGCTTCCTTCACTCAACATAATGTCCTCCAGGTTCATCCATATTGTCATATGCTTCATAACTTCATTTCTTCTTACTGCTGCATAATATTTCATCAGCCACACAATCTTTTTAAACTTCAGTTTCCTCATTTGTAAAATCTCAGCCCTGATCAGTTCTCAGGGTTGTTGTGGGATGAACTGAGGCAGCATATGTGGAAACACTTTGCTCCAGGAAAAAGCTCTCTAGACCACGGGTTCTTGATTTTTGTTCCCACAGATCCCTTTGTCAGTCAGGTGAAAACTGCAGACCCCTTACTAAGTCCACACTATACTGTGTTTTATTAATAAATATATCACACCCACACTAATATGTTCCTACAAGAGTAATGGTTTTTTGAATTTCAGTTCAAGCTCAGGGACTCCCTGAAATCTTTCCACAGACCCCTTAGGGGTTCGTGGATCCTTGGTTAAGAACCCCTGCTCTATAGAGAAGGGGCTATTACTGTCCCTCCTTTCACTCTCTTTCTTGGTGGCATTTTATGAGAAACATGTTTCTCCTTGTCAAGGAATTTCAAAGAAGCTGGTCAGGAATACATTTGCCCAGGAGGCAGACAAAGTACTTTTCTGAAGATCATCAGACAAAAGACAAACAACAACAACAGCAACAAAGAAGAAGAAGAAGGGGCGAGGGGAGGAGAAGGGGGAGGATGAGAAGAAAGATAGAAAAAAAAAACAGTAGGTAGAACATCTGGCTTTTGGTGACCACTTACTTTGGAAGGAAAAAAAATCTTCAGAATAAACACTAGAGTTGGAGATGTGCTGATGAAAATGGAATGTGGTGCAATGATAGGTGGTCATTGGCTGCATACTCTGTGCCACTGCATTACTTACACGACTTCCCATCCTGCTAGGTAGGAATTATCACCTCCATTTCCTGGATGAGAAACTGAAGATCCCAGAGGTCAATAACATGCAGACCGCTGGAAAGTACCAGGACCCGAACGCAAAGCCCATGCACCTCTTATCACTGGATGTTGCTTCCAAGAGCAAGGAATTCAGCAAACTCAGGCGGTAAGGGTGAAGAGTTACACATACACTGGTAAATCTACACTGAGTAGAGCTTCACCTTACTGGATGGAGGAAACACTGCAGAACGCGCATCCTTCTTTGTTGTTGCTGCCTGACACAGTGCTTGGTGCACAGGGGGCTCAATCAATCATCAGTGAATACAAGAGGAAAGGCTATTTCACAGAGAGTCTTGGAGCAATAGCCATGTTTACAGCCACTTTTAACTGCCGTAGGAGTCAGTGCTAGGGACCAACAGGCATGTTTGGTTTCCTGGCCTCAGGTTCAGAGAGCAGTTCCTGGTTTTCAGATGAGCAGGAAGAAGCCCAGAGCAAGTCAACTAGAGACCATAGGGATGGTTGCCATTTTACCTTCTCCATCCCAGGACCAGGTAAAAATGCTTATGCTTCTCCTGGCTCCAATACATCTACTTTCCTGAGGGTTGGACCAACAGGAGTGGGAGACCTGGTTCCAGGTTTGGCCAGAGCTTAAATTTATGACATGCCTGCAGGCAAACCTACAGTGCAAGACCTTGGCGACTAGAAGGGGACCAAGGTAAGAGTTCACTGGGGAGCACTTTCTAAACTCCTTAAAGAAAAGGCCTAGAACTCTGGCCAAATTTGATTACCTATTTACTTTCTAGCCATCTGAAAGCATAGAGATTTGCCGCTGTCATTTTTAACCTCTAATGTTGCCCCTGAATTGTTCTCGGCCCTATTTTCTGTCTAGGAAAACTACTTGGGGATCTCCAATTCACTCTGAGGGTCAATCCTAGTGGCCTTACTTAAACCCCTCTGCACCTCAGATTTTCATCTGTAAAAGAGGAATAATAGTATTAATCTCTAGGATTTTTGTAAGGGTTTAGTGAGACATAAATAAATATGTACATGTGTATATATTTTAGATAATAATATATATATATATAAAATATTGAAAGTACTTTTTAGACAGCTTTTGTTTTTTCTCAGTTTCTTTTCAATTCACAAAATTCTGTCCCATTCTCCAATATCCTTTCCCATAAAAGCATCAAAACGCAGATGGGAGGAGTTAGTCAAAACCTGGAACTTCTAATTCAGAAATATTAATTTGAAACCATTATCAGGAGAAATGTTTTCCTCTGGTTTGAGAGAAAGTGAAAAAGTATGATGACTGCAAGTTGTTGGAGTTTAATTATTACATGTAATTAAATATTTATTATATATAAGTACTTTTGTTACTTTTATTTTGCCCCAGAGGGGAATAAATGACTTAATTATCTTTCCATTCTTTCCCTGATTGTAATTTTTGCTCATTGACTTCCCTGCCTATTTATCTCTTACAAAACATATCTCAGGTGATGAAACCTTGGAGTAGAATGAACAACTTGAGGAAATTCAGGGCTTCTGCAGAGAGCAGCATGCCGTTGCTAGGGAGGGTTGGCGAGAGAGTGTATTTGTTTAACATCCTTATCCCTGCCTTGGCATGTTATTTCTACTGGGTGGGAGCCAGCGCTGAGTTCCTCCCTTTTGTGTCCAACTTTGAACATTTCTCTGCGATTATGTTTCACCCAGGGATTAGCAAAATGCAGAGGGGAAAAAACCTGAGAAGGTGTTTGGCGTGGGGGTTTAGTGCTGCGTTAGCATAAGCTGTAGGCATTCTCGGTTAATTGGAGAAGAGCAACAAACAGAAGGGCTACAGAAGCTCCAAGGAACATTCCATCTTAGGTTACTGAAAATGGTTTAATTATTGAGTGTCAAACTTCTTTTTGTTTGTTTTTGTTTGTTTGTTTGATAACCCCTGAGGAAACTCCAAATAAACAAGCAGTTCTCACTATCAGTAGAGAACCTGAGAGCAGTGAACGAGCAGCTAAGAATTCTTCCTTTCAGACTTGCCAAGTATCATTATTCAGTCTTGGGCAAATCTCGAAGATTCACATTTCCTGTTATAAGGGGACACACATAACTACGCTGTTAGAGGCAGAAGACACGGCAGTTTCCAAAGAGACTCCCTGAAAGATAAAGTTCTGCTAGCCAAGATCAGTTTTTGGCAAAACAAGTGCAAAGAGGAATTTCTATGCCAGCCTCAGTCTGTCTGTGGCCGTCCCTTCAAGTGTCCAGGGTGGAGCTGGGCAGGCAGGCCGGGTCTGGGTGTGATGAAGAGTGGTGGTAAGGGCAACCTGAGTGATGTACCACCTCATCTCTTCACACCATACCTGGCCTCCCTTGTGTTGCTGCTCGTCTTGAGCAGTCAGGCTTTAGTGAAGGAGATGTCAGGAGAACGAACATATTTCCAGGAAGAAGAAAGCGGAGCCTGGCTTGAGAAAGGCAGTCCTCTCTGGGCCCAGGAGCCTGTGTGCAACAGCCTCTGCTCAAACTTTCAGAACTTTGACCTTTTTACAATCCTTCTGTGAGGCCAGAGGGGAAGCAACACTTTAGCAGGTACAGAGCTGCCACCAAATGGCCACAGAACCAGGAGCTTCCCAGGTCAAGTTTCTTATTAAAACTCTGAGGCCGCTGGTTGCATTTGAGTGAATTGCAGCTCAGTCAAGGAGTGTATGAGGTCACCAGCTGGCCCTGTAAGAACTCGATGAGGGCTATAGTCCTGGGGAAAAAAAAAACAACAGTCCTGAGAGGGTAAGAAGATATCAGGAGAAGGGGGAGAAAAAGATTCAAGGTGCAAGCGAAGGGTCTGAGATTGGAATATGTGGCCAGAGACTCAAGTGTGACAATGGAAATAGACACGAGTGCTAAGGTGGGACCAGCTGGGAGACCAGATGTAAGAGAATTAAACTGACCAAGGGCCATGAAATTACTTTGCTTGGAATGAAGTCAGTGTCTGCGGGTGTGTAGGGTACAGCATCTTTGTTAGGATTATTTGGCTCAGGGCATTCCAACGCTGTGCTAAGGAGATAAGGAGACCATGGGCATGGGCTCAGGCTGCATTTGGATCAACCCCTTCCCCAGTCCCCCCCCCCCGCCCCCATATGGCCACAGACTGCTCCCTCCTCTAGGCTAAACCATTTTCAAGCTACGCTGTTAGCTCAAAGGGGATCATCTGAATGTGGCATATTAGTAATGGCTCTGAACTTGCTTTCAGAGGACCAGGATTTTAGTCCTGAGGCTGCTGCAACTACTCTGGGCAAACAATTTAACCTCTTGGAACCTCTAGTTTTTCATCTGGAAAACACATGGGTTGAGCACATTAAATACAATAAAACAATGCAAGAGAAAGAGCTTTTAAATTATAAAGGCAATTAGTCACTTAAACTTGGAATGAAGAATGAGGAAAGTAAAAGCCATTAATAGAGCCTTGGTAGATTGCAAAAATATCCACAATTCATTATCCTTCCCTATATCCACACCTTTTCCAATGTCACTTTAAGCTCCTCTCATGAAGAGGTGGTACGGCAGATAGAATTATGTCCCCCAATTTAGACATGTTCTTAATCTACATCTCTGAGGGTAGGAACCCTTGTAAATGGGAACTCTTGAAGATCTTTTTAGTTAAGGTGCGGTTGACTGAAGCAGGGTTGGCCTTAATCTGGATTACTGGAGGCCTTAAAAGAGAAGAAACTGGAAGTCAGAGTTAGAGAAGGCCACAGGAAAAAGCTGGACAGCAGTGAGTACCCAGAAGAGAAAGGAGAGGCCACCGCCATGTGAGGGGAAAGTCAAGGTACTCCAAGGAATGCTGGCAGCCAGCGCCAGAAGGCCACAGACTTCTGGGAGAAAGCACAGCTTCACTGACTCCTTGATTTTGGAAGTCTGGTTTCTGAAACCGTGAGAATATCAATTTCTGATTCTTAAGCCAAAACCAGCCTGTGATATTTGTAAGAATGGCTGTGGCAAACTAAGATAGGTGGAGTCTATTTTTCCACCCCTTGAATCTGGGCAGGCCTTGTGATTTGCTTTGGTCAATACAATATGGCAGGAACGACACTGGACATGTTCTAAGCTTAGGGCTTAAGAGAGCTTGTGTACTTCCCCTCTCTCATGGAATCCTACTGCCTCCATGTTAACAAGCCCAGGTGAGACCATATGGAGAAGCACCGAGTTGTGTTACCCAAGGCCATCCTCAACCAGCTATAGCTACGACCTCCAAATAGATGTTATAGAGACCCACCAATGCCAGAAGACCATAGATATGTGAGTAAACCATCTGAGACTACAAGATCTTTGGACTCAGAGCAATTGTAAATGCTTATTAGTTTAAGCCACTAATTTGGGGTGTTTGCTATGTGACAATACCTAACTAATACAGACCCCATGGAGGATTTAATAATAACCAAGGGTGAGGCAGATATCGTTGGCAAGGAGGCAATAGCAGCACATGTAGTTGGTCACAGAGAGGAGCCATATGGCCTCCTGCCCTGAGGGACTCTCCCTGGGCCATACTCTTGGGTAAGATGATGTCTTCCTTAGGCTATAGGTGGACATGGGGTTCAAAATAATGTAATACTGATGTGTGATATGAAGTCTCTGAAAGGAAAGCTAATGTTGATTTGAGGTTTAGAAAAACAGTTTATTGTAATAATGAATGAATTCTTTCTGGGAATCTGCTAAAACAATATGTGGCATTGTAAATGTAATAGTTTGAAGTCAGAGTCTCCATTCTTGATTTATAGTTACCATATTAACCTGCCAAATTAACACCCTTCTTGTAAATAAGACACAAAGAAACTTTCAAGAGTGGGCTCAGATGCCACGCGTCATCTCCCCTGTAGCCTGAGTGACGAGAGATGCTGGGATTTCAGTGGGGGTTGAGGAGGAGAAGGAAGTAATCAAGGGATGTGTGGTGATGGGGTTTGGGAACTAAATAGATTATAAGGCTGTTTCTATGGAAGCCTGGCATCAGTCCAAATCACTGTCGAAGGGGATCTGATAAACAGAGCTCTGGGCTGGGGGGTCTCTGTAGTCTGAGCTACTCAATGGGGCCTACTCCAAAGGAACTCCCCCACCAAGCTGAAGCTGCATCTCAGCCAGAGGGTAAAGGGGCAGGAAACAAGTACCCTGGAAGGAGGGGGAAGGGGAGTGACAGGATGGGTCCTTGTATCATCCCAGTGGACTGGGCGTTGTGGCAGGCTTGGTTGGGGCTGGGGCAGGGACTGGGCTAAGACTGTAGGTGATGGCTCTTAGTTTCTTTGGAAGGCTGTGGCAGTCGTGGACAGTCAGTGAAGAGGATGTGAGCCATGAAGTTATTCCATGAAAATGGTGGACATCACCAGATCATTAATGACAAAGGACGCGGGCAGGGAAATGGAGTCCAAGAGTGAGAATCTCCTCCCCAAAAGATGTGGTGCATCAGGATGGGTACAGAATAGATGTAAGGTGGAGAGGCAGGCTCCCTCAGCTGAAGAAGGCCCTGCCTTTGGGGGCAGTGAAGGCCAGTGTCTCAAGTTCCTGTGCCCATTTCAGAGTGTTGTGAATATCATCTTAGAGGGCCTGAGGCATCTTCCTGCTCTAAACCCCAGTGAATCCATGATTTTATGGCAGATTCAAGGAGTACAGCTAGGCCACCTTTCATCTTCCATTTCTCCCAATGCAGAAACAAACTAGCCCCTGATGTGGATGGAACACATGGCTCTCTCTGTAGCTGCTGACACTGCAGGCTTCTGGCTCAATGAGGGTTGTTCCTCCCAAAGCTATGGCTAGTCTTGGAACTTTAAAATGTTCCAGACTGCTGTCTAGGATGAAAGAACTTATTCTGTAGCACTTTGTAGCTCTTTTTCCACAGAAGTAATGTTATTCTTTATATTCACCACTGACCCAGCCAACACTTCAGCTGCAGAACTTTGCCCCATCAATATACCTTGTCCTGATTCCTCCAGAGCCAGTCTCCAGCTTCTGTAAGCACACACAGTGGCTTTGTACAAACCAGAAGAATGTGCCCTCCTCAGGCAGAAGAATGGCAAAGTTAGCCCCTTAGCTAGGTAGAGAGATTAGCAAATGACACTCCCTCTGCGTGGACACGGCACAGGTGCCTAGACACAAGGCTTGGCAAGTGAAACACACGTGGCATTTTAGCCCCCACATGTGTCCCCCTGGCCTGGTGCCTTTGTGCAGGGCACAGTTTGGACAACCCTATCCAGTCTTACCTGCTGTCTAGAATCAAACAGCTTCATACCATGTGCCGCTTAAGGCCTGTGCCCACTTTCCCAGGACAGGTAGGATTCAAGTGGGGTGAGGAGGAGGTCGGAAGAGAGTTGAGGTGGGAAGTGACAGGAGGAAGTGCACTTTCCCATCCTACTTTGAACTTGCAAGTGCTAATTAAGTGGCCGTGGGGATTCAGGTGAGCTGGAGGAGACCCGTGTCTTTCTCCAACAGCTGAAACAAGGTGGTTCTTTTCTGCACAGGAAAAAAAAGGCCAGTGGGCAGATTAAGTTCTATAAAAAACACATGCAAACAGAGCACCCTTCCATTACATAGGCTCACAGAGATGACAAACCACGTGTGTGAGACATGTCCTGTGCAGGGACATGTGTGACCCTCAGGGCTGTGGGGGAGGTACAGTTCAGCAAAAACTGCATTCAAGATGGGTTTCATTTCCCTTCTGCTGTATCTCTAGAGCATGCTGGCAAATGAGTGATTCTACTGTTTCTTGCTTCTCAGCACCAGTGGCATCACCACTTAATAAGTCAGGGAATCACAACCACATTTCAAAGAATCATTCACTTTTCTCATTAAGATTCTATAGGAAATTTTTTCCATAGCAACAGCCTTGCCAAAACAATGTTAAAAATAGACCTGGTAATACTTTTCACATTTGTAGGCAGTCATGAATGTTTAAGAGTATATATGTCTAGCAGATGCACAGAACTTTAGAATTAGGCAGTGAATTTTACATAGTATTACAGAATATATGTATCTGCCAAAAGGATTTTTAGAAAAGGAAACAAAACCAAGCCTTGGGCTAAGTTTACGTAGGGAAAGCAAACCTGTTAGCAACTTCATTTAATTGTAGAAAAGTGCTTAATGCATAGAATACCTGGGGTAACAATGCACATGTAAAATCTGTATCTGAAAAAAAAAAACCACATCTTTCCAAAGTGTTTAAATCAGGATATTTGGACTCAGACAGCTCATATGATAAATTTCCAAATCTAAGGGCCTGAATTCTGGCTTCCAAAGCACAGAATTATTTCTGAGACAGGCAGCATCCTCTGCTTGTGGGGGCCTGTACTGCTTGAGAAAGGAAATGATTTAGGCTGAGCTGGGAGCTGGTTAGGGTCAGAGGTCCCGCTGGAGAGAAACTGCACCTCCTAACAGCCTGGATGTTATCATCATGATAAGCTCTACAGGGCACTGAACTACAGAGAATGAGACTCTAAAAAGAGGTAACGAAGTAAAATTTCACTAAAACGTTTAAAAAAACATAAGCACCACACACGAGTAACTTTATTTGGAGAGTGTCTGCAGTGAGTTCTGAATAATCACTGGCTGAAAACTGGCCTTGTTGGCCCCTAAAGAATCTTTCCGCAGTTGGGCCTACTTGACATTTTGGAAGTGTATAAAGCGTGCCTACATGCATTTGGAGGATGGAGACATGGACATTTCCTTTGTTCCTAGCTCTACTTTTTGTTAGTAGCTGGAACCGATCAACAGATAATAAAGAATTGATGGCTTTATAAATACAGCTCTTAAAAGCAACCATCAAAATGTTCTGATTGGCCTTGGCTAGAACTTTTTAACCTCTAGAAATACATCTACAGATGGAAGTCTTCTTGCTCTCTGTGGCAATAAATATATATATTAACCCTCTTCTTGCCCCAGGCCCTAAAATTAATTTTGACCAAAATGATTAAGTCAGGAGTTTCATGTAGACACAGCTTAAGTGAGTCATTAAGAATTTTACTTGTTAAAGTGGGCATATTTTTTTTTTCTGGTAGACATAATGCCATAACAGTAATAAAAATGTAATATTCAAGTAATTGCTGTAATGTAATTACAGTTTGGTCATAAAGTATGATTAGAGGTCTGGGCTGGCTGTTTCGTGTGTACGTATTTTAACGTCTGTATGCAGTCTTTGGGGTGCCTGTCAAGTCTCCCTGGAATGCTAGAGTAGTTCATCATATAACCAGGTGGCCACGGGCCCAGCTGAGCCAGCACTATCTAGGCGTCCTGCTTTCCCCATCTGCCCTCTCTGGGATCCCGTCTGCCTCAGATACCTAATATCACAATAACCGAAAACAGGTTTTTTTTTTTTTTTTGGGGGGGGTCTTACATAGACAACAAAAAGGGAAATTAAGACTGCCTGACTCCTTATAAGCAAAGGTACTAAGACAGAGTTTAAGTGCTGTCCTATAAGAGCCACTTTGTCTGCAGAGTGTGGTAGCTCTCCGTGCCCCACTAACCCAAGCACTCAGAATCCTGCTCCTGTATGTCCTGCTGTATTGCAGGGTGAGCCTTGTTCTGGCTTTGGGGGTGGGGGAAGAACAATTTCCAGATTGAATTTGAACTAAACGAACAAAAGGCACTGTCTTAGGCATTTTGTCAAAGGAACTGCCATCACTGAAGATCTTTGAACTGCTAAAAATTAATTTCTCCCTGTCTGTGTTTCTTATTCAATGGCATGGGCAGCAGAAAGAAAATACTTAAGCAAAAGACTTACTTAACCCTTTGTGGCCCAAAACAATAAAAACATATTTTAATTAACAGTATGCAAAATAAATAAACAGTTGACAGAGCATCAGGATTTTTTTCTTTGTTACTATTTTTCCTTTGTAATAATAAGTAATTTGTGGAGAGATACTTTGAGACTATGTAAATATCCACTTCTTAATACCATGATTCTTTCTACATTTATTAGTTGGCATTTTACTGTAAAGAAGAGCTTTCCCCTTCTTCTCCATTTATTTAGTTATTTATATTATATGGACACATAGATATTTCTTTTATTCTATGGGTGACAATCCACTACTATCAATTACTTATTTTGATGCTCAAATTGTTTCAGATGTGGCCAGTGGGAGCTGCTTCAAGCTCCCATTTTTGACATGTCCCCATGGTTCTATGAGTAATTCCTAACTTTCTGGTACAGTAAGATATTCCAGGCTCATTTTTCCAGGCATCTTTCCCTGCCCTGGTCCTAGAATCAGCTATCTCTCCAAGAAGCCCTGGCTACCAGTGGAGAATGATATTTAGAAAACCAAGATCTGGGTGCTAGGTATGAAAAAGCATCACTTTTAAGTGTGAAACCAGTTTTGGAAGACTCTAAAGAACTTATAAAGAGCTGAGCATGTGCCAGAGGTATAGGCTGCCTCTGGATCCTGAAAGAGCTAGAAATGTAAGAGGAAATTAGCCCCTCTCAGCCAATAATACAGATATGTCATGCAGTATGCCAAGTACAGTCTCAGCCAATAAGTAAGACCCTTATGCTTTTCTCCTGCTATGCAAATACTGTTCTCTAGCCCTCTTTTGAAATACAGTTGCATCACTTCTAATAGCTCTTTTTTTTTTTTTAAAGATTTTATTTATTTATTCATTTATCCCCCCCTTGCTGCTTGTGCTCGCTGGGTCAGCTAACCACGCCGTGCGGGCGGGCTTGCCTTCACAAGGAGGCCCTGGGAACTGAACCCGGGGCCTCCCATATGGTAAACGGGAGCCCTACTGATTGAGCCACAGCCGCTTCCCTCTAATAGCTCTTAATGTCTACCAAACCCATGGTTTAATCAACATCACAAACTTAACTTCTTGCCAATCCCTGTGACTTTCCATACCCATTGCTTCTGAATGTCCTCTTGTGTGGATATAAACCACACACCTACAAAGGCCAGGCATTAATGAAGACAGTCACCTGCGGTGTGTTTGTGCCTTAACTTATTGCTTGTCACCTTAGTAAACAGCAGGCAGAGTTTTTCTCTAAACCTTGAGTCTGTGGTTTTGTTTTCCACAATGGTAGTTGCTGAGTTGAGGCCTCAGGGAAGGTGAAAGAGCCAGCTATACTGACTCAGAGGGGTGACAATGGTGGCTGGAGCAGAGCTGGGCCTACAGGCTTTCCTCCTCCTTTAAATGCTGTTTGGGAAATCAAAGGAAAGCAAAACTTTGGATTTGACTGATCCAGGAGGGTTGTTGGCTTTTACTTAGCACCTATGCTCTTCCTGCTTGAGATATGTTATTTGTTTCCTAAACCTCTTTCTCTTTAATCTTGTATTAAGAGTGGTCTAACCCTGTTAGTTGGGTAGGCTGCTTCTGTTGCAATTAGCAGGTATTTCCGTAAGTGTTGAGTGGGGAAGGGATGGAAGAGGCAGAATTTCTAAACTATTGACCTGGATTTGTACAAAGGTGTGCCTGACATGAGTGTAATACAACTGACTCTGAAAAAGCTCTAGAAAATGGTAAGTTACAGTTAGCTCTGATGATTTATGCTAAGCAGAATAAACTATGATGGAAACATAAAATGTTTCTAAGCTTATACTTTAGTCACTCCATATATATGAAACTCAATTTTCCTACCTGAAAAAAAAAAAAAAAGGTATTTAGAGCACTGAGGGTTTCCAGAGGAAATCAGGTCATTTACTATCCTTGTATTCACCCATGTCACACATAATCAAATTTAAGAGTTGAAAATGCTTTGATATTCTCAGCTACAAGGTACTTACTATGTGATGTCCCCATATACAAACTACTCCTACCATTACATTAAGCGACTTTCCTTTCCACTAATAATTTGAAGGGGAATGTCAGACAAGGTTTCAGTTGCCAAATTGTTTCATTGTACAAGTATTGACAGGCTGGTTGCCTAACCATAAAAATGCAGAATTAACCAAGGAAGCTTATTTTGGGAGCAGGTCTGTCACCATCTATGATATGTATGACAAAGAAGTAAACAGGAAGTACTGAGCTGGCTTGGTTTACTCCTACAGGCACAGAGAGAAATAAAATCAGTGTTTACCAAATGGAAAAGCACAAAGTTGGTTCAGAGAGAAATGCTATTTTCATGCTTCTAAAAAGGTATTACAAATAGCACACAGTTGCAAACCTATAATTAAAAACTATTTAAAAAAAGTTTTGATTAGAGCCCCTTCAAAAATAGGTACTCTAGGCTGACATACATTCCTTAAAGGTCTGACTTCCACTTCTGGTTTTTGCCTAATACATACTCGATAAAGGCCCCTCTTAAACAACAGACTTCAAGAATAAAAAATGTGCCTTAGAGTCATCTAGCATAAGTTCAGTGCTCCCATTACTAGATGGGGAATCCAAGGCCCCAAAGTTAAAGCAATTTATCAAATGTCATATAGCCAGTTAGGGACAGGGAGAACTTAGGATCCAAATTAGTCATTAGGCAAGAGTTAAATAGAAATTTTTAGTGCCAGACCCATGGATAACCTTGTTATGAAGAGGCCAACTGCGTTATTGGTATAGTTTTGACCAGAAGCAAAACTGGTCCTATAGGTACAAATTGAGTTGACTCACCCTCCTTCAGAATCTCTGAACAAGATCCTTTCCCTCTTTTGGTGTCAATAACCTCAACTGAAAAATGAAGTGATTTTCAGTTGTAACATTGTGAATTTGAAAACAGAAAGGAATGAAAATGTAATACAATACAGGGAAATAAAGAGAAATAAAGAATAAAGCAATGGGAATGAAGATAGATTATTTGAGGTAAGAGTAATTCATATTATTTAAAAACTTAGTAGGGTTGTCTGAGGTCAATTAAACTTTAATAACCCAGATATCAGACCAAAATCAACACTCAAACAAGAAATAGTCCAAAAGAAGAAGAATGGGCAAAGTACATGATTAGGCAATTAAAAACAAAAACAACATAACAACAACAACATCTACACATGGCCAGTGAATACGTGAAAAATTGTTCAGCCTCAATGGTATTAAAAAATGTAAATAAATGCAATGATAAGATTGCCCCATCAATAAATAGGAAAAGATTATAAAGAATAATAACATCTAGTATGGTGAAAGCACAGAGAACTTGACATATTCCAACTCTGCTTATGAGGATGCAAACTGGTAAAGCCTGAATGGAGGGCCCTTTGTATATGTGTCAAGTTTTTAAAATGGGGAAATACCTTTGATGCAGCAACACCAATTCTAGGAATATGCACTAAAGGAAATCACTGGGGATTTCCACATCTAATGTGGTAGATTAAGGATGGCCACAAATTCTTTGCTGTTTCTCTTATTAGGAGGTAGAGTTTATTTCTCTTCCTCTTTAATTTGGACTGGCCTTGTGACTAGCACTAGCTTTGACACCAAAGTGTAGCAGAAGTACTGTTGTGGAACTTATGAACCAAGCTTTAAGAAAACTGACTGCTTTTCCCTCTTGGAATCCAGTTGCTTTATAACTCTGATTTTGTTGAGATCACCATGCTGTTAGGAAGCCAAAGAGAGGTCATGTGTGGGAGCACGAGGTGCCAAACTTCTGAATGAATCCCTCTTGATTCTTCCAGCCCTGCTCTGCTGTCCACTGAATACACTTGAGTAATGACCCAGTGATGCCCCATGGAGCAGAAGAACCACCTAGTCAAGGCCTGCCTGAATTCCTGACCCCTGGAATCATGAGTAATAATAAATTATTGTTGGTTTAAGCCACTAAGTTTTGGGGTGGTTTTTTATACAGCAAAAGATAACTGAAAGAGGAAGAGTCAGGATCACTCCATCAAGCAAGAGCCACGACCAGCAGAGGGTGAAGGGAATATGAACTGGGTAGTAGGAGAAGGAATTTATAAATAATGCTATGACCACCGGAGTACTTACAGAAATGATGGCCATAGTTGTTATGAGTATTGCTTCCTTAGAAATGAATACAGCATATTTGTTTACATATTAAACAATTGTTTATTTTCCTCCTCTCTCATTTCCCTACTATCTAAGAGGTGATAAATGGGGCTAGTCATTTATCTCAGGATATAAGTTACAGATATCAAGTGGAACTTAGCAAAAAGAAGAACAAACATCCCCCTAAAATGGATAAAGTGACATGTGACTTTATAGCTCCCTTTTAAAAAAATAAACTTTTAATTTTAGAATAGTTTTAGATTTACAGAAAAGTTATAAGATAGTATAGGAAGTTCCCATATACCCCATACCCAGATTACCCTATTTTTATCTTACATAAGCATGGTACATGTGTCATAATGAATGAACCAAAATCGATCCATTGTTATTAACCTAAGCCCATACTTTATTCAGATTTCTTTAGTTTTCACCTAATGTCCTTTTTCTGTCCCAGAATCCTATCCAGGATGCCACATTATATTTATGTTATGCTTCTTAGGCTCCTCTTGGCTGAAAGTTTCTCAGACTGTTTTTGATGATCTTGATAATCTTGAAGAGGACTGGTCAGGTATTTTGGAGAATGTCCCTCAATTGGAATTTTTCTGATGTTTTTCTCATGATTAGATTGGGGTTATGGGTTTTGAGGAAGAAGACCACAAAGATATTTATAGTCTTTTTGGAGGACAGTGTTAGCATGCAGCATGCTAGGTAGAAACATGATTTTGCTATTGTCTTTGTTTAGAAGTTAAATATGGCTAAAAGAGATATGTTTAGGTGCCAAGTTGACAAGAGGTAGACTGTAGTGGATGGTACTATATCAATTTGATGAAGCTGAAACATTATTTTTCCAGAACCCCCTTCCATATATGGTACTGAGTTATATTTGGCCAGAAGAAGAATTTGTGCAATATTTGGAAGGTGGAAGTGAAGCAGCTATTAATCTTTGAAGTTCATGGTGGTTTTAGATGCAGTTACAGACAGATGCAGAGGTAATGGCAGGTTCCAGTGTCTTCACTCTTCCCGACTCTATATTCAATTTATTTTTCCTACTGCTGACCCGGCTGACAGACAGTGGCCCCAGGCTTACTAGCAGACACTCAGTGGTGGTTCCACAGAGGTGGTAGTTAACAGAGAAGCACAACTTCTATAGACTTTCCCATGAGCCTTCACCTTGTAGTTCCATTTTGGAAACTGGTTGTGCTTTGCTTTTCAGATTAACTGGTTGGTGACTCTCTGATCCTCCAAATTCCTGCTAGGCTTTTACTTCCCCAGTTCTCCCCACAACTATGTAAGGTCTGATTCCCATAATAAAATCCTTATCCCATAAACTCATAGTGATTTTGGTTCTGTTTTGAACCTTGACTGAAACATCCAGCTAGGATGGACTAATCTTCTAACTAAGGGTAACTATAAAAGTTGGACAAAATCCAAAAACAATTATGTATTAGTTTCCTATGCTTCTGCAACAAACTGCCATACATTTAGCATCTTAAACAACATAAATTTGTCTTACAGTTCTAGTAGGTCAGAAGTCTGGTATGGGTCTTACTGAACTAAAATCAAAGTGTTGGCAGGCTCCATCCCTGTCTGGAGGCTGTAAGGGAGAATCTGTTTCCTCCTCATTTAGGTTGTTGGCAGAATTCATTTCCTTGTGTTGTAGGACTGAGGTCCTCCTTTTCTTGCTGGCTGTAAGCTCAGGCCTGGTATAGATGCCACTGAATTCTTTGGCTCTTGGCTCATGGCCCGCTTACTCCATCTTCAAAGCCAGCTGATGTGAAATCCTTCTTACACTGCATCTGTCTAACCCACTCCTCTGTCTCTGCCTTCTGCTGTGAAGAGGTTATGTGATTAGACTGGGCTCACCCAGAAAATCTAGGATGCACATGGTCATCTTTGGAGGGGGCCACAAATTGAGGTGTCAGAAAACAAAACAAAAGCAAAAATAAAAGCTAGTAGCCAGGATTTGAGGGAAAGTTCACTTTCTCTCTCAGGGAATCTGCCAATTAACTGTAAGGCAGAGACACCAAGCAGGAAGCAGTGGCATGGGGCTTGTGGCAGTCTTATTGGGGAAAGAGGTTGGAGTTTGAGGCTGCCAAGGTAGCTGAGAGACCAAAATCCCAGAGAGGAGGAAACAGCATAGCAGTAAACCTATATTTCTGTATGTAAATTTCCCTTGAATTATATGTCAACTCCAAAGCTGCACATGTGACGGATGAGAGCAGCAGCTGAGGTAAGCAGAGATTTCATTGACCTTGTAGCACAGAGGAATCAGAGGCTGGATTTCAGGGTTCACCAAGGTTGAATGGGTCTGGTAAATACCACAGGGACTGAACTGAAACCCTAGGAATACTATCTAGGAGTAGGGGCAAGGCAGAAATACATCAACCTTGATTTGAACAATCCCCATTTATCTGCCAGAAAATTAAATCCTCTTTGGAAGAAGCTGTCATCCAGAGAGTCTCTATTTTTCCTGTGTAATGTCTGTCATTCAATTAAAAAACTCCTAGGCATAGCAGGAAATAGGACCAAAGTACTGAAAACTAAGAAGAAAAAACCCAGAAAATAGAAACAAGTCCACAAGCAATCTAGATATGTTCAAGGGGAAAAAATAAAGGGAAAGAGAGAGAGATAACTGGAATTATTTTTTAAAAAGAATCAGATGGTGATTGTATAAGTGAAAATACCAAACTCAAATTAAGAATTCAATAGATGGATTTAACAGAATTTTAGATGTAGCAGAAGAGAAGCTCAGTAAAGACAAGATTCATCAACAGGAAATATCCAGATTGAAGCAGAGAGAAAAAGAGTAGGAAAAAATACAGAAAAAATACATAAGAGGCATATGGCATATGGTGGAAAAGTATGACAACGCTGTAATTAGAGTACTAGAAGATAAGAATCACCATTTGAAGAAAAATATCTGAGAATTTTTCAAAATTGTTGAAAGATATCAAGCCAAGATTCAGGAAGTTCTACAAAGTCTAAGCAAGATAAATATGAAAAAAACTCCATGTAGGCACATCATAGTGCAACTGCTGTAAACCAAAAGAAAAAAATCTTAAAAGCAGCCAAATAAAAGCAGAAATATTGCTTTCACAGGATCAACAATAAAGCTAACAATCAAGATGACGTAAGCTAAAAGACAAAGGAAATAATCCTGTACAAAATTATGCACATTCTGTAATAATGGCAGGAATTTGGGGGAAATCCAAGCATGTAGTAATAGGATACAATTAAGTTAATGATGAATCAGCTGTAGTGGGAAATACTCAGCAGTCATAAAATAAGTAACAGTAAAATAGTCACTAGCACAGGAAAGTGTTATACAGGCTACAAAGAAGTATGCAGTGTATGAAAATATTGTGCATGTATTATAATGTCAAAAATATTTAGTCCAAATGTTAAAGGGCTGTAGGTAATTTAAATCATATTATTTGTGCTTTTATGAGACAGAATTCTAAGTTTTGTTTGCTTGTTTGTTTGCAACAATTGCATACATTTTTGGTAACTAGTTTAAAAAGGGTTATAAAGAATAAATTGAATGAGTTAAAAATGAGAAAAATAAGTTAAAAACAAGAAATACAAGTTAGCATGTTAAAGAGTTATGATGAGGGTTAAGATTGTAGATTTAAATCCAAGCATATCAATAATTACATTAAATTATTCAATAATTTCAAACTGGGTGAAAAAGCAAGATCCAATGAGTCTTTTTTTTTTTTTTTTTTTTTGCATGAACTCACTGATATGAATTTTAATAAGTAAATTCACAGAGAAACCAGAAGTTACCAGGTCCAATGAGTCTTTAAACATACTTTAATTATAAAGAAATAGATAAGTTAAAAGTTAAAGGGGGGGAAAAAAAAAGAAGAAAAAAAAAGTTAAAGGATAGAAGAACATATACCATGCCAATGTTAAAGAAAGGTGGAGTGGATTTATTAATATCAGGCAAAGTAGACTCCAGAACATGAAATAGTGCCAGGGATAAAGAGGGACATTATATAATGCTAAAGGGACAAGTAATCGAGAAGACATATCATTCCTATATGTGTATGCAACTAAGAATATAACTTCAAATTAAACTAAGCAAAAACTGATAAAACTTAAAAGAGAAACAGACAAATACACAATTTTCATTGAGACTTCAATACTCTCTTCAGTAATTGATAAAACAAATATAAAATCAGTAATTACATAGAAGAACTGAACACTATCCTCCAACTTGACCTAACTGACATTTATAGAACACTATATAAACATCAGCAGAATACAGATTTTCTTCTGAGTGCATATTGACATATCTTGGCCATAAAACAAACTTTAGCAAACCTAAAATAATTGTAATCATAAAAAGAATGTCCTCTGACTATAATGTAATTAAAATAAAATATAATAACAAGAGGATATATGGAAGATTTTTGAATATTTGAAAATTAATCCACACACGTCTAATTAACCCATGGGTCAAAGAGAAAATCACAGAGGAAATTGGAAAATACTCAGAATTAAACAAAAGTGAAAACAAAAACATTAAAACTTATGGATGAAGCAAAAGCAGTGTTGAGATGGAAATTGATATAAAATGCTTACAGAAAAGAAGAAAGGCTTCAAATAAAAGAATAAGAGCAAATTAAACCCAAAGCAAGCAGAAGGAAGGAAATAATAAAATTAAACTCAGATATTAATGAGATTGGACACAGAAAAGCAATAGAGAACAACGAAACCAAAGGCTGATTCTTTGAAAAATTAATGAAATGAACTCTATCCAGACTGAGAAGAAAAGGAAGAAGAAACAAATTGCCCATATCAGGAATTAAAGAGAGGAGCATCACTGCAGCTCCATATTTAAACCTTTAAAGGATAATAAGGAATTTTATGAATAACTTTAAGCCAATTAATTTTTTAAAGTTAGATAAAGGACATAAACTGCCAAAATTCTCTCAAGAAGAAATAGACAAATTGAATAGCTTTATTTCTAAGGCTGTTCATGGCTAAAAAGAGTCCATGAAAGAAAATTTAAGTCCCAGATAACTTCACTTGTGAATTCTACTAAGTTTTAAGAAAGTAACAATATTAATTCCCCAGAAACTCTTCCAGAAAATAGAAGAAGAGAGAGTTCTCTCTACTTATTTTATAAGGCCAGCATTACCCAATATAAATACCAGAAAAAGATACTACAAGAAAACTCCAGATCATTATCCCTCATGAAAACAGATGCAAAACTACTTAACAAAATATTAGCAAATAAAATCCAGCAATATATAAGAAAGTTAATACACAATTTCCAAGTGGGGTTCATCCTAGAAATGCAAGGTTGGTTCAACCTTCATAAACCAATCAATGTAATTTATCACTAAAAAAGGTAAAACTATATGATCATCTCCAGGGATGCAGAAAAAAGCATTTGACAAATTCAACATCCATTCATTATAAATATACGCAGGAAATTAGGAATAGAAGGAAACTTCCTCAATATGATAAGGAACATCTAAGAAAATCTTATATTAACATCTTATTTAATGGTGAAATACTGATTGCTTTCCCCTTAAGATTAGGAAAAAGACAAGTATGTCACTACTTTTTTTTTTTTTTTTTAAAGATTTTATTTATTTATTCATTCATCCCCCCCCGCTGCTTGTGCTCGCTGGGTCAGCTAACCACGCCGTGCGGGCGGGCCTGCCCTCACCAGGAGGCCCCGGGAACCAAACCTGGGGCCTCCCATATGGTAAACGGGAGCCCTACTGATTGAGCCACAGCCGCTTCCCGTCACTACTTCTATTCAACAGTTTACTGGAGATTCTAGTCAGTGCAATAAGGCAAGAAGAAGAAATCAAAAGTATAAAGATTAGATAGAAAGAGATAAAACTGTGTTTATTTACAAATGAAATGATAATCATGTAGAAAACTCCAAAGAATCTAAGAAAGTTATTATAGCTAATGAGCACTTGCTTCCCATGTATGAGGTCCTGGATTCAATCCCCAATACCTCCTTTAAAAAAAAAAAATCAATTTTATTTCTATATATTAGCAAAAAGACTGAAAATTAAAAAAAATATTATACTATCAAAAGTGAAATATCCATGGATAAATCAAACAAAATAAGTGTAAGATTTGTATTCTGAAAACTATAAAACATATAAAACATTAGAGAAGATTTAAATAAATGGAGAGCTATATAGAACATATTCATTGACTGGAAGAAATAATATAGTTAAGGTGTCCATTCTCCCCAAACTGAGCTACAGATTTAAAGCAATCTCAATAAATATCTCAGAAAGCTTTTTAAAAATATGAGAAAAAGACCCAGAAAAACAAAACAATTTTGGAAAAAGAACAAAGTTGAGAGACTCAAAAGACTTGATTTTCTTAGTATAAAGCTACGGTATTTCAAGAAAGTGAGGTTCTGGTATAGGATAACATATAGATCAGTAAAACAGTACAAAATCCAAAAATAGACCCATACATAAATGGTTAATTGATTTTAGACAAATGAAATAATAATTCAAGGGAGAAAAGAAAGTCTTTTCAACGAATGCTGCTGGAACAAACAGGCTCCATACGCAAAAGAATAAAAAAGAGAACCTCAACCCTTACCTTGTACCATATATAAAAATAAACTCAAAATGGATCATAGACCTAAATATAAAAGTTAAAATTTAAAACATCAAGAAGAAAACATAGCAAAAAATCTTTGTGAGCTTAAGTTAGGCAAAGTTGTCTTAGATAAAACATAAAAGACATGACTTATAAAAGAAAAAAAAAAGATAAATTGGATTTTTTCAAAATTAAAAATTTCTATTCTTCCAAAGACCCTTTCAGAAAATGAAAAGGTAAGTTCCAGACTTGGAGAAAATCTTTGCAAAATCCATTTCTGAGAAAAGTCCTATATCTAGAATATATTATGACCTCATATCGCAATAAGAAAACAACCAAATTTTGAAAAACTTGTAAAAGATTTTAATGCACACTTCACCAAAGAAGAAATATAGATGACAAATAAGTACATGCAAAGGTGCATAACATCATTATTTTATTTTATTTTATTTTTTAAGGATTTTATTTATTTATTCATTTATCCCCCCCTTGCTCCTTGTGCTCGCCGGGTCAGCCAACCACGCCGCGCGGGCGGGCCTGCCCTCACCAGGAGGCCCCGGGAACCGAACCCGGGGCCTCCCATATGGTAAACGGGAGCCCTACTGATTGAGCCACAGCCGCTTCCCCACAACATCATTATTTATCAGGGAAATGCAAAGGAAAACCACAATGAGATACCACTATTCATCAACTAGACTGGCTAAAATTAAAACAAACACAAAACAAACAGGCAAACAAACAACAAAATGGATTATAGCAAGTGCTGGTGAAGACACAGTGCAATTGGCAATCTCACATTTCTGGAGATTGTATAGCCACTTTGGTAAACAATTTGATAGTTTCTTATTACATTAAATATTCATTTACCACATGACCCAGTAATCCCACTCCTACATGTTTACCCATTGTAAATGAAAACATACATCTATACAAAATCCTCTCCATCAATGTTCATATCAGCTTTATTCTCCCTCCCACCCTGAGATGGCTCCCTCATCTGTTTGCTCATTGTTTTTGCTTGTTGTTTACATTCATTGTTTTGCTCACTGATTTTGTTCGTTGTCTGCTTGTTGCTTGCTCATTGTTTTGCTTGTTGTTTTTGCTCATTTCATTGCTTGTTGTTTTTGCTCATTGTTTTTTTTTCTCGTTGTCTGCTCATTGGTTTTTTCCCTTGTTATCTGCTTGTTGTTTTTGCTCATTGTCTGCTTGTTTTTGTTCAAAGTCTGCTCATTGCTTGTCTTATTTAGGAGGCACCAGGAACCAAACCTGGGACCTCCCATATAGGAGGCACATCTGCTCCTCAGCTTTATTCTTAATAGCCCAACTTGTCCATTCAATAGTGAATGGATAAACAAATTGTGGTACCTCCATACAATGGAATACTACTCAGAAATAAAGGGAAATGAACTACTCATACACAAAACAACATGAAAGAATCTCAAAAGCATTATGCTAAGTAAAAGAAGTCAGGCACAAAAGGCTTCATATTGAATGATTCTATTTTCTATGATATTCTGGCACAGGTAAAACTATAGGAACAGGAATGAGATCAGTGATTGCCAGAGGATGGGGATGGGAAGAAGGATTACAAATTACAAAGGGACACGAGGGAACTTTTGGGGTTTCTGAATCTTGATTGTGGAGTGGTTTTAGAATTGCATTCATTTGTCAAAGATATTGACCTGTACTGTACATCTATAGGCACAGTATATAAACTATACTATAATAAATCTTATTTAAAAAAAAGAAATAGAATCTATGTGCCCTGTTTAAAAAAAAAAAAAAAAAAACTACTCTAATGTAGAAAGTGATAAATAAATGCACTAAAATAAAAGAAATTGCTAGCCTGGAAGTTGGTGGGAAAAAGATAAAATTTGAACAAGAAATGTAGCAAAACAAATATCAACATAAAGTCCAATAAAATATTAATGAAAACCTAATGCATCATAACTAACTCCTGCTGTGGTAGCCAAATTTCTTATTCTGTTGAAGATCCATTGTGATTTAGGAAGTATTAAAATATAAATATATATATATATTTTTAAAAAGTTATGCTCAGAAAGACAGTAGAAGAAGCTCAGAGGACTTTGGAAAGTCAAGGGAAAGCTCATTGCTGAGGCAGAGCGCAAGATGACAAGTCAGGATTGAAATGAGAAGAAACAGTTAAAGGCTGGAGAAAAACCAGAGAGTACAGAAATATGGGTATAGTTCATAATCAAGGGCTAATCAACACTGCATTCATTTAGTAATACTGATTGAACATTACCTCTGTGCCAGGCACTGTTCTGGGGATAGAGCAGTGGACAAAATAGATCATAATCCTTGACCTCACAGTCTATATTCTAGATGGAGGAAATAATAAACAAAATAAATAAGTATATGAAATGTTGTCTTATAAGGTGGTAAGTGTTAGAGTGAAAAAAATAAAGCAGGGAAGCGGGATATGGTGTGCCAGGGCAGGGGGTGGGGTTTCAATTTTTCAAAGTGTAGTTACAGAAGGCCTCACTGAGAAAGTGATATTTGAGGAAAGACTTGGAAGAAGGTGAGGAGGCCACGAGGATGGCTTTTACAAGTGGATGCATTTAAACACTGTATACTCGTAGGTTTACTCAACTAACATCCATCTACTTTGTCACGACCCACAGTTTCCAGGATAATGATATAAAAAGATAACTACTTAATGTGCTAACTGGTTATGACAGTTTATAAAAATGATTTACAGAATATAAACTTCATTTCAACTGAACAAAAAAAAATTTGAGACACAACTGAATGAAAACCACACACCTCAATTTATTTTTAACTATTATTACCCTCCTCTCTTAAGCCTGTCCCTCTTTCAATTTTCATTATATATGATTCTGGGTAAGCTGAATGGCACAGTTTTAGTATTAATAGATTTTTGAGTATCATTAGTTGGGAAAGGGCATTAGAAAAAACAGGAAGAAATAGCTTTCCATATAAAAACAATAATCACATAGTTTTTATTGTCTGGGATTGAAATGTTTCAAATACTCAAAGCAATAAAATGTCAGGAAAAAGCAAAACTTCCTAATGTTAAAAAGATCATAAAAATTTCCCAAAATAAGACATACAAAAAATGTTCAGGTGATCCTTTACATCAAATGAAAAAATACCCTTAAATCTAACCACAAGCAGCCCCAAACCTTCAGAAGGCACGGTCTACTCACCATTGAAGAACCGAGAAGCCAATGGCAGCTACTGTAAAAGTACAGAAAGCAGTGGTTATCTTTTTTCTTGGAGTTTGAGAATCAGTCTTTAACATAAAAAATACACTGATTTCTGAATATAACTTGTACTTTTACTATCTCTTGAATGAAAAAAAAAAAAACCATAATGTCAAAAAGCTACCAGGATTTCAGTATCACTTTTAAATGAATGTATATTTAATAAATCACAGTGGCACAAAGGCTTATATTTAAAATAGTGTACATACCTGGGAAGACATATTGTTTATTTTTATTTTTTATTTTTTATTTATTTATTTTTTATTATGGGTAAAAATCAAAATTCTCACAATACATACAAACATTTGTAAAATGATATATAAATATATATGCATATATGTGTATTTGCTTACAAAAATGTTATTTATATATATATATATATATACATATATTTTAAGAGGTGCTTAGATTACCTAAAATATTACACGGAACCTACTGGGATTCCCATGTTTATTTAATCTACAGACAAGTGGCCTCGTGAGCCCCTTTCTATAATCCCACAATTACTCACAGGTCTTTGACACACTGGGAACTGTAGATGCCATATTGGTTTCTTGGTTTTCATTAGGTACTAATTTTTTTGAATGATTGAATGAATAAAGAAAACAGACATTTTAATTACAAGCAACTTTTGTGTAATAAACTGTTGCTTCTAGTTCACAAAAATCTCATTATTTTCAGTCTAAATAGATCTTCATGTTTCTTGCAAGTTCAGTGGACATTACTCCTCTTACCTTTAGGCAAGTCTTGTCCTGAAATGGGGATCTAATGGGTTTTCAAAGACAGTACTCTATGTACAAATAAGAGAGGGTAAAGTCTATCATTCTTTTTTTTTAAGTTTGTACAGATTCAAGAGGGACACAAAAGTTCTTAGGTCTTTAGCAGTACAAATGTGACCGAGGTTCTCTCTGCTTACAAAGTCAAACACTTCAAACATGACTTTTACCACAATAGCCTGTTCAAAAAGGCCATATGAAACCTGCCAGGTTTGCCTGGGGTGTTTTGAATTGGTTTCTAATTCAAATTGTGCCCCACAACTAGCATTCTACTTTCTTCAACTCTGTCTAATACCACTACCTGCCGCCCCCCCCCATCTCCCCCAACACACTCAAGCATTCTGGGCTAGAAAGAACTAAGATTACTTCATAATTAACGAGCAAACACTTAAAAAGGGGTATTTGTATAAAGTTTCAAGGCATTGCCATATGTATTTCTGTGTCTGCCACTGCAAACATATTAAACAAGATGAGGATTGTTTTTTTATCATGGGATAAATACCCTGCATGGAAGCATAAAATGGAAGCATAAATACCTTGTGTAATTAGAGGCTTCTGGAGAAATCTAGTCTTCAGAAAGGAGAGACTTTGAACACATGGCTCTTTGAGGAAGTTTTTTCTCATAATTTGTATAGTGATTCTTAATATGTACATTAATCATATGTATTCATATTAAGATTTACAACATTATACAGTATTCAGCATTAGTCAGTATAATTATATTCTATTATACTTCATAGAATATTGTTATATACATAATTCTTGGTATAAGAGAATGAAATTTTCTTGTAATCATGTTTTTTGGTACTGACAGTGCTTCTAGGTTCAGGGTCAGGCAGCAATTCTTTTAAATTGTTATTAGAAACCTTTTATTCTCATATAGGTCACCTTGTATGTCATTGGTTAAGAGCATGAGCTTTGGGGTCAAAGTGCTGGGTACAAACACCAGTTCCGTCTTAGTTAACTCCACATAAGGTACTTAATCTTCTGTTCCTCAGTTTCCTTTCTCCTATCTACAGACAACAGGGAGAATAATAGTGCATATCTCATACTGGGGTTGTGGCCATAAAATGAGATAATCCACAAACAATGCTTAGCACACAGTGCTTGAGACACAGTGAACTGGAATTATACATCAAACTTATTATTACAATGCTGATACAATATACCATCATTTTTGTTAGCAAATAAAGTGTTACCTGGTGTAAGTGAAACTATGATTTGATTATCTTGATTCTTACTTTTTTCTACATTGTTTTCTGTTTTCACTTTCCTCTGGAAAAAAATGTGAATGGTGAATAAGGGTTGGTGATGAGCAGAAAAGGGATCATGAATATAATGCTCTATACAGAACTGCAGTTGTTTCCAACAATGAAATGTTGTATGTGGGTTTCTTTTGACTTTGGAAGAATTGATTGTCTTAAAACATGCTTCAATTGCTAAAATTTCCATGACCTCTGACATCTTGAATATTTGATATTTTGTTCTGCGAAACAAATGCAAGCTTCGTTTCTTTTTTTAAGTGCCATGCTATCACTATCCTACACATAACACTGGAGATTTACTTTAAGAGCAATGACTTTTTATTATTTGAGTTTTTAAAGGCATCTGGCCCTTATTTAACCATTTACATCTAATTCCTGCAGGCATGGTATTGTTGTTTAAGCTTTGGCTTGATGTGCTCTGCTGAAGGCCTTTGCTCTAAGAACACAAGTCCACTAAAACTGCTAGAGAACCCTGCTCTCCCTTCACTGTACAATAAGAGCACAACAAGTTTAGTCTTGGATTTCAAATATGAATGAAGATAAAGAAAACAAATTGATGGAGAATTAGCATTTTGTGGGGGCCACTCATGTGCCATATTCAACTTGATGTCCTTATGTTATTTGCAGAAATGTTTATGTACTATGAAATATTCAGCCAGAGTGTACAGGAAACTATAAAATATTTTAGGAAATGTATACATGGTTGATAGTCGAATTTTAAATGCAACATGGGAAGGCTCTATCTAAATTCCAGGAGGGCAGATGAGAGAATACATTCTCTGTAGTGATTCAGTTTTATACAAGGAGTTATATGAACTGGAAAGAAATACCTGATTTGGGGGCGATATGAAAATAAAATCCATAAAATTAAACTTTATAATTTCTAGACAAGTAAACTTATTTCCTTTCAGACCAAGAGTTCCCAGCTATGTTTATTTGTCTTCTATGTGGTAAAAGCATTAAAAGTGGCTTGTTTATTATTTTGTAAAAACAAAGAACAGTAATAAATGAAGAGTTTTCTCCAGATACAAGAATTATACACACCATTCCAAAAATATTTGTACTTCTGATAGTTTTCAAATAAAAACTCTTGGTTCTAAAATTGGAACATTATTTTTGAATCTCAACTCCTGCAGTATGTGACAGCAGGAAGATTAATGGCATAATCTCAAATTGGCATATTCAGAAAGTCACACTTCCAAAACTTAGGTAAAGGGAGAAATTTCTCTATTTCTTTCACCTTCTAATCTAAGGGACAGTATCAATTTCCCATGAGAGGGGCTTTATTTATTTATTTATTCTCCAAAGCACAGGCTACAAAAATAGAAACTAGTTTTGTGTATTCACATTTGATTTAGAGCTGTGCCTGATGTGTAAGAGAACACAGATCAGTCTTTTTGAATGGGATTTTAATGTGTAATAACCCTTATGTTTTAGAATTAATATGTTTATAAATGTAGGTTATTGCCTAGGAAAAACAGGCCATAAAAACCCTGATGTGTATTGCTAATACTTATGCAAATTCAGTATGGTGGGGTATAATGCCAAACTGAGAATTAGGGACCGTGGATTCTGGTTTCTGGTCTGTCACTGTCATTATCGGGTAATCTTGGGAAAGTCACCTTACCTCTCTCGGCCATGTTTTTTTAATCTGTAAAATAACTACATTACATTGAGAGAGCAATTCATTTAAGTCACATTTCCTGAAACTTTCCTTCTATAAATTTTCTTTTTTCTCTATACTCACTGCTTAAGGAAATTTTATTTCACTTCAAATTTAGTGTTGTGGAAAGAGTCAGAGAAAGAACCTAAGCGTTGAAGGGGAAAAAAAAAAGGAATTAAAAATATTAATATTGAGCAATTATGGGGACATTTAGACCGGTTCAGGATAGACATAAATGATCTTGTTTTATTCTAAATTCAGCTCACTGGCTTATGATGAAAAGTGAAAGGTTATTATATGGACTTACTGGGCAAAACCAGATTTTATAAATAATTACCTGTCAGACTGTTCAAGATAGACAAACATACGCCAGACCAACAAAAACACAGACCTGTCATATTTCTGAGAGAAATGTACATTGAGTCTTCCTTCTCTGGGACTATAAGGAGATCAGGTAGAATAAAATGAAGGGGAAAAAACTAACCCCTATATTTTCTGCCTTGTGCATACTTTAAAATGTATAATGTGGGAGAGAAGGAATTCTGATGTGAAGAGCTAGCCCCTGAAAATTTTATTCCATCTATAAGCCTGGCAGATAGAAACCAAATACAATAAATGCTGTCATCTTAAAAGTTGGGATGTTTACTGCAAGGTTATAATTTTCCATGATTAGGGATGCCAAGAAAAATAAGAATGATGATAAAAAGAAAAGTTTAATCATACATTTCAACAAGCACAGATGGCACATCAAAACCCTTTGGCAATTCTTTTTGATATTATGTATCTGTGTTTTTGTTATTGACATGCAGATTTTTTCCAGAAGGACTAACATAGGACAGGTAAATAAGAGGTAACAAATGGGAATAATATGGCAAAATCATATTAACCGAGTCTCACAATGATTTTTATTAATTCTTTACAAAGGCTGTTTCGGTGTATGAAAAAACCATGATAAAAGTAAAATTACAGAAAACTACTACAGAATTAAAGAAATAACTTTCTTTCTTTCTTTTTTTTTTTTTTTTAAATTCATGTTTAACCAGGGACTGTATAATTACATCTGCTATATTTTGGTTTGGTCCCAAGAGTTCAGTTCCTCATATACTGGAGAAAGTATAGATGCCAGAAGGGTAGCTTGGCTGCAACCAGCAAGAAATTACCCAGTCCACATTTTCAATCTAGGTGGGGTAGTCCTTTGATGGGAAAAATAAATCACTCTACTAGCTTTCTTGTATTGGCTCTGATTTTCTTGCTTCTAAATGGGTATGGCATGTGTGGGAACAGCAGGCTTGGGAATTGGAGGAGCAAGAGGAAGGAAGAGGAAGAACACACATGATAGACAAATGTGCAGGAACTTGGGAAGAAGACATGAAAAATGATACATATACTGTAAATGGGGTGGAGGAAAGAGAAAATGGGAACAGGCTGCTCATCAGGACAATTAGGTCTTTGATTAGTGCGAGTTTACAAAATGGATAATTGACTCTAAATACACAGAGATATAGTCAATAAATGTTGGAAAACAAAGATGGTGGGATAATGGGGAGGGAGGGTGACTATCCTTTTGTTTCCTTTGTCCCAAACCCAGATTATAAAATATATCAAATAAAACACAGACTAAACACTTGGGTGAAAAAAAGACACTGCTTTTAAGATGTGTGAGCTGACAGCAGTAAATCCATTCCAAATTAAAATTTCAAAATTGTGTGATCTGCATTCTTGTCCACCTACACACTATCCCAAACATCCTGCCATTAATTAGCTAAATGGCCCAGCTAGTAAACAAAACTCAGCACTGAGGGGGCTGGAAAAGAGCTGCAGTCAGCCAGTTGAGAGTCACAACAAACCAGCCCACTCCTTAGGACACAGACAAGGTAAACTTGTATTTTATTTTGTCCAAGTTGGGGAAAAGAAATCATCTTAATATAACATTGCCTTTCCTGTTGTCGCAGTCACAGTCCCATCAGCAGGCTAGAAAAGCCATCCCGTTTCTGCGGTAGGCACTCTGTCAAAGAAAAAAAAATCTGTAATGAATTATCACATCAAGTCAAACAAGGAAAGGAGGCAAAAGGACTGTCTTCCTGTTTTGTAGACTCTGCTGGCTACAATCTAATACGGTGTTTAATCTGAACATTTCTGGTGGCAAATCTAAGCAGCCACTCTCTCTATTAAAAAGTCAGCGTGGTTAACAAGTGGTTAGTGATTCTATTTTGGGGAAGCAGGAGATACACAAAATAAGACATCCCTTTTGTTAATTGATTGGGCTTGGTTAGGCCAAAGAGATGTTGTGTCAAATCTGTTTGTCCTTTATAAACATGTGTTCTCTATTTGACATGCTAAAAAATCACTTCTAACTAAGTATATTAATAGCCTATAAATTACTGACTTGTTACAGTCTTTCCAGGCCTAATTTATAGTCTGAGTGAAAATATATGAGAGTAGACAGTAATAGAGGCCTTTCCTCCCTCCTAAACTATGGTGACCTCAAAGGGGTTCTGTACATTAGAGACATTATAGAAAACTTGGATCTCATGCAATTTTACATTCATACATGGATATATGGATGTATATATGGATAAGTATGGTGGGATAAAGTATTCTCACAAAAGATATTGGGAAACTGGATACTAATATGCAATAGCACAAAATCGTACAATATATTCTAGTAAAGAAAGTACAATTTTATGTTTTCATCCCAAGAGACATATTTTGCATTTCCAGGTTGGAAGAGCTGGATCACACAGGGCCTCTGTGACTTGTCCTGAATCTTTCAGTGTGGCCCAGAGTAAAGGAGAATTAAAACCCAGGACTTAGGAATAAATTCCCCTTTTTTACTACCATGTTTTTCATTATTTAAAGTAGTAACAGTCACATTGAGAGAATTCATAACCCTCAATTAGGTGGAATTTTCTATAATTATCTTCTGAAAAATGGAGCAAATAAGAAAATCTAATAGTACAACTCTCGGCCTGTTCTGGAGTCTGTACACTTTTAGCCCAATAACTTTACCTTTAACAGGCAAATTATGGGAAAACACAGAATAGGCTTTTATGATCAAGATAATGCTATGGCAGTACTGAAGAGTCTTAATCATAATAAAATGAATACACTGCATTTACAGTTATACTAAAAAAAAGGAAGGTGGACCCAAACTTTTGGAAAGATTTCCTCCAACATGAAGTGAAACAAAAACAGTTTTCTGGATAACCTTCAGTTAACCATAAAATTCAATTATCTGGAAAAAAGTCTCTACAAATATCCTGGCTTACAGAGGATTTACTATGGTAGTCAAGCTTTGGACTCCTGGCTGAATTTTCATCGGTTTGTTATGCTGCTATGCAGCTGACTCCCGATAAGTATATCAAGGATGAGAAAACGGTGGCACATTTCAAGTTTCATACTTCAGTGCTCTCTCTCTGAGCTCGTTCCTTACTATCAGCCTTTTTGTGCTATAAAACACTTGTGGATTGAAGCAAACATTCTAACAAGGACTAGAAACTTCCAACTCAACTTTAAGACCGTGCACGGGAGAACAGTGTTAAATGACTTCCTCGGAGACCCACAAATAACTTGCAGGAATGGATAGTGTCTTCCTACAACCACAGGCAGGGGAGCCTCAGGCCTAGAAACAGGCCCTACCACGATGGCTGCCCTAGAGAGGCTTATGCCAGAGGAGTATTTTCAGCTTCTTGACCCTGATATTTTTAAATTTTACAACCACAGTGACAACCTTTAACATAACATAATATTTCAAGCACAGGGATGGTTTACATGAAGATAAATGGACCTGGGAGTAAAACTGGATTCCTCTTAAAGGTAAATGGTTGTATGCTCTGCTTGGGAAAGAGGTTTTGGCTCAGCGGAACACTGAATTTTGGCTGAGCTCACCTGAGAAATGACCAAGTTTAACCTTTCCAATCTGGGCAATGTGAAATGGTTCTCTCTAGTATAAAAGTTACTTCTCAGAGATCAATTCTCCTTTTAGATGTTTGTCACTATTCTCTGTATACAACTAAAGATTACAGGCTTATTTAATAACATAGATCCTCGAGTAACCAAGTCTAATGAGAGAACCGAAGGTTAGAGCTGACCCAGATTTTTGGAATGAGTTCTTCCTATTATACTTCCAAAATAAAGAAGGAACAAACAAGAATGTGTAATTAGTGAAGTGCAGTTTCAGAAACCAGTCCCCTAGGGTGCTCCATCCTGAGTCACTAGTCTTCCTTTTGATGTATAACGGATGTATGTTGTCTGTGTAAGGCAATTATGGGAACGTCCCAAATTTGGCAACCTTTCCAGAGTAAGCAACTTTAAATGAAGATGGATGAAGACAACCCATCTTTGTGCCAACTGTGAATTTCTCTCTATTTGTGTTGTGAATGTTGAAGCTAAATTTAAATACTGCTTGGTGTGAGGACCTTCCAGAGGCCACAGTCCCATAAAACACTTTGTATCCTACTTACTCTTTTCTGTCAGATCTTATGAATGATTCCCAGTTCCATATCTTAATAGAAACTCTTGGTAAATTCCAGAAGTTGACTAGAAAGAGCCAGAAACTTGTACTAACTGTTGGAAATTGTAAATTAATCAGTAACAAAATGACTTCTCTAAAAAAACTGACTTTTACATTGCTATATACAACTTAAGTTTTATTTCTGATTTAATAAAGTTCTGCTCTCCACTACTAGTTGAAAATCTCAGACATTTTAGCATCTCTCAGAGTTATCAGCAATGATGCTACTTAGCTTTTTAAGGGTCCTTTTTAAATTGAGGATCAAGCTGGTTGCAAATTTTTGACATTCATTTATTTGTTCAGCTCTAAAATATGACCTCTTACCAGAATGTCAGTGTATCATGGGAGTTCTTAACAAGGGGTCTGTGAGCTTGAATTGAAATTCAAAAAAACATTATTCTTGTGGGGACATGTTGGTGCAGGTGTGATATATTTATTAAGTATTGCACAGTACAGTGTGGACTTAGTAAGGGGTCCGTGGTTTCACCTGACTGGCAAAGAGGTCTGTGGAACAAAAAAGGTTAAAAACCCTTCGTACGGGGACAGAAATTAATTCTAAGCATGCAATTTTAAAAACAATATATTTTTTTGCTTTTCTGTATATGGATAGGCCAGAGAGAACATTTAAATTCCAAACTGGCTTACTTCTGCTTTCTTATGGATCATCACCAATTGGAATACAAATTAATATTAAAAAGTGAAAGTTTAATATTTATCTTAGGCAAAAGAAGATAAAATGTTATAAAACATATCTTACAGTTCTGAAAGAAACATGACTCTGTGTTTGTATTACTTATGCCATTAGCTTAATTAATAAAGAGTTAACTATAGCAAAAACCACCCCTTCTCCCCAGTTCAGACATATTTATTCTCATTACTAACTTTCCTGATCCTTTTCTGCTTTCTCATACTTTAAATAAAATAAAAGCTGGTCTCAATTCACTTACAAACAGTTCACTTCTCAAAGGCCTAAGAAATAGGATTTTTGGATCTATCACTTAATCTGATTACAGCAAATCTTTACTGAGTTCTTGCTTTGTGTGCTTGGTGGTGCAAAGGACAAAAAGGTAAGACAGTCCCTGCCCTCACTAAGCTTCTAATTTAATGTTAAGGTTTGAACTACCACAAGTAAAATTCTCAAGAGTGGGAAGAAGGGGAAAATCAGAGCAACCCTTCTGCATGCTTTTTTTCCCTTTTAATTACAGTATTTAATTTCAAATAGTGCTTTAAGAGGGCATGAGATCTGTATATTTCTCAAAGCAGGGAGGGGCAAAGATTAAAAAATATCGAGAAAAATGGTTTTATGGTTTATGAACTTCTTTCATGTCCATATCTAATTTGAGCCTTACCACAACTAGTAAATAAAGCCTTATTATTCTCCTTTGCAAAGTGACGTGACTTGTGAGTAGCAGGGATTCAAGGCCCAGGTCCTGCATTCTTTTGATTATACCACATTATCTTACATTACACAAAACAAACAAACAAAAAAACCCTGAAATTTGGCATCATTTATTCCACCCAAATTTCTACAGACACACATATTTTTCAATCCTAACAAACTTACTTAAAAGGTAAATTAGACTTTTTACTTCAAATCTAAACTGATCAGGCTGGTACAATACTTAAGAGTACAGAGATGGAAATAGACTCTAAATCATCCTCACTTTGGAGGCATTTCTCAACTAGTACCTAATTTCCAAATAACTTTAGGAATAATATGTAGTTCCTAACACTGCATTGAAATCACTTGGGGAACTTTTGAAAATACAGATACCCAGGCCCCACTTCTTTGGAATCAATTGTTAATATTTTAAAAGCACCCAGGTGATTTGAATGCATAGAGAGGGCTGAGAAAGGTGGGGGAGGAAATGAGTATACAATTAAAGGCCACCCAAATGATTTTGTTAATAACTGGAACCCTTCCAGAATCTGTCATAATTATGCAGAAAATAGTTTTTCTTAATGGAAATCCTGATATTCACATTTAATACACTTAACATAGAAGAGACAGAAATTAAGGTTTTCACACCGTACCTTTTACCCAGACAGCACAGGTCACCTGCATTTCTCACTTTCCTTACTTGTGGGTCACCTGTAAAATGGTCTTTGATTTTTTCCCCTTTGCTTTATAGTAAAATCCAGTGCTGGATGTCACTGTCAAGGAGCACAAGCCATCTGCGGCCACACCATGTTTAATAACCTAAGGAAAAGGGAATTTCAAAACTAAACTAAACCAAACGGAATAAACCCTTTGCTAACATCTAGACTCAAGGAATGATAGAACTTTGGAATTGGAAGGAATCTTTGCAAGCTCCTCTTATCTGATTTCTAATTTAAAAGATGAAAAAACAAATGCCCAGAGAGAGCAGCCTGTCTATGGTTGTGCCGTGAGAACCCAGGATCCCTGACTCAGCCTAGGACTCTTTACCAATGGCCCTGATTCTTCCCAAACCTATGTGCTTTGCTTCTCCGACCTTAATGGGGAAAACAGATGTAGGGGAAGAATTGTTTTTCCGGATTAAGAGCCTTTGGGAGCAGAACAAAAGTGAAGGGCCTGGTTGGGGGGTGTACAATGATGTCCAAAACAGTACAGCTGAGTAGTTAGTACAAGTCAGGCTATTTGAATCTTTCAGTTCTACTTCTGAGTTTTCTGCTATATGATTAACTCTCCCTTGGAGAATCACTTAATTTCCCTGAGTGCCCAAAATAATCATTTTGAAAACTGGATGAAATATCAAAATAAGTAAGATAAACCTAGCTGAAAGTTTCTGTGGCAACAGTACACACACATGTAGGATCTTCAAGGGGTGACATACCATGTGTTTCTGTTGATGTCTTACTAAGGCTGTGCTCAGTGTCTGATTTAGTACTGAGCAAATAATGTGGCCTGCTTGGATGTGTTTGGAGTTGGACAATTTGGGTTAAATCCAATGGTAAAAAGGGAAAAAAAAATTGGAGCATACACCCACCTTCACCCAAACTACCCTTAACTTCCAATTAACTAAGTGGAGGGTAGACTCTGCATTTTGGATGTTCTGCAGGCCACAGGAGCCGCCCTGGTTACCAAGAAAATGTTCTTCTCCACAACCCAGCACCGACAGGGGCCCAGAAGGCAGAGGTTCCACAGCCAATGGCTTTGCTGGGAGGAAAAGGTAGGGAGGTAGTGGAGTAAACTAGAAGCAACAGACTTTCACTTAGAGCCCTTACTTATTAAGTTAACCTGAATGTTTGGTTTATTGGTATGCTCAGTGAGCTGCGGGTAGGCAGGTAGGTACATCTCTGAATTTCATGTAAAGATGCTGTTTCACACATCAGCTGAAGTAGCCTTCCTATCTGTCCCACTCCACCCCCAATTTATAGTAAAAATCAGTTGTACTTTAGCTGGCCTTTTTCTACCACTCTCCTGGCAACACAATTGGAAACTACAACAAGTTACCTCAAATTCCATTGCCCCCATACACCCGAGGTCAGCACTGCCCACTGTGGGTCACTGGATTCAGAGTTTGAGCCTGCTCCCGGTACCCCTCCATTTGCCTAAGGAGGTGGCTGTGTCCTGACAGACACATTGCTTTGCTTTAATGCTATAAATCTCTGAAGCTTTGGTGCTTCATATCAAAGCCATGCAATAGCTTTTTTTTTTTTTTTTAAAGATTTTATTTATTTATTCATTTATCCCCCCCTTGCTGTTTGTGCTCGCTGGGTCAGCTCACCACGCCGTGCGGGCGGGCTTGCCTTCCCAGGAGGCCCCGGGGAACCGAACCCGGAGCCTCCCATATGGTAAACGGGAGCCCTACTGATTGAGCCACAGCCGCTTCCCGATAGCTTTTGAAAGATAAAATATGCCCTTCTTTGCTGCCCTTGTGTCTGTGTGTGGGCAAGAGATTTAATTACAATGAATAAAGCTGAATGGTCGTCTCAGACTCTTAAAATCAAAGTGGGAATTATGGCTGAATTTCATTAGCAAACATAAATACAAATAGGCACATCTTGTGTATACCATTGCCATGTGACTTTTCCCCTTTTGATAATTTCATTCTAACTCTGATATTTCAGAGAATCTAAATTGAACCAGATGATGTATAGTACTGTCACATGCAAACTCTTCACTAAACATTTTCCTTTTGTATACTTCCCCAATGTTATAAATATCCTGTGAAAATCACCGAGGGCAGTTTGTCAGACAGAAAAGCCTTTATTTAAGAACAGTGGAGGGAGCCCTGCCCTTTAAATAAGAGGTCTTCTCTGGCTGGCAGAATGGGAAAAAAAGATGTAGCATTAACTCTCATTCTATTCCAAGTAACCTGGAATCTATAAAACTCGAGGAACTTATCATTTTATACATGCCTCTCTCTAACTCTGTGCCAGATTTTCCTCATTTTATTAAAGAGTACTAATGTTGGGATTTTATAAATTCTTGGGTTATTACCAAGTTGTTTCAGCATTCTGTATACAAAAATCTCTAAATGAAAATTTGATTTAAAAAAAATTACTCTTTCTTTGTCCAAGTCATCTCAGTCAAATCATGTAAGAGATATGTTTTTATTGTTGTTAAGTAAAATAATTAAGTGGCTGTTACAAACAACATTGTTATTTAGGGAAAAAAAAAGCTTTTTTGGTGAATGCTATCTTTAGCGACTTATATAAGGGACCCAAAGTATAGCATTTCAATGTATGAATTATTCTTTCCATGACACTGTATGTGCTTAAATACATCTAGGGTTCATAAAAATTATTTTATACCAATAATGCTTAACTTTTCTTCAGCTATTTTATATTATAAACAATCAAAACACAGATATCTGAAATTATTCCAAGCTGCAAATACATGTAAGTGTATATGTGAAAAGTGAAAAACTGGCAGGAGTTAGTAGTAACCCAAATCTCCATTTTGGGGGGGCTCAGTTCCAACAAGAGTTAATTGTCACTTCTCTTGATGGACCCATAGCCTCAAGAAGACAGATGACAGACACTGATGTTTTACTTTGCTCTTACTTCCCAGGTGCAACACAATGCCCTGCAAATAAGCAGGTAACTCAATGACCAATCATCTCATGAATGAACGAATTTGACTAGAGGGTAGTTTAGTTTCCTCTGGTCAATGAGAAATGCTAACATGTGTTCACCATGAGAGCAGTGGCTGGGATAGTTCCATATCCTAAAAATTGGGCTTAGACCACACACTTATCTTACAAGAAAAGCAGCAATTGTTAAAGAAAAATAAATTAGTAACCTCGATAACCCAACCATAAGCAATGCTGCAAAGCAAACACTCTGATGTTAGTTCTGAGTTCCCACTGGGCTCATTTCTGGGCTTCTCCTTCTAGATCATATGTCAAGAGTAAAAACTTTTGCATCAATCAAGCCAACTGCCTTATTTGCCAGAAAAAATAGCCAAGTCATCTAAAACAAGACTGTCAAGTTGTTTTGTTGAGTTTAAGTATTTTAAATCAAATACTGCTACTGAAAATTCTAATAAACAGTAAATTTATAGTAGGTAATGTAAAATATTTTTTGTGATAATGTTACTCAATTGCATTTTCAAGGTCTTAGACAATGATAACAGATACAATTAAAAAAAAATACTACCTCCATGGCTTTTTCCACATCAAAAATCACACTACAAGGAATAAGAGCATGGGTAGCAACAGCTGTTTGCCCTGGTCAAAGCACCAATTTGGGACAGTAAATAAATTATTATTAAGGTTCCCAAGAATTCTTTGAAGACAATGAATGCTAAAAATTATGAAATAAAACAATCAGAGGACAGTAGTTAATATCAGTCATATATGGTAACCATCTGTGAAGGTACATATTTAAATAACCTTGCTGTCATCCATCTATTCATTCTTTCAACAACTACAATACAAGGTGTTGTGGATACAGCAGTGATCAAAACCCATATATGTGGTTCCTGCCCTCTGTGGTGAACAGTCTGATGGGGAGACATATATTGAGTGAGAAATGACAAGAGTGATAGGAGTTAAAAATGAGAATAGAATATAATAGGGTCGTAAGAGGGCAGCGGAGGTGGGTGGTAGTGATCAAATATGATTCTTGAAGGAAGTGACATTCAGCTGAGACCTGAGTTAGGGAAGAGGGGAGGGTGTGTAGAAAGACAGCAAAGTATTCTAGTCAAGACCCAAAGGAGAAAGATCTACATCTATCTTGTTCCCAAATGCCAGTCTGTAGGTTAGTGCCTGTCAATAAATACTAAATCCAAGATACTGTCACAGACTGCCTATCACTGAAGGGTTTATCAAAATACAGTTAAGAAATGCTCCTGTTATATATAAGCATTCAACCAGTTTTTTTTTTTAATGACTGCTTTAGGGCCTAATATAATCTATATACACTTTACATTAAATTGGAATATTCTCTCGGCATTTATTTTTAAAAATTGCACTGTTGTGGACTGACAATGTGAATAGAGCATGTGAAGAGAGAAGTGGCAATGTCTTATGAGACTGTGCATCTTGTTTCCCAGAGTTAGTGATTCTTGAGGTACTCTGAACATATTCTTTTACCTTGTACATATTATATTTCTATAACAGAGTGATGTTAGTGGAATTTTCCATGGACATTTACAATCTACCTTAGCCATTTTGAAAATTTACCTTCTAATAACAGATATGACCAAATTATATCCTCTGGTGAGAAAGATCACGTGAACAGAGCCATCGTAGTAAATGACTAAATCATCCAAGATCAGATGTACTACTTATGTAGTAGTGACAATGCTGTATTGGGTATTATTCTAATTAGCCCTTAGAGGTGGGCTATTTGGGTCCCAGTAACTAGGATACTGCACTGCCCCATGGCATTCCCTCACACTACTGCCTAAGTCTACTGTTTACTGGCCATATTGTCTTAAAAAACGTGAGAAGGTTTAAGTTTAGCATATCAAAAAGAAATGTCCTTAGTTTCACTTTTAACAGAGGCAATTACTAATAAAAATACTCTAAAAAGTATTTTATTAGTCACCAGCCAAATTAAGAAAAATAGATCTTGAGAAAGCCTACGCTAGACTCAGCAGAATTCTAGACCAGAGACTTAAGAAGTTAGTTGAGAGTTAGCGATATTCTTGTTTCAAATTGGTTGGCAAAAATTGAGATCAGAGTCATCCTTAGGAAAGAATGTGGCTGTTACATTTCAATAACTCTTATGATGGTTTTTTGAGGAAGGGCTGGATAAATTCCACTTTTATGTATCTTATTCATTTAGCACTCCAATGAAAGGTAGGCAGGCATTTTACAAAATAGAGCTTTGGAATGTATAATCTCTGCACTGGAATTAATTCAATGAATCATTGCAACTTGGTTTTAGAAGAGAGGAAGAAAGCCACTTTGCAAATGGACCTTTCTCTGCCCCTCCAGTCTATTCGGTGGTGGCAGCGGCTGGGTAGTCTGGTCCCACCTCTCACAGGGCCGACTGGCCCTCTGTGCATGAAGCCAACCTCCTATTCACCACAGCAGTGGGAGGTGAGAAGAGGTAAGCTAAAGCACGGGTAGCTGCCAGGAGAAGAGATGGGAGGAAAAAAAGCTAAAGAAATATAGTATTTCAATCAAAGTCTGAAATTTGTAGAAGTGGTTTTGGTCTCCATATAGTAAAAATATTTATCCAAGAAACTCCTACTCGGGTGTGAACATCCTACTTCTAGTGGGATTTTGTTTGGCAAGGGACTGTGAAAGAGTGGAAGCTAATACAGAACATGTCTATAAACAAATTTATTTAGTTAGTACAGATTGACACATTCACTAGAGGATTTCAGCAATTACATGTGTAAAACTATTTCCTACAGTGGTTTCCTTTTGTGATTTTCCTAATTTATTCAATCTAGGCCATTTTCATGCATTGACTGTTATAAGCCATTTAGCCACCCAGGCTGAAATGAACATATGGAGACTCTATGCTTTCTTTCTAATTCTTCATGTAAATGTAATTATATGGTGATATTAAAGAGTCAAACTTTTAATGAAAGAAAGTCAAGTAAGGTTGTAATACCTTAAAACATGATGTAATCTAACTTTGGAGAACAGAGATTTGGGAGTTTGGCTGTGATAATAGACCTGAAGGTACTCAGTAAAATGCAAAGCCCTGTATAAAGTATGTATTTGTATTTGTTTATATTTGTATTCAATATGTATTTTCAATCCAGTTATAATTGTAACAACATAATTAAATCATATGCTTGAAGAATTTAAAATTTTAACAAACCTATGCTCATTAAAATGCATATTCTCTACTCTAGAAGCACTTTCATTATAATTCTCTAATAATGCTTATTTCTATTTGCAAATGTTAATATTAACTAAGTTAATAACCTCTACCTTTTAAACCTGATTTTAGTCATTTTTATAGCTCCCTTGAAGCCTTACATTTGGATACTCAAGAAATGTTTGGTGAATAAGTAAAAAAGACTATTCAAGTTTGGGTGGTCCCCATTTAAAGAAACCAATATATGAACACTTACATTTGCAAAATGATTGTTTTATTTCATAGATTGAGAATTTTTATTTCTCAAATTATGTATTATTATTTTAAAATATATTTGTGACTAACAAAATGAAACAATGCAGAGTAACTTTTTATAATTTAAGATTACACAACTGCTATCTTGGGAGGGGCAGTGGACATATTCATAAAGTACACTTATGTGAAATGGGATCCTCAGACTCAGAATAATTGGACCTCATTGCCCCATAGCATTGGTAGGCCTATGAAGGTAGGGTAGGGATTATCAGGCATTACTGGAAGGATTTTGGCATTTAAAGGATGCTTCTAAAACCTCCAATTTGGAGTCTCAACTCATAGGCCAACAGAGAGTTCTCTGTGCTGAGTGCAGAAAGAAGATGAGAGTATACCAAGACCAACTTCCCTGAGCACCCTCAGGTTTGCTCAGGATCAATGCTACTTCTGAAGACAAGCCGATCTCTACATAAATAAGCAGGTGGAGGGGAGGTATTTCACTACTTCATCATTTTACAGTTACGCTGTAATTAATATTCTTTAAAAACATTGAAAATCCTTAATAAGGTAGAGGTAAGGATATCAAATTTGTTTACCCCATCACTTTAATGTGCATGTTGAAGTTTTCTCTTTTCATAGTAATTTGCTTCACCATAATGAAATCAATAAAGCTATTTCTATGGTCATATGCTGGAGCTAATTTTATTTATTATAGTTAACATCTTGATACAATGGTAATTAGATGGTAACCCACCTATCAGTACTATTTCCTCATAGAGATATGCGTGTTATGGAAGAAGCATGCACTTCTTTCACCCATCCAGTTTTGAAATAGCCTGGAAATTAAGGCCATTTCTAAGACCTCAAAAACCTAAATCAGATGCAGAAGTAGAAATGCTGCTTTTACAGCGGTGAGATCACTGATTTTCTGGGACTAGAGGGTCAACAGATTGGTTCTGCCTCTACCCTTAGCATAGCTCATGGAGTCTCAGTCAGGATCTCTTCCCTTTCTGGCTTTTACAGCAGGTCTGGGGGTGCCTAGTCACTTGAAACAAATGGGCCCCCAAATGTACTTTTAGTAAGGCTTCCTTAAATGCAAAATCTAGAAGAGAGAAATTTAAGTGATATGCTCAACAATGTGGTGATTTAATCTCAAATATTGTGTGAAAGCATAAGAATATAGAGTATCAAGCACTGGCCCCTAAAGAAGGAGGTCTGAAATGTTTTGAAAGTTAAGTTCCTGATAATGGCCATCATACCACAATCCTTATTCTTTAAAGCTAACCTAAGTTACTAACATCAAGTTGCTTTATATTTGGCCTAGAAAACCTTAGGATTAGTAACTCCCATCTTTATTATGTTTAAGGTAATATTAATAAAAATATATAATAGTGAACAAAATTTGTGTATGTGGAAATATATAAAAAAATTTCAAGGACATCCCAAATTTTAAGGAGTTACGTGCTTCTGAAAGCTGCTCACTGAGAAAATATTTAATGATCAAAACATTCAGTGAGGTGTTTAAATGAATTTTGTGAATCACAACAGCATCCACAAACAGTTGAAAAGCATATTAAGATGTATCAGCAAGTCCCTCTATAAGACAAAGCTTCATGTGCCTTTGGGGTTGGGGATGTCCCACCCTTAACTATGAGTACCTCAGAGAATGAGGCCTCTCTAGCTTACATTTGTGGAAATGCCTCTCTAGCTTACATTTGTTTATTCATTCCTTCATCATTCATTCACAGGTATTTATTGAGTGCCTAATACATGCCATACACTGTTCTAAGTGCTGAGATATCAGCGACCAGACTAAATCTTACTTTCTAGTGGAGTGAGACAGCCAATAAATACAGAAATACATAATATGACAGCAGTGATAAGTACTATGGACACAAATAAGGCAGGGTGAGGAGACAGAAAGAGATGGGGTGTGGTGTTTCCTTTCTGTTAAGGTAAAATTCAGAGGCCTGAACGACGTGAGGAAGGGAGCCATGCAGCACCAAAGCGAGGATGCCCTATGTAACGTAACAGCAGAGTGTGGGAGCATAACCGAAATCACCTTTAAAAGGAAAACCTTAGTCAGATGATGGGAACACTGAGAACATTCTGGCTTCCTTCCAGCATTTTCCTATGTATATCCTGTGTGAAATGGTAGGTTCTGAGGAGCCAGTGAAACAGTCATGGTTCTTCTTACTTGGGAGTCACATTTTGGGCCAGGGTAGAGAGAGAGAGAAAATTTCTTAGGGGGGGTGTGTATGTGTGTGTCTGTCTGTCTACACTCATGCACACATCAAACTATCAAAGACAACCTTTACAGTCCCATGTGAATGACAGAGCCATGGCTTCAAACCGAAAAAAGGAATAGTAACTGATTTCCAGTGGTCTTAATGCCCACTGGCAAGGACATATATTTGCAAATATGAAATAAAGCATCGCCCAACTAATTTTTCAGTTTCCTCTTTTAATCTCTAAATATGATGCAAGCAGTTGAACTTATCTTTCCTCAGAAAAGGTTAGATTTCAGGGATACATTTCCCTCACAAAGTCCATTAAACCTAACAGTGCCACAGCATGTGTAAACATCGACATGCCAAGAGGGAAGAGTGTGCTGACTTCATTCACTACTGGAAAGTCATCTGGGAAGAAGAGATGCTGTATATTTGGGGCAGTCACTTGCAATCTTGGCTTATCTAAAGCAGAAGAGAAATATTACCTTCATAAAGACCTCAAAGTACATCATACATTGGATGTGACCTGCTACCTCTTTACTTCTGGGGTTTTATAGAGAGATCATTAAAACTCCATGGAAACTAATATGAATTCTTTCAACAGGAGTCACTGGGGATGTTAATACCTGTTGAGAATGCTGGACCATAAGTATTTAAAGTTTCATCTAAAGTAGCTTAGGTTTAAAAATAAATGTGAAAGTTCTGCTTCTTCTATAAAAATAGGTAAATGGTATCAGTTTGAAAATAAACCTGTCAGGGTATGAGATCATGAGGCTGGTCAGTGTTGCACAATGGTTTTGGGATTTCAATATAAGGAAATGAATGAAAAGAGAGAGCAAGAGAGACGTTACCAGCTATAAATTATCCAAAGGCTTTTCATACTGTCATATATCCATTAATATATATGTGGATATATACAATAAATACTTAGATGATATATAAAGATAAGAAAAAAAAAATTTTTTTTGATGCCTGTGATGTAAGAGCAGTTTGACAATCTGTGCTTTGACACAAGAGAACATGATTATTTTGTGGTGACAGACAGGTCTGTTTACCCAAACTCCTGTGGGACAGGAGGGGACCATTTATCACATTACCATACAGCAGTTCAGGGTTATGGTGGTGACTATGAATAAATGCTCATGTAAGAATGAATAATATTGAATGTTCAATGATGTCACTTGCTTTGGGTGGGAGCAATGAGACATTACCCAACGAAAAAGACCATGTTCACTCACTTTTGAAAAGAAGTCATGAAATGTGGAAGGGAATTACTACCTGAGCACATTGTAGCCTTCCAGCTGACAAAGTGGATTGGATAAGAAAGTATCCAATATAGCTAGAAATCTTAGAAATGTTAAAAAAGAAAAGCATAGTTTCAGGACAGATAGTTTGCTGTGCTGACAAAAGGCCTTCTTAGGGGCAGCAAATTATTATGCTATTGTGTTTTTTTTTTAAAGATTTTATTTATTTATTCATTTATGCCTCCCTTGCTGCTTGTGCTCGCTGGGTCAGCTAACCACGCCGTGCGGGCGGGCTTGCTTTCACCAGGAGGCCCCGGGAACCGAACCCGGGGCCTCCCATATGGTAAACGGGAGCCCTACTGATTGAGCCACAGCCGCTTCCCTATGCTGTTGTTTTAAGTGAAACACATGAATAAGTATTAGAAATTCCAAAACAAGGTAGAAACAGATATACAAAAAACAATGGTGCTCCTCAACCTGAAAAAGGGCATCTATGAAAAAGCCACAGCTAACATCAATCTTTATGGTGAAAGACGGAATGCTTTCCCCCGGAAACTGGGAATGAGGCATGGGATGTCTACTCTCACCACTCCTATTCACTGCAAACAGCAAAAGACACACAGATTGGAATTGCCGACATAAAGCTGCTTTTATCACGGACAGTATGATTGTCTTCATAGAAAATACTAAAGAATCTACATAACAGTTATTACAACTAATGAGTTTAGCAAGGTTGCAGGATATAAGGTCAACATAAAAAAACCAATTCTGTGTACTAATAATGAACAAGTGAAAACTGAACTTAAGAAAGCAATGCCATTTATGAAAGCATGAAAAAACATGAAACACTTCAGGAAAATTGTAACAAAATATGTGCAAGCCTATAGATGAAAAATACAAATTATTGTTGAGAAAATTTGGAAAGTTCTAAATAAGTGAAGAGATATATTCTGTTCATGAATCAGAAGACAATACTGTTAAGATGTTGATTCTCCCCAAATTTATCTATAGATTCAGTACAAGTCCTTTCTAAATCCCTGTAGGCATTCCTGGAGAAAACGACAAGCTGATTCTAAATGAAAACTTAAAGGACCTTCAACAACAACAACAACAAAAAAAAAAACTTTGAAAAAGAAGAACAAACCTGGAGGACTTATACTACTTGATTTCAAAACTTATTATAAAACTAAAGCAAGCAACTCAGTGTGGCATTGGCATCCAGACATAGATATAGATCAGTGAGACAGATGAGACAGAGATATAGATCAGTGAGACAGATGAGAGAGTCCAAAATTAGGCCATAATTTATATGGTGCATTTATTTTAAGCAAAGGTGCCAAAATAATTCAATGGGTGCAGGAACAAATGGACATTCATATGCAAAAAAATGAAACTTGATCCTTATTTTACACAACATATAAATATTAACTAGAAATGAATCATAAACCCAAACATAAGAAACTATAAAACTTCTAAAAACATAGAAGAAACTCTTTGTGACCTTAGGATAAGTGAAGAGTTCTTAACACACATATACACAAAAAGAAATGGGCAAATTGGACTTCTTCAAAATTACAAAATCAAGAGAAATGAGAACATGTCTATATAGAGACATATGTGAATGTTTATAGCACCTTTATTCATAATTGCCAAAACTGGAGATAGCCCAAATGTCCATCACATAGATAAAATGTGATATACCCATATAATGGAACACTACTCAGCAATAAAAAAGGAATGAGCTACTGATACATGCAACAACATGGATGAATTTCAAATGCATTATGCTAAATGAAAGTAGTCACACTCAAAAGCGTACATGTGTATGATTCCATTTATATGACATTCTCGAAAAGTTAAAATTATAGGGACAGAAAACAGATTAGTGGTTGACAAGATCTGAGGATGAGGGAGAGATTGGCTAAAAAGGGGTATGAAGACAGTTTTTGAGCAATGGAAATACTGCACATCTTAATGTGATTGTGACTACATGACTACATACATATATTCATTTGTCAAAACACATCAAGCTTTAGGAGAGTAATAAAAAATAAGTTATAAGTAGAGTAAATTTTATTGTATGTAAATTATACTTCAGTAAAACAAAACAAAACAAAACAAAACAAAACAAAACAAAACAAAACAAAACAATGCTTTTCTGGGTATGGCCAGGATTTGCACATCATAGACAGGAAGAATATTTGTACTTCTACAGTGCGAGGAAATGAAAAACACTTAGTATGTCTCCTACTTGTTGGTTTTGTACCTGGTAGCATACTAAGTTTTCATTAGAAAGGTCTAGTTGAATAGAAAGATTATATATCTAGAGTTATTTCATTAAGAACAAGATAAATAGTACATACATTTATAAAATTACTTGAATACAATTTGGCAAACATTTGTTGAGTGCCTACTATGTACTAGGCACTGGATTAGGCATAGGTGGGGGACAAACAGATATCTGAGGCATAAAGGCATAGTGGGTCTAGCCATCCATTCATATCCTTTCAATGGAAGTGATTACCAATCTCCAAAAAATTTTGAAATAGCATTTCTCTATGGAGTTCCTGAAAGCTTATCAAAATAATTCTAGAGAACTACCCCTTGATAAGGGTGCATGAAGTATCAGGTTTTGAACAATTGTTTTTGGGACTATCCCCAACTCTTGGCCCCTTTCAACACTTTGCTTTCCAACTTTGCTCCTTCTCTATACTATAACTTTAGACTTGACAATCATGAACTATTCCTCAACTGAATGCAGAAGACTATCAGTTGGACTCAGTGTTCTCTGCAAGAGTTAGACTTCTAAATATCTCCATGAGCTAACCACAGAGATAGTGACGAGAGGCTCAAAAGTAATACAGACCCTAGACAGCCTTGGGGAGAAACTTCGGAGTCCTCCAACAAGCATTGTGGTGCAGACTGCAAAAGAAACAAAGAGTTTTGGAGGGGAGGAGTGGGGAAAATAAGCAAGACAGGGGCAGACTTGTACACGGTTAGGGAAGCTTAGAAAGGTCTTGAAGAGAACATAGGAGGCCTGACCTTTCTGAACATTTTTTTTTGTCTTTCCCAATTGAAAATATTTTTTGAAGAATAAAAAATAACTTTCTTCATTAGAAACAGAGTTTTCTGCCTTACAGTTTTTTTGTTTTTTGTTTTTTTTTTTTACTTCCTTGGCTTTTTCTGTGTTTTAAAACAAAACTAGAAAACACAAAATGTGACTTTTTCACTGGTAAGTGACATTAAGGATCAGACTGGACCCTTGGGCATAAATCAGGACAGTGCTCTGGGATCCGGACATTGAGCACCACGATGAGAGGTGAATACTTCATTTCTTGCATTTCATTTTGAGACTTTACTACATAGTTTTGCAATTGCTGATATAGTTATTTGCTAGGCATGCAATGCCACTTTCTTGCAGAAAGAATGTTGTTTTTTTTTTTTGAATTTCCATGAATGACCTAGGACTGCAAGTCTGGTCACAATCAAAGTGTCTGTGCATTAAAGGGAATCAGCCATGATTGGTTATAACAACTCAGATTAGCTGTTACATAAATATTTACTTCAGGGAGCAAGAAATATAAAAATAACACACTCATGTTTATGATGTATACCTATGGCCACTTGACTTACTCTATCGCTATCACATTACTGGTTGGAAACTAATTTTCAAATGGACACTTACATAATTATGGGAGAATTTCTGTAACTATCTTTCCTTTTTCTGTTCTTATTGTCCACCTGGTCAGATGGCAGCCTAAGCTACTACCGACTAATTTTAGAAACCTATGGGTCTCACTAGTTTTCTCTGCCAGTCATTAGACACATATATTCTTCAGTACTGACAGGTAACTTTGTGTCTATAAATTTTATCTTTGTAACTAATCTTTTGGATTTTTAAAATCTCTTTAGTAAGCAATTTTTCTCAGTGCTGGCTGGCTGTACATGAGAATCACCTGGGCAGCTTTGAAAAATCTGGAGGCTCAGACTGTACCCCAGACCAACTAATTTCTGGAGGTGGAGCCTGGGCATCAATATAAAGCTCCCTAGGTGTGGCAGTTTGAGGTTATTTTACGAATTCCAAAAAGAGAAAGATTATGTTTGTAAACCAATCTATTCCTCTGGGTGTGATACCCTTTGATTGCATTAAGTTCAGTTGAGGGGCCTGTGATTAGATTACCTATTAAGATTGCTGTCGGGCTTTTTCCTGGATTACATCAATGAGGTGTGACTCAGATTGAGTCCTCACCCCCTTACTGGGTCTGATATAAACAGACTCACACAGACAGAGGAAAGACAGGATCCCACCATATCAGACAGAGGATCACTTAAGCATGAAGCCTCAAGAGGCTGGGCCCACGAAGCAGCTCAAAAGGAGACCAGCCCTGCTATATGCCTGATAGCTAACAGCTGAACTTGGGAAGTGAGAGAAACAGCCAAGACTGACATGGGAGGCCCAGAAAAAGGCAGTCTGCAGCTGAAATCAGGAAGAAAGCAGAGCAGCTGAGCATGAAAGAAGACGCCTGGAACAGAAGGCAGAGACAAGGCACAGATGCCTACCTTATGGTGCCTTGAGTTGGACTTTTCATGGCCTTGGAATGGTCAGCTTTTACCCCAAATAAATACCCTTTATAAAAGCCAATGCATTTCTGGTACTTTGCATCAGCAGCTCCCTGGCAAACTAAAACAGTAGGTAATTCCAATGTTCAGCCAGGGTGGAGAACCACTGATCTAGCACAAAATCATCAAAAATTAATTTGTCATTCAGGTTTATTACCAATTTTAATTCTTGATAATCTTCACCCCTTGTGATAAGAAAAATATTACAGTAGTATTCTATGTACATTTGTTGTGCAGATATCTGAACTGCTCCTTTCTAATCCAGGTTTTTCTGTCAGCTAGCTTATAAATGAGCCTTTTCTATCAGACACTGATAGATATTAAACAAGCCCAAACTGCTAACTCTTGAGACATTACCTAATTTTTCTTCATCATTTAGTTTCGGCTGGCATCAATAACAATATTTTTATGTGCATGCTGCACAGTGGTTTAGGGTTGACAAGTTACTTCTATAAGCCTAATCTCATATGAACCTCATCATTATTCTGGAAAGCAGGTGGGCTTACTATTGTCATTTTAGATAAAAAAAAAAAACTATGGCTCACGGAGGTTAAATGACATGCCTAAATCTCACAGTACAGTGACAGAGCCAGGATTTAGAGCCAGGACATCTGACACCCAACCTGCACACTCACCGCTATTTCATTCTACCTGACCTTCCTTTGAAGGAAAACAGAGAGTGGGAGGTGACCATCTTTTTAAAGGCATCTTAGTCTAAATAACTAAGCTAATGAAACAAATATTACACCCTTAATTTCAATTCAAATGTGACATTAGAGGCTAAGTTATAACTGTATCACTAGGTACTATATATAGGATCAGTTCAATGTAATTTAGTGAGGTGCTTGGAATAGAGTATGTGGTCAATAAATATTTGTTGAATGAATAAATGCACAAAACTCTACTTATTTGTGGCAACTCATATAAACCTGCTACAGAGCACAGTTGTAGAGATAAGCACTATTAACTAATTCCAGTGTTTATCTTGGTTTGATCTGCCTATAATTCTAAGAAGATGGAGAAAGAATCAGAAAAAGTACTTCAGCATTCAGGCTGAATAAGCCTTGGAAGAATAGGGACAGACTGATAGTAAGACACACAGACATGGTCCTTTCTTATTCCTGTCTGGAAGAATAATCTCAGGAAGTAACTAAATGTGTGCAGAAGAAAATAGTAACTGAAAGCAGTTTACAAGACCTATGCATGAAATTAAAATCGCTGGGCAGGAACAATAAAGGATAGCTCTTTCAGCAGATCTACCAGATGTATGACCTGAAGTACAACTGTAGAGGCTACATATGTATACTTTTATAAAAAGTGAGTTCATAGTTTTGGTGATACATTTAGCTGTGGGAGAAGATAGTTATTATGGGTTGTAATAATGCTCCCAATACACCTGGTTTGAGGACCACCAACAGTTGACATTTGGAGCACTGCATAGATACCATTTCCTCTTCAGACATTCAAGTCTGGGAAGTTGCAGAGTGGATATGAGGCCAAGAATTGGTTTGAGATGATGACTAAAATCTGCGCAACAAAATGCTAGTTAATATTAGGACAACTTCTGAGAAAGAGAATCAATAATTTTTAAAAAATTCACTAAAGTAATAATGTATTAATGCTCAGATTAAATTTTAGCCAAAAAAAATCATTTAAGATGCCTAAGGGACAATCTCATTATTTAAAAATAAAAACAAATTAAAAAAAAAACCCCAGAAAATTAGTTTTACTTCTAGTCCTCCAGCTCCCCTTACCCCTTTTTCCTACTTCCTTTCAGTTTCTTTAGTCTCTCAGAGTCCCTAGTGGGGACACACTTCTGACACATATTAGGCAGGTCAAATCCAGATGCATGTTTTTTGAATTAAGATGGCTTATTTAAAGACATAAGAAACTGTCACAGACTGGCCAAAATTATTGATATTAGAGCTGGGAAAGACCTATTAGATCATCAGGTCTGTCTCTCAGGGCCAGTGCTGGAGAAGCAATTGAAATAAAATGACCCACTTGCTCTGACTGTTCTCTGTGGTTAGCAAGACAAAAACATTCCCAAACAGATATGTCTTGGAAGTTTATGACTGAAATGCTGAACTTTCTTTCTTCAATTATTTTGCTTTCGGTCAGTCAGAGTCTGGAGAAGCTGGGATAATTTTGTTATTCTTTTAAATACACTTCTACCTATCTGTATTTATAAATGTATAGTGTGTGTCTGTATAAAACACATATAATGCCATGAAGTCATCGCTTATAATGGCTTTCAGTCATCTCTTGCACACTCACATTTATAGTCACAATAAACTACTGATTGCGAAAGAAGTGCAGATTCAGATTATGATCAATATTTGCTAGTGTAGGAACCACACTTGTAGACCAAGTCCTCTCTTTCTTGGGAGCTCAAGATCTAATGATGTAACTATGACTGCTGACATACGTACATGGGCACTGAATTTAGTTTATCGGATGAAGTTCCATATATAAGCACCAAGGTCTTAAGTGTATTTTTCTGTGGGCAGAGACCATGGAAAGGGAACAGCTTTCAGCATTCCTCATTGGAATGGTTCCAATAATTCGGAATACCTTTAAATGAGGCTTTTAAAATATATTTTTGAAGTATTTGTATATAAAATTTACTTAAACAAGAAGTAAAATAAAGCAATACCAAAGACTAAGGAATAAAAAGAATTCCCAAAACTGGCTGGGATAAGGAGAAAGTGAAAATACAAATGATTTTCTTTCATTATCTGACTCAGAGCAGGGACCATGCTTGTGTTATATTAGTATCCAGCACAATTATGGCTGGTAGCACATATAGACTTATCAGGCAAGTATGAGGAAATGAATCCAACCTCAAACTGATCTGTCAAAACACTTAATCCCTACAACCTGTGCTGAAAATAGTGGAAATAGCAACAAGAAACAGTGTGATTCCTTTATCAAAGAACCATAATCCAGTGGCCTTTGGTGTCCTTGAAGAAACTTGTTTCCCAAACAGCCTTTTGAATTTCCATACTAAGGTAGACATGTTGCCACCTTCTAGTTTCTTAAGATAAATATGTGATAGACAATGTTTTAAAGAGGATGGTTTACTATGACCTTCGTAAAAATACAAAAAAGTCTTAAGTTATAAAGTACTATAGTACTAATTGACTTGGTTGATGAAATCTGGTACCTGGAGTCATTTCTATAAAAATCTGGGAATCAAGCCCTTGGTCAAGGGTATAAACTCCTGCTGAACATTATTTTCATGGGAAAATTAAAAATTGACTCACACCATTGTGACTTTTCAGGCCTATTTCAAGGACTCCCTGTTTAAAGAAGAGGGGTTCCAATGGCATTTCCTACAACTGCCAAATGCATTGGAAAGTGCATCATCCTCAGACTTTAGAAGACCAAATCATGGTAATGATATCATAGCTTCTCTTTCCCAGCCGTGCAGAAATTCAAAAGACTTGCTTCTAATTTTCACTGTATTCCAACGAGGAAGGAGGAGGCTCAGAATCAAGTATTTAAAAACATTTAAGGCAAAATTAGGCAAATGGGCACCTGAGGAAAAGTAATTATTGGGGCACTAGACAAACTCCCCACTATAGTCACCTTTTCCATTTTGTTTCTTTTACCTTTCATCTAATTCCATTTTTTATCCCCCCCCCCCCAATTATGCATCAAACTTGCCCGTGACACCCTCAGACCTCACTCAGCTTCATTAAGTGCATTGAAAGCCATGCCATAGAGCAGTGAAAATATAATATGGCACTCACCTCAGAAAGGCTTTAAAGATAATTTTCAGTGAGGTTTCATTTTTACAGTTTTACTTAACCTCTTCTGATTCTAAAGTATTAAAGAACTTAATCCTTTGAAAAATTTAGTGGAGAAGGAACCCTCCCTTCTCCCATGCCTCTGCTTTCTTTCCGTACCCCCTCGTAAGCACCTACATGGAAAAAAAAAAAAAAAAAAATCCCCCAACCCCCCACACAACACTAATAACAAATATTAGAAGAGAAGGAATAAAAGTATATCGTGCAAAATGTAAAGCATAATATAAACCATGACCATGGTTAGTAGCAATGCTTTGATATTTGTTCATCATTTATAACAAATATACCGTACTTGTGTAGGATGTTATTGGTTGGGAGGATGTGGGGTGGGGAGGGGGTATATGGGAATCCCCTATAGTTTCTATGTGACTTTTCTGTAACCTAAAGCTACTTGGAAAATAAAGTGGGAAAAAAAAAAAAAAAAGACACTGGGGGAACATACAGAAGAAACTGTCAATATACATAAAAGATAACAGATCTTATAGTAATGAAAGGCACAATGCAAAAAAATAATTTTATTTTTCATTTATTTTTTTATTTTATTTTATATTTGGTTTTGTTTTTGAGGAGGTTTTAGAATGAAGAAGGGTTGTAATTGGTGTGGGGTGTCAGTGGTGGGGGAATGTGTGGGGAGGGGTATACCTGGGGCATGCCTCTATGGAATAGAAATGTGTTCATGTGGTCATGGGGTATTGTCTCGGTGGGTAGAGACCCATACAATAACCAATGGAATATTGAATTCTCATTCTGGGGAGTCCTGCTACATTCTCTACTAGAGTGGCAAGAATCTCTAGAGTACATAGACAATGCCCAGCGAAGGAGGACAGACCAATATGTCAGGCCCTTGGTACTGAAGTGTGTACTTTTGAACCTTGTTCTTATGAAATTCAAACTTAGCCTAGTAATATATGTTGCCTAAGAATTACTTCCTGAAAGCCTCCTTGTTGCTCAAATATGGCCTCTCTCTAAGTCAAATTCAGCATATAAACCCACAGCCTTTCCCGCTGGTGTGGGACATGACTCCTGGGGATGAGCCTCCCTGGCACCGAAGGATTATTACCAAGCGCCAATTAACCATGCTTTTGGAAGAAGATCTAGACCAAAAGGGGGAAATATTAAATACAAGTAAGTTTTTATGACTAAGAGATTTCAAAGTGAGTTGGGAGGTCATTCCAGAGGTTATGCTTATGTACATCTCAGGAGGATCTCACTGACTGCCACAGTAAACAGTGCTTCAAGCAGGGGTGTTCCTGAGGGCTCTAGAGATGTCTAGACATTATAGGCAGGGCAGAAAACCCCACGCAGTTTGTACCCTGTTGGTGGCCCTTACATGGAAATATATGTTAATCTATTTCCCCAATGTAACAGTTTTAGACTCATTTATAATTTTCCTATACATGGTTCTTCTGCTCCTTTTATTTGAACTTATAATTAGCACTATACCCATTAAATATCTGTCCTAGAGACTTAAATCTTCCGGCTGTTTATATGTTAGTTGAGCCCTGAATCTCACTAGAGTTGCAGCCAACTCCTACTCTCCAATTCATTGGACTCACCCAGGAACAACTAACAACATCCCCCTAAAATAGAGAGTATCTACAACTGCAAGCAAGACAGTTCCATCCTTCTGCCCCATGGGATCTAAGCACCCTCCTAATCAGTAGCAGAGTGGGCATAACCATCCCCAAATACTCAGGATTGAGGAATGTACAAACATAAGGTGGGAATGCAACTATGGATAAAGTAGACTTATTCTAGTAAGGGAAGAACCTGTAACATTGATATAAAAGTAGTGTTCACCAGAGGTTCTAAGGGGAGGGAAGGGAAGAATAGGTATAACATGGGGCATTTTTAGGACATTGGAAGTGTTCTGAATGATATTGCAATGACGGATACAAACCATTATATATTTTGTCAAAACCTATAAAATTGTGTGCTGCAAAGGGTAAACCATAATGTAAATTATATACCATGCTTAGTAGCAATGCTTCAATATGTGTTCATCAATTGTAACAAATGTACCACACTAATGAAAGATGTTAATGGAGGAAAGTATGGGAGGGGGAAGGGATGTGGTATATGGGAATTCCCTATATATATTTTTATAACTTATTTATTTTCACCAGGAGGTCCCGGGGATCGAACCCAGGTCCCTCCATATGGGAGACGGACGCCCAACCATTTGAGCCACATCCGCCCCAATTCCCTATATTTTTGATGTAACATTTATGTAATCTAAAACTTCCTTAAAAATAAAAAAAAAAGGGGGAAGGAAAATATTTAAGAAATTTAGGTTATATTCACCCATTCTTCTAATTTGGAGAATAGACTATTTTCCCAGAAGAACAGCTATGGTAAAACCTCTATACTTTTAGCCTTTTAGGGTTCTATTAAAGAAAAAAAAAAAAAAATCTTTCAGCACATAAATGGTTTTGTTCTTCTGCAAAATAAATAGTCAATTTGCATAAAGTTAATTTGTTACTGCTTACATATTTGTTTTTGTTCCCTTACGCTGACCTTAGAGCAAAGGTAGAGGCAAGGTACATTAAAGTATTATCTCATATAGAAATTTGGTTTTACACTTTATCTTTAGGTAGTTCCATTCTATGACCTGGCAAAACCAAATTGAATTCTAAACTGAGTGTTATACACTGATATCCTTAACATTTCTAAATAATGTCCAGTGGCTGTAGAAAATATTTTACTTAATTGCTGCCTTGATCTTCTGGAGATAAAGAGAAATAAGCTTTTGTTTTTGATGGTAGTAATAAAAGCTAACACACTGTGTTTTTACTCTGCCAGGCACTGTCCTAAACACTTCATCTTTTGTCTTAGAACTTGCCCAGAGTCACACCGCTACTTAGTGGTGGAGTCATGCCTATGTTTTGAACCATTATCTCTGGCCTTGGAATCAGTGATACCCTCAGGAAACTCTAAAATCATCACAGAAAACATTCAATAAATGCATGCACCTAATATCTGCTGAGTACTTACTCTCTGCCTAACCTTGAACTCTGCACTTGGGATAGAAGAATGAACAAGACAGACACAGGCCTCACTGGCATGGCACCCAGCCATTTAAAGATTTAAACAGTTAAATAGTTACACTGTGCTTGGGGCTTGGAAATGCATATAGGGCAAATTATAAAAGTAAAAACAGAGATGGCCCCCAAACGGGAATAAAACTGAGGAAAATTGAATGTGGGAAAGGTGATAACAAGCAAGAAAGAACTGGTCAAAATCAACTTTCTGCAAGCAAAACACACTGCACCATCAACTCTCAGTGGACTCTTGCAGTGACTCCCTGACTGGTCTCCTTGCTTCTCTTCTGACTAAAGGATACTCTTCCCAGAGTGATCCTTTACCATCCACTTTGAAAAGGAGCACAGGCCAGTCAGGAAAAACTAATACCAAACAGAAGATACTGTGAGCCATTCTACTGCACTGTTCACCAGGGCTCTGAAGTGTGGTCAGCATGGTTGAATAGCCTCTCCCCATGGAGTCCCTCCCCCTGCCAGAGTTCTCCTTTCTTTCCTTGTAGACCTAGAAACCTCTGTTGTTCCATTCTCTACACATAACCAAAAACACACTAAAGCATATATCTAAAATGTGATTTTAAAAAATATTATTCATATGAAAGATAAATAGAAACTTATTTATCATACAGATAATTATTTTAAACTGAAGATTTCTAACACAATCTGGAAACATGATAGCTATCTTCAAATACTGGAAGGTCGGTCATTAAACGGAATTAGCTCTATCCCTTAAGAAACCTTCAGAAACCCTTAAGAAATCCCAAGAAAATCTTTCTATCCCAAGAAAACACCCAGAGATAAAAGAGTATTTCCTTATCCAAGAGATAAAGCCAGAAAGGCGGAAGCACAAAATGTGTTCTTGATGATGTACATGTTACAATGAAAACCACCATAGAGTGCATTCTTCTTCATTGAGCTGTACAACTTGCAGTTCTTGGGTTATCAAAGAACAGCTGGAGCCAACTGAGGAACTCACATGTTCTGATTTCAAAGCTCAGCCTCTCTCCATCACACAAAATTGCACTTTCTAAACAGGGTCATGTAAAACTGCACACTTAACTCTGCCTCCTCCTCCTGAGCCTCCTTGGTGGGGAGGATGTACTGATGAGTTTGTGCCTCATCTCTGGGACTGGCCGGCTTTGATTGGCAGATGCTTCTAATGAGACAGGAGTTTTTCATCTCCTAAGCTTTAAGGCCCACACTGAAACAGATAAGGGTAGCAGACATCCTGTCTCTAGTGCACTCAGAAATGAACGTAAACTAATGCGAAACAGAATCAGAAGATGTAGTTTTTCTTATTCTGCTCTCTTAATGAAATTGTCATCTTTATTTGGTACGTGATTTCTTCATATTTTTTCACTACCCCTACTGTGCAGTCACAGATATTGACCTGAACTGTGCCACATTTGACCCTTGGCCAATTCTAATTTCTCAAATATTGCAGAGAATCAAGAATTAACATACATCATAGACTGCTGTGACAAAGATGGTGTGTGCATGGCTTTGTAAGTGTGGGTATAGAATGTAGATCGATACCAGAAATATTCATATATCATATACACCATTATATATGTGTTCACATTTTTTCTATTTTGGTTCAAGGACAGCCTTTAGGTTTTTTCCTCCTTCCTCTGATCAGGGACATTTTTGACTGTCTAAAAGGCAGCCAAGGCATTAATTCCACCATTACTCTTATTTAATACAAGACTGAAAAGCTTCATACTGCCTGCCACTACCCCTACTCAAGTTGATTGTCTTTTAATAGTTTCAATGAAAGTTTTGCAAGGAAATAATAGCCCACAATCTCGGGTCTCCAGGGAAGAATACGGCCATTCCCAGAGGAGAGCGAGTCTTTGCTGAATCTGCTTCTTTATGAGTGAAACAGGAAGTTGAGTCCTCTTTTATTGTACCTTTTTCATTTTTTAAAAGCTGCCCAAATAGTTCCACATAGAGCTGAAGCAAAGTTATTGGTGTCAAGAAACCAAGATCTTTCTTCACGGTTTGCTGAATAAGCAAGGAAGAAAACTGTTTGTACTCAGCTGTCATTTGCTTCTCCTGCTTAAGCCAAAGAAGCAGGAAAGAGAGAATGAATATGTGAAGAAGGATGGTGTTTTATATATATTTTTTTAACAAAATCACAATGTTCTACACTCAGCTCTAGCAGTCAAATGTGGCCAATGGATCTTGAAGACAGATAGTCTGTTCTCTGAGAAAGGACACACTAATTATAGTGCATCTGCCAGAGGGAACTCACACGTGCAAACCATTATATAAAACACAATTTCTTTTTCTCAAAGATCATTAGACATGGTTTCTTTAATGCTAGAAAATCAGGCCAAATGAAAACAAACAGTTTCAAGTATTTGCAACATAATCCCCTCACGCATTTATAGAAATATAGTAAAAGTGCCCTAAAATGTGGTTTGACATTTCATGCTGCACTGTTTTTCTCTTTTTCCAATTCTCTAACATTTGCCCTCTTATCCTATATCATTTTAGGTTCACTATATTTCAAATAATCGCATAGCAACAGCAGCAGCTATTACCAAATAGTTGGGCTTTGAGGAAGCTCATGACCAACAGGAAGTGGCCCAGAAGCTTGTTGTAAATTTTAAAAACTCCTTATAAATTAAACATAGTAACGTGAACATAAATGCAGGGTATGACAACATGACATAACTTTTAAAAACAGCAATTAAATGTACAGCATTGCATTCCCTAATGATGTGCTATGCTAATTTAAGGCTAAGGTGATGATTCCATTGATTTAACAGTTTAACATGGAACTCATAAATGAGAATAAAGTCTGTAATAAAGAAATCGTGGGGACTTAAGCATTCATGAGTATAGAATTTGGTATGCTGTTACATGGGAGAAAGGTATACATTTCAACTCAATCAATTTTCTGTATCATAAACTAACACAAAACATTTTGGCTGAATAGTAAGCAGGCTTTATCGAGTCAGAGAAATATAACCCTTTATTAGAAATTCAGAATCTCAGCGGGATATTGATATTAACTGACACATTTTCTATTCCATTGTTTATGTTTTACTTCTCCCCCATTGTTGATGTTTTACTTCTCCCACATTGTTTATCTTTTTAATCTTTTAATCCAGGCGTTCTGAAAATAGAAAAGAAACATCGGGCTTCACTTTGGATACCCTTATCCAACATAAAGCACCATAATGGACTCACAATTTTTTCTTAGTAAGAGGACAAAAACAGAAAGAAAAATATATGCTCTAAGCTGATATGACTCTGCTGAAGGTAAAGGAGGTTCTGTTTAGGGGACTAGTTTTGCTAGAAGGAATCTGACTTCAGCACTCTTTTCTTCATTAGTTTACTCTGCTCTAGGGATAAAAAATCCAGATCCATTAAGCCGATTTTTAATGGGCTAATTTGGCTCAATGTTAACTCTTTGATTTTGAAAAATGTAATCTTTGATTATTCAGATAAAGAGGTAATATAGCTCTTCTGCAATCATATTACTATTGCTATTATTGTGTGGCATTAATAACAGATTTTCTTAAAAATTTCTTTTTTACTATTGAGTCCAGTTTTTGGTTTTTTTGTCCATTTTTCCTGCATGAGACCTTTGCTATATAAAAATACTTTTAGAGAACAGGCACTTCTGTATAGGACAAAAACATTAGTTAGAATTCCTTGATAAGCAACTCTCAAGCTATTTAAATTGGCACCTGAAATAAACTTTTGTTCATATTGGTAGAAATATGCATTGGTGGCAACAGATGGCATGTGCTGATGTATGGGGTGACAGCATAGAACAGGAGGGAAGTAGTGACTTCACGCATTGTTCCCAGCAACTGCCACCTGTTAACCACTTGCAGGTTCCAGAAAACATCAGGCTTTCTCTTCCTCAGGCCTCTAGACTTTAAGCTCACGCTAATGAGACTGTTCTTCTTGGTTCTTTTTGCATGGCTAACTTCTACTAGTCTTTTAGGTTCCAGCTTAGATGACACATCCTCCAGGAAGCCTTCCATGATCATTAAGAAAAAGTTAGGCCTCACTTATGTGCATCCACAGCACCTGTTGACCCTACAGTAGCACTTACTATGCTATGTTATAATTGCCCATATACTTGCCTATAAGCTACTTGAGGGTACACTTGAGAGTCTGCTCAAAAGTGTAGTCCCAGCTCCTGACACTTAGCCTGCCATGTAGTTGGATATCAAATATATTTGTGAACAAACAAATTAGTAACATGCTGCTAATGATGACAATGCCAATAATGGCTAAATTTGCTGAGTGCTTATTATGTCACAAGCACTATTCTAAGCTCTTTACATTTAATCTTCAAAACAGCCCTACAAGACAGGTACCATTACTAGTCCCATTTTATAGATGAAGAAAATGAGTCATAGAGAGCCTTACGCATCTTTCTGTGACTCTTTCTTGGGGAGGGGGGGTAATGGCTTGTCAGTTTAGGTGAATTTAGTTTATACGCTGGGAACAAAGGTGAATTGCAGGGTGACTGCTAATTGCTAACAGATCAAAGTAACTATGAGGTAGAACCATATGAAATTGCTGACATTCAATTGGTTTTGACTTGCAAATATGGCAATTTCATATTGTTCAATCTGAGTTCAGGTATAGCTTAGTATTCACCCTGTTCCCTACCCCATCTACTCACAATTTTTTTTTTTTTTTTTAAAAAGCACACTCCTACATACTGTCATGCTAGAGAGGGACAGGTACATGGATAGCACTAGAGAAGGCATTTATGCACAGAATTTTTTTTAACTCTGTAGAGAGCACTGTTTCTATGGTTGCCCGCGACTTAACAATATCTTTGTTATATATAACCCTTCTTTGAACAATGACATTGGTTGTAATGCATTCTGCCTATGTAGACGAAGTCAAGGCATCAAAAGAGGTAAAATAAGTAATAACATGTTTTCTCATAAGTTTTAACTCATATATGATGACATAAAGCCCAAAGTTAGAAAAAAAAAAAAAAAAAAAAGGTTTGGAGTTGAAAATGATTTAAATTTTCCAGTTCCCAGCACTTCTGGAATCTTGCCAGGGCTAATTTGGAATTGGGCCTTTCAGAGTCTGCACTGCTCTAACCTGACTTAGCCTAAAAAATAGTCTAGAGTCCATCTAACTCTACACAACTGACAGTCTGTTTTCAAGTTGCCCAGACCTAAGACCAGAAGTTTTATTTGTCTCACTCCAGCAGTGGGTGATGCTGTGTCTCTTAATGAAAGGTATTTGTGATGAAAATAACTTATAGGCTAATCCAAAGCTATGTAAGGCAAATGCTCACAGGAGGGAATAGGACTTGCTTTCAAGGTGGAAACAATTTTAGAAGTTCACTGGAGATTTTTATTTTAAAATCTCCAAATTCAACAATTATGCAGCCTCTGTAAACTTTCAAATGGAAAGCTCCAATATTTAGAGTCAATAATATCTAAGCTTCCCCTTCATGGTAAGTTTTCTTTTTCTCCCCTGTCATAAGAGTGTTATATCCTGGCAACTGAAATACAGAACACCTTTGTAGTAAAGCTATCACACTATACCACTCAGAATGGGTTGCTAATGAGGTTATTTCTTAATAGAACCATAGAAGGACATTGAAAAAAGAAAATACTTTGACAAAAGTGTTGACCAAAGGATGCCAACAACTCTCCTAGGGTCCTGTCTGAATTTCAATGATTTAAAAAAAGTGAAAATGAACATTAGTGTATGTGAAAAATCATAACATTGAAACATAAGTCCATTTATCTTTTAACTATTTTTCTAGTTCTCTTCTAAAGTTTTGCTGGTTATTAAAGTAAAACACTACTGTGTAAATAAATACGTTCTGCTTTATAACTTACCCCTATATCTTGTCCTTACAATATAATAATGTCATTGTTTGTTATATCACACTTAAGGTAGTAGGATGTAAAAGACTTTAAATAGCACATTGAGGAAGAGCTTCTGCAGAAAAATGAGACTGGGAATCAAATACAGAATGAAGAACTGAGAAAAAGACTGAACGACTTTGACAATTCTGAAAGCCCTAAAAGAGTTTATATACCATGATTCCCACTGAGATAAGCACAGCTCTTCATGAACATCCTCTTAACTGCTAGTGGGTTGTACAAGGCTGAGCACTGATAAGATTATGAGGAATGTTATACCAGAATTTCAATGAAACTATACATATTCCCAGGTTGGGAATATAACTGCAAGTAAAAGAACACTTTCATTAGTATGCACCCACTGCCACAATGAGTAAATGCCCACTTCTGCTCCTCTTTAGAGATATCACAATTAACTGCTTCCATGCACCCAACCATCCTGTGTCATGAGGACCACCAAAAATGAGAGCTGATGTAGCAGTCTATAAAATGTGACCACTCTTACAGACAAAACACAATCTGTGCTGTAATTAGAATTACAGACTGTATGAGCTGGAAAGGCCTTAGAGGTAATTTAGTTCAACCTTCTTACTCCACAGTTGGGTTTGAGTGACTTTTCCAAATGTTATTCAGACACTTAATGGCAGGACTGGGAGTAGAACCAGGTCTCCTGACTCCTATTCCACTGCTTTTGCCATTATAACAGGTTTCAGCTATGATGTACTATTTAAACAAGGTCAATAAACCAAGGCTATCAAGACTTAAAGGGAAGAGATTCCATTAACAACTAGAGGCCACCATAGAACACTCCCCATATCTAATTCCTAAAAATTCAAGTTGGAAGATCATAACTTGGTACGCTCTCAATGAGCACAAAAAGGCAAAGGGAAAGGATGAAACTTCATATGAACAACAATCCAATTCCGAAAGAATCTAATATGTTAAAAAGAGAAAGTCTTCCAAAATATTAGTAAGCATGTACTAAATGCGGAGAATCTACTCTAACTTGGCCAATATCTTTTTCTTTATCTCATGTATTACACCAGTATAAAAGGACCAAGGATTTTCTGTTGTATGAAATAATATGATTTTTCTCCAATGATAGCATGTCATACTGAAAAAAAACCTCACTATATTGGGAATCAAGAGACCTGGCTCTCTTCTTAGCTTCACAAATAATTCACTGAACTACCCTAACTTTCTGAGTTACAGTTTTCTAATCTATAAAATGAAGGGGTTGTTTTTTTAAAAGTGTGCTCAAAAGCCCTAGAGCAGGGGTTCTTAACCTTTTTTGTTCCATGGAACCTATTGAAAGTCAGGTGAAAACTGCAGACCCCTTACTAAGTCCACACTGTACTGTGTATTACTTAATAAATATATCACACCTACACCAACATGTCTCCACAAGAATACTGTTTTTGTGAATTTCAATTCAAGCTCACGGAACCCTTATTAAGAACCCCTGCCCTAGAGGTTCTGTAACAGCGTCCTAGAAGCTGACAAAAGGGTTTGAGAGAAGAGTGAGGATGAGGCCATGCTAAGAAATTCAGAGTTTTTCACTCCAATCTCAACTGGACATTTCTATGTTGATCTGATTTTGATATTAAGCTAATACATAAGATCTTGTTTGAAGAACAAGTTCTATGGCTAAAGTTTATTTATTTATTTATTTTATTTTAATATTTTAAAAGATGTTTAGATTACATAAATGTTACACAAAAATTATAGGGATTCCCATGTTCCCCACCTCCCACACCTCCCACAACCTCCTACATAAACATCTTTCATGAGTGTGGCACATCACCTGCAATGGATATACACATCCTGGGGCTTTGCCACTAAGCATGGACCATAGTTCACATTGTAGACCACACTCTCTCCCACACAGTTCTGCATGTTCTATGCTGATGTAAAATGGCCTGTATCTGTCATTGTAATGTCACTCAGGATAAATTTCCAAGTCCCGAAAAAGCCCCTGTATTACAACTGCTTTTCCCTCTCCCTGCCCCGAAAGTGTCCAGTGGCCACTAGCTCCACATCAATGTTGTAATTTCTTCCATTGCTTGAATCACAATATGTCTAAACAGAATACCAGTAAGTCCACTCTAGTCCACAGCTCTTCCCCCAATCCTGAAGAGCCTGGGATGGTGATGTCCACTCCACCTCCAAGTGAGAAGGGGCTTATATCCCATGGGTAAGATGGATGGGATTATCCTGCCTGCAGCTGCAGACTCTCCATTCCCTGGAATGGCGGTTGTCCATCATCATCTCCCTGCCAGGTGTCTTGGGTGAGTCCATTCAGCTGTACAGCACGAGATGCAGCTCCACCAAGATTCCAGGCACAGCTGGCACATGGGCAGGCCAAAGGCTCCAGTCTCTGGAAGTACACCTACAAACTACAGCACCATATATAGGTTTGAATAGAAGGGACTGATGGACCATGTGCAGGGAGGCCTTATTTGAGTCCAACTCTGTCACTCTCAGGAGCACAGATTCCAAAGTAGAGCCCACTGATAAGGTATCAATCTCTGGAGCTATCCCCCCTTATATAGGACCTGGGTGTCTCCAGGGCCCTCAGGAGCCCCTCTGTGTGGGGTGATATCCACTTTGGTGTTCTATGAGATCCTACTGAGGTATGTGTAACCGTTACCTCTAGGATGACCTTGAGACTCTCTTTGAAGTCTCTTAGCCATATGAACTCATTTGTCTTTACCTTTTCCCCCTTTATTCAAGGTCTTTTTCCAGTCTATTGCCAGCTGGCACTTAGTAGTAATCCCTCCTTCCCAGGGAGGCTCATCCCCGGGAGCTATGCCCCATGCTGGGGGAAATGTAATGCATTCATATGCTGAGTTTGGCTTAGAGAGAGGCCACATTTGAGCAACAAGGAGGCTCACAGGAGGCAACTCTTAGGTACCCCATAACAATAGACTAAGTTTCAATTTCAAGAGCTAAGACTCCTAAGGCTAGTCATCAATAACAAGAACCCATCAGTGGACCATCCTCCTCAGCCAGACACTGCCCCTGTCCTTGGGGGACTGTTGCTACTCCCTTGGAGAATGTGGCAGAGCTCTACTGGCTGGGAATTCAGTATTCCCTCATTTATTGAGTGATTCTCCACCTACTGTGACCATGACCCACTCCTTGATCATTTGAACAATTTTATATATCCTTTATGCATATTCAGGTGAACTTCCTCCCATGAAACCCCCATCCCTAACACCCCCCACCAACGATCCTCTCCCACCCCTGTTGTAACCCTTCTGTGATCCAAAGTTTCCTTAAAGATGAAGCCCATATAATATGTGGCTAAAATTTTAAACCACTGAAAGGATAACTATTATAATATTCCTTCTAATTCTGATGTTCCCTTCCCAGCTTAAATGCCCTTTCAGGTGAACGGAATTAACAGCACTCAAATATATATCTGAATGTGGTTAAAAGGAGAAATGTTAAGTTGTATATATGGTAATAGAATAAAAACATTTTTTAAAATCCATGGAACTGCACTACACAAACAGTGAACCCTAAGTTAAGCCATGGACTATAGTTAATAGCATAATTGTAAAAATGTGTTTTTATCAATTGTAACAAATGTACGACACCAAATACAAGGTGTTAACAATAAGGTGGTAGAAGGGAATCCTGTATTTTATGCATGATTGTTCTGTAAACCCACAACTTTTCTAATAATAATTTTAAAAAGCTCTCCCAGGATATCCCATCAAGGATTAAGTCCAAATTTGAAAGTACAGCATTCTTCACCTGTTAGCCCCCATCTCTCCTTTACTTCTCATCTCCACCCATTCCCCACCATGCTTCATGCTTTAGTAATTTTGCAATGTTGATAATTTCCTGACCATGCAATGCTGTTCACACATCTTAGAATTCTACTTTTGCTTATGTTTTCTTCTGTATCTCCAACCCCCTCTCCTTGGCTAACCCTTCCTATCCTTCAAAATTCAGCCCAGGCAATGCTTCTCTAGGAGCCCTTTCTCTGACCCCTGGAAGTGGGTGAAGTACACCTCACTTGCTCCCATTTCATCATGTAAAGGATTATTGCAGTAATAACACATTATGTTGAAATGATTTAATTCTACTACTGCCTCTTCAACTGGGCTGAAATATCTTACGGACAAGGCCTTTCTGTTTTTTATTTGCTAAAGTAGTGCTTAAAAGCTCAATAAATACCTACTGAAGGAGGAATTTAAAGAAAAAACAAAACAACCTTGAACTTGACTGAAAAACTTAATTTCAAAAATCCTGAAAATACCCTTGACGTTGCATAGCTTATCTCTTTGAAGGCTTACTCTTTTACTGTGAACATCCTATTTCCAAATGAAATTAAGAAATGAGTCTCAAGGGTTTGAATGTTTTATATGATAACTGTTTGTTATGAACCAATAAGAGGGTTTAGCCAAAGAGAGCGATATTGCATTTAAGAACTGTGATTAAAAACTTCCCTCAAAAAAGAAGCTGAAAAGTCATTAATTAAAAACAAAACAAAAAAACGTGTAACCAAAGAAAGGATCAGTACATATTAGTAGAACATTTATATGTATCTACATTATATCCTTCATCCAACCATTCATTATTTATTAAGTTTCTACTACTTATCACTCTTCTAGGTGCTGGGAATACATCTGTGAAAAAACGGGCAAAGTCCATGGCCTCCAGAAACTTATAGTATAGTGGGAGAAATATATGCAACAAATACATACATACATACATACATACATAAAATGGTAGGGGGTGACAAGTGCTATGGGAGAAAGTTGAACTGGAAAAGGCAATAGGCGGTCCTAGAGAAGAGCTGGAGTTACTATTTTATCTAAGGGGTCAGGGAAGGCCTCTTAGCTAAGGTAACATCTGACTAGAGAGACCTATAGGAAATAAAGGAATAAGTAAGCTATGAAGATATATGGCAAAAGAAGCATCTAGGTAGCGAGAACCACAAGAGGAAAGACCATGAAGTAGGAGAAAAGTGGATTAGTTGAGGCAAAGGAGGGAGGCCAATGTGGCCACAGCAGATTGAGCAAGAGGGTGCGTAGTAAGAGATAAGTTAAGAGAGGTTACCAAGGACAAGGTATGTAGGGCCTTAGAGGTAAAGACTTGGAGTACATCAAACATACTATAAAGGATGTTTTTCAAACTTCTAAGAAGTTCTGTTGTAAAAAAGAGAGGAGAGAATAGTAATCTTAACTTTCAAGGAAAGGACTCAAGATGGAGGAGACCTGAGTCTGTTCACATGGAGGAGTGAAAAGAGTGAGAGCTTCACTGAAGAATGGGAGTTTCAAGAGCCCCACTTAAAGCAATGAGTACTTCTTCCTCAGAAACAGGTCTAAGAGAGAAAAAGAGGAATTAAGCTACAGAAATTTTGAGGTGAAGAAGAAAATAACTGAGAAAGCCTATGTTGGCCTTGGATTGATTGATTATGGAAGCAGATCACTTGCCTGAGCATCACAGGAGCAAAACTAGAGGCTTGGGAATAGTTCACATGGGGATGCTAATGAATGACTCCCTCAAGTTTCTTTACTTCCCTGCCCCCGACTTGAAGGGGAGATGACACAAAAGGTCTGTATGAATCTTATTTGATTGCTTAATTGGGGGGGGGGGGTTGAGAAGAAAAGATTTAACATGATGAAAGCAGAAGGTTCTAGTGTGTGTTAAATTATATTTGGTCTTTTTCTGTGAGAACTTTTCTGGTCCAGGGGCAGCACCACAAGACCTGAAACCATTTGCATCAACTTATGTCCCAGAGAAAGCTCTGGCTATGCATGCTATTTCCTACAGCCTTCAGTGGCTGCTTGGGTGGAAGTTCTAAATTATTCTTCAGCTGGTAAAACATTAGCTCATATTAAGGAAAGTCCAAAGGAGTGAATGAAATCAGTACAAACAGAAATCATTACCAGGGCCTTTTCTTAAGTCAGAGGAACAGCCCATTTAGTCAATACTAACTCCACAGTTATAAGGAATATTCAAACTCTAGATATTCTAAGATGTTATGGGAAGGGGAATGAAAGGAAGTATTACCATACTTTAATAGCACATGTTAAAATAGTAACAGTTGGAAAAAGGTATTCTATTTTTTCAAATGAAATGAAGTAAAACCAGCCACTATGATTCTGAAATTTGAGCCTGGAATAATTAAGTCTTTAAGGAACTTTTTAGGCAGCTGCGTATAGGGGAAACTTCAACTTTTATTTTTAATGAAATTCAGTTCTCAGTAAAGGGTTACCAAATATTCAGTTTTCAATTCAGAATGCAGTAAATTAAATATCTCTTACTACAGGTATGCTTCACTATTATCTAAGGAAGATTCAGCTAGAAAGAAATCCACCCTCCCTTGCTACCTCTTCTAACAAGTTTTCACCTTTTTTTTTTTTTTTTTAAAGAAGTAATAAGCAATCCTACTCCCAGTGCTGATTTACAATCACAGCCTACATGTGCAAGTTCATGGCAAATGTGCATGACACATGGTAGAATCTCACTGGTTCGCACCCCTGCAAAAAACCACAACCCCCTAACTTTCAATAAAGCAAAGGCCTCTTTACCTAAGTGCACATTAGCTGCTGGCTTAGGCAGGCTGAATGACATGGCTGCCTCCCCAGTGGGCAGGCGCACCATAGCAAGGCACTCATTAAACTATTGCGTTTCATTCCAGTAACCGTTCAAATACATTCTTCATTGTACCATAAAGTATGTTTGTTTGATGCTGGAACTTTGATTTCCCCCCACCCCCTCTCTCTTGCTGCCTTCCCAACCACTTCTCTTCCTGCTTAACCAACCTCCCCCCTCCTGTTTTGGTATTTGTTCCCATGCTAACACACTCACAAAAATTCAGTAATTCTCAATGGGTCTCTTGGTCATTAGTGCAAATTAGTGAGGTTTCACTGAATACGGTCAGATTTGATTTGCCAAGTTCTTTTCCCGTTAAGGTTTTAAACCCATGTGTATTTCAAGGGAAATCTAATTTGTAAGTTTCGGATTCATTTACACTCAACTCACAAAAGTGGTTCTGTGAGTGCCTCCATAGTGGGTGTACAAGAAGCCACAGGAGCTGGTTTCCCTTCCTTTTAAAAAGTTCTTGTTAGAATGTTTGCTTTGAAGTAGGTATTTGGACCATGTTGGAAGCAAACAGAACTAAACCCCAGAAAAATGTCAAGTAAGATTTAAAAACCAAGTTCAAAACAGTTTTCTCTTGCCCCAATAATTATACTTTTTAAAAGAAAATACGCTAAGGATGAAGCCACCCGTTTTAGGGTGATGTCACCATCCGCCTGCCTGGATGAGGCTGTGTCTCACAGTGCTTCTACCTAGGAGGGTGACAAAGAAGTCGCCTTGCTCTGCTTAGACCCTGCCTAGTTCAGGTCCTCCCCCAGACTGCTCAGCTGCTGGGCCACCCACCTTGCACACCATTCCTTCTAGGACTCTGCTGCTGGGGTTCCTTCAGGTGTGGATTCTGCCTATGGCTACTCCTATTCCTATCGCTCCCACCTGCCTCCCCTCTTTGGAGCTTAGCGCTGCCTCTGTTCTTGGACTGCCACCCAGCAACCACTTCCTGAATTTCCTGATGTTTGCCCCAACCTCCCAATGAAGATAGACTCCTTGCCACATCTTCCTGGACTCCCAGTGCTGTCTCTTGCTGAAGCCCACAGCTGCAGACTCTGCTGCAATGCCTAAATCCTCTGCTTTTGCTTCCAGGCTGGGCTTCTGCGATGACATTTTTTTTTTTTTTTGGTATCTATACTGCCCCTTATGGTAAACCTACTGCTGATCCTGGCTCCTCCCTGCTTCTCTGGATTGTTCTGAATAAAAGGGCCATATCTCACTGGTGTTTCTATTACTCATTTCCATAGTATGAGACCATCTGCAGTAGTATGGGAGTGCTGATGAGACTTTGTATCCTCATGGGTGAGATGAGCAGTGCATAAAGAGACAGAACATTTCTATCAGTGCCAACTTTTGTCCCAACATCAAAGCAAGCAACTCCCAAAACTGACAACAGGTTGGTTTGCCTTTTTTCCACCCCCAAAGGGGCCTCCTTGGAAAGACAGCTAGCATATCATACCCCAAGGACTGTGGAAATAAAAAAATAAAATAAAATAAAATAAAAAAGCCCTTCTCTGCCAGCTGTCTCCTGTACAAACAACTCCTTTTGGTGGCTAGGAGTCTGGTTCAAGGAACTTTGGAGAAGAATAGCCAGGAATGCTGCTAAATGCTGGGGTGACTTGTTGAGGCAATGGTGAATTCTCAAAGAGCTGAGACATAAATCCCTAAAAAGCAACAAGGGCCCTAGTGCATGACAGACCTTATAGTGCAATTGTTCTGAGAAATCTACAACTAATTCAGAGGCTAGCAGAATAGGCATGTTGGCAAATATTCCAAATATGCTCTGACACCTACAGTATGTTTGTATATATAAAATATATAATTATATAATTGTTATGATCTATTATAAACACATACAAAAGCATACATATATACAGATGCAAAGAAATCAAAACCATCTATACAGACTTATAATCGAGAAAGCCCTTTCTTAACCTGTCCTGAATTCCTTGCTCTAACACTTTTGTTGAGCATGGTAACAAAATCCATTTGAAGATATATCACATAACCAACCACCAGTTAGGGAGTCTCTAGAAAGCACCCTCTGATTGCTAAGGATAGGTATTTGTTCTTTCACTCATTCACTCATTTACTTATGAGCCTTTAATAAGGTGTCAACCCTGTGTCAGGAACCATATGAATCTCTCTGTTAAATGAGAAAGAATTCACAGGGAGAGAGGAAAGTGGGGAAAAGAAAGCATCTCTTTTCCACTTCCCAGCCCTCAAATTTACATAGTAAAGGTAGAAATCAAATTATATAAGCAACTATTTACAAAGTACCCATACACTTACAACCAGTCTTTCACCAATCACCTGCCATTTTTGTTTTCTTTTTAAAGAATTTCAACATTTCTCTTCAGTCTCCCACTTCCAAACTCTGTTCTTTATAGCAACTTAATATCAGTCTAACAAATAATGGTGCTTTCAACAACTAGCATATGTTTTAACCAGTTTCTGGTAATTGACCAGTGCCCCTTTCCTCACAATGTAACTCTTTTAATTAACATGCATATAGAATATACCAAGATTTAAGATGGAGATCAAAAAGAGTTTCACGGAAATGGTACACTTAAGATTTGTGCATTTCACTGCACAAAAATTTTTCTTCAAAGAAAAAATATAAATATTGAACTTCAGTTGAAAATACACATTTAAGTAGTGATGCCTACAACTTACTTGAAACGCATTTAAAAAAAAGTTGATGGATAGATAGGGAATGTAAAATGCTCTCATTTTATAGCAAGGGAAACAGAAATGCATAGAGGTCAAGTGATTTGTCTCAGGTCCTCCAGTGAGATTAGGGACAGAGCCAAGGACGTAAGCTCAGGCATCCTGACTTGTGATTTTTCTACCACACCACACAGCTAAAATCTAATTTCTTTTCTTCTACTAAAATCTCTTTCAGGAATTCAGCTCCAGACTTTTCTCTCTTATTTATTTAATTTTTTCACCAGAAACCATTTACCCACCCAGGAGAAAAACTACAGAGTTCTTTCATTTCTGAATCCTATGTAGGGACAAACACAAAATGTATATAAGTATATAAAGGGTCAATTACAAGAAAAAAATACCCAACATTTAAATTTGAACAAATGTTGACACAATTCTTCACTTACAGCAGAGGCCTGTGTCCTCAAAGATAGCACATATGCACACAGAAGGCGTCTTACTTCCTAATAGTTGCCGATTACAATATATAAAGGCATTTTAGAAAAATAATAAAAATGTATTTGTTTTCCAAATTAATCATTCATAGTCTCATTTAGCAAAGTGATTACATCTTTATAACATATAAAATATCCATTTTGAAAAATAGACTAAGAAAACCAGGTTAATAAGCATGTGTGTTTTATGGGACAATAAAATATGCATTTTTATAACATCTAAAAATAATATAAAATACAAAAATTGAACATTATTTTGTTAAAAAAAAGTTCCTGCAGAACTTTTTATTTTACTTTTCCACTAGGTAAACTTAGAGGGTATGAAGATAAATACTCTCAAAGATAGTGACACAATGGAAATGCGTCAATGATATCCAGAGATGGCAATAATCTATTATTGCCACTCCACTCAATACATCAAAATTTTTCTTTAACATTTCTTTACTTTTCTTTCTTAATTTAGATTGATTATACACAGCCATTGAACCAAACCACAAGATGGTCCATTCCATAATTTTTATTTCTTTTTCATCATTCAGGTTAGTAGTAGTTTGATTCTATAATTATATACTGTGTTAATAATGTGATGGATGTGTCACCACCGAGTCTTTTCAAAAGAATGTGCTGCAAGCTCTAAAGATAACTATTAAAATGTGGCTTCAAAAATATTTTCGGCAAAAGCAGCACTGTTTAGAATTATAGAGATATTCAAGGACATTTTGTTTTGAGAGACAGTCTGAGATATAATGCTCTGTTAAATTTGAAAACAAAACAAAACTAAAGAAAGAGAACAACAAAACTAGTCAATTTATTTAATAGATTCACCTGTCTTTAAAGATGGCAAGAACTGCTGTTTGTATTGTCTGGGGCCTTGGTCCAGCTTAAGGGACCAAATTGCATTTAAGGGAATGCGATTTTATTTTTTGTGCATTCATCCAAATCAGAACCACAACTGGTGGAGAAGATTGGAGAATGAACAATCTATTTCAAAACCAAATCACTATTTTATGCTTTAATAGGCTGTCCAATGTAAAAGGAAATCAATCTCTTTGTCTACCCAAGTGAGAGACAAAACGAAGGTAGGGTAAAATGAGGGATTACATTAACAGCAGAGTCAGCGTATTTGGATCAGTCACAAATAGTTCTTGGGAAATGAATGGAATTCTCTTCCACCTTCCTAGATGGTCATGCTTTGGTGGTACTTCTTATGTTTTGAAGGAGGCATTGCCCCATGTCACTCAATTTCTCATTCCTTATCCTTTTCTGTAAAACAACCTATGAAAAAGCTGGCTCAGTGTGATTGGGGTTCCAGCCATTTTATATGCTGTGATGATCAACCAGATGTTTAAAAAATAGATATGTAACAAAGTTGGAAAGGTTATGTGCAAACAATGTAGTTTAATGGATTCATAAGACATGAATTCAGGTTCCAGCTCTCTGGAAAATTACTTCAGGAAAATTAATTAACTTTCATGAATCTCAATTTCCCCATCCGCAAAATTGTCTTTTCTCCTCCTCCTGCTGCTTCTGCTTTTAATTCCTCCTCCTTCTTTTCCTCCTCGTCATCACTAATACTTATAGAGTGTTTACTATATTCCAGGAACTGTTCTAATGGCTTTACATATTTTCACTCATTTAATCCTTAACAATCCCACAAGAAGGCTTTATTAGTCATATTCTTCTACATGAGGAAACTGAGTCACAGAGAAATTAAGCAACTTCCTCAAAAATAATAAAACTTACTCCACAGGGTTGTTGTGAGAGCAAACACAAAATCAACAGGATGATTAGTAATGGAAGGGATCTTTGAGATCATCTAGTCTAAACTCTAACTGTAAATATGATATATCTCAAGTTCACAAAAGAGCTGGTTAATTGCAAACGTCAAACTGGAACCCAGGTCTTCTAGTTCTTATTCCACTGGTCTAGTAAAGGCACCTCTTCCCCAGTTTGCTTTTCTCTAAGTAACCTGTATACATTATTTTTGTAGGTATGCAGTTCCTCTAGGATAGAAAAGCAGAGAAGAGTTGTCATTTTACCTTAAAAAAAAAAACCAAAAAACAAAAAAACAAAAACAGATTAGAAACTCAGGATACCCTGACATCAGCATTAGAACAGCTGGACAGATGGAAAAAGACAGCCACATGATAGTGATTATGATGGCATGATAAGGATGGCTGTGCTTCCATTTCATTTATGGCATCCTGATTCTACTTAGGGCCAAAGCATCTCATGCACATTATCTCATTTAATGCTAAATCTACCTTTGAGTACATGGCTTAAACTGTTAATAGTTTTTAAAATCAGAGAATGGCTAAGCCTGAGGTTTACAAAACACAGACTTTCTGGAGTCAAGATTCTAAATCCCCGTTGTATTGACTCAGCCCAAGGTCCTACTAATGAGGATAAACTGAAGGCCAGGCAGATTACTTAGTAAGGGCTTTGGGCTAGCTATCAGAACAAAAGCATTCCCGCTACAGTGAGACACACAAGCCTCATAGTACTTTTTGAAAGAGTGGGGAAAACCTCAACTCTTTCAGCACAATCTCAGGTTTATTTGCCAAAATGGATTTTTAAACAATGGCTAAATTACCCTATAGTCCATTAGTCATCCTGTAGAAATCTAACATTAGAGAAGTGCTCACTTAAAATTTACTGGGAAAAAACACACCCTGAATTATATTCAAAAGTTCTTGGCTATAACCCTCTATTGAATAGAAATATCCTCCTTTAAAATCACCAGTTACTGTATGCAATATAGCCTAATTTTCAGTGTTTGTACTTATGGAGAAGAGATGAGGCTCCTGACCGTCCACTATGTTTTTTATTGATCATGTGATGTACCAGGGCATCACTTCAAGCAGTATCATGAAACCCTACTACAAAGGCCCACTGTTCTATCAACTCCCTGCACACTCTCGCCATAACCCCAAAATGCTAGTTCCCTCTCCCACTTTCAGCCAGTCAAAAAATATTTACTGAATACCTACTTGTGCCAAGCACATGCTGGGTCCTAGGGATACAATCGTGAGCCTTGCTTTTGTGGAACTCAAGTGCAACTTATCATTCCATTTCCCCCACTCAAGGATATCTTTGGTATGCTTTTCTCTGTCTGGCTCTCCCGACCTTGCTTTTTGCTGAGCCCTCAGTCTCATCCACTATCATCCTGTCAACTCTTTGAAAAAGAATTTAGATTTAAACATTTTAAGTCAGTATCTTTCATTTTGCTTGTTATACACAGATATAAGACATTCAAGAAACCCCAAAGAGGTCAGGAACCACTCTACCCCCAAAATCTTACAGCCTTCCAATTGTCACATTTGTGAATTATAATTCTAGAACAAACTTGCCTACCCAATTTTGAGAAAAAAGTGACGAGAATTTGTGCCTTATGATTCTTTGAGTTCCTCTGTCAAGTCATAGTCCAAATTGTTCTTTTCCTAAAGAGTATATCCTGCTTGATCTACTGTGGTACCCAGCTTCCAAGCTGGCCTCCAATAATTCTTGCCTCCTGGTATTCACGACCTTGTGTAGCTCTCTCCCATACCAGATCAAGGTTGGTGAAAGTAACAGCATGGGACCTCTGGGGCTAGGTCGCAGAAGGCATTACGGTTTCTACCTTTTTTCTTGGATTGCTTGCTCCGGGGTAAGGCAGTTGGCATAGAGAGGACACTTAAGCAGTCCTATGGAGAGGAACTGCGGCCCCCAGCCAAGGGCCAGTGCTAACCTGTCAGTCATATAAGTGAGCCTCCTTAAAAGTGCAGTCAAGACTTTAGATGACTACAGCCCTGGCTAACATCTGACTACAACCTCATGGGAAGCCTCAAACCAGAACTGCCCAGCCAAACTGCTACCAAATTCCTAGCCCACATCAATTAGGACAGGTAACAAATGATTACTGTTGTTTTTTTAGGCAGCAAGTTCTGGGGTTATTTACTATAGATATAACAGATACAATAAATTATGTGTGTAGTGGGCAACCTTGAGAGTATGCAACAGCTTACCATGATTCTCTTGTAATAATTAATCACTATTATTCCATCAGCTATTACAGACCAAATCATTATTATCACAGTTGACCAAAAGGCCAAAAGTCAAATCATCATATTCTAATTTATATTTGATTGCCATAGGCATAACTGCTTTAGGAAGCGATATTTTCAAGATGATCATATTGCTTAATCACCAGTGCCTCAAATATATACAAAATGGCCGACTACATTTTGTGAGATGCTCATGTTAAAGACCTGAAAAATTCCCGTTTTGCTAAAATTATTGTGAATCGATGATTATATTTCCCCCAATGGTAAGTTAAAAGAAATGAAAAGCAAGGAAAAGGTGTTTAGTTTGTTTTTTGAAGGTAAGTTTTGATGCTGTGGCTTTGCCTTTGGTGAACTGTGGAGGGCCAAAACAACAAAGAGAATCTGAAAGAGCCACAAGAAACAAGTCTCTGTTGAAATCCATTTCAGTGACTTTCCAAAGGAGGAAATCTTAACAACTCCCTATGTGTTCAAAGTGCTTCATTTCAAGCAGTACAAAAATATAGCAAGATTTTTAGAAAGATTACTTTTAAAAGGTAGGCCACAGGGCATTGGACCTCAATTGTAACTAGAAAAGAAACACCACACGTGAATTTATGGAACTTGTCTGACTGCCAAAAGTTTGATATTTCACACTAGTACTATGGGGAAAGTAGTTAAGAGGACTGCCAACTATACAATCCTGCATCCTAAATTAGACCCATTCTGTAGTAAGGAAAATTGCCTTTATGTTCCAGAAAGTCTTTAATGCATGTCAACTCTGCCCGGAACCATGCAAAGAACTACAGCAAGGTGGGTTTATACAATTCCTAATATATTAGTTAGAGACACCTGGACATTAAGATATCTGAATGAAAAGTTTTAAAAACCATGTAGATATTTGGTCTGTAGGACTACCCACTGGTTCAATCTTAATCTGAGCTAATGTTTTCTTTCTTTAAAATAAAATTAAATAGGCAATACTCGAAATTGGCATAAAAACTCCAAACTGTTGCAAAGGGTACATACTGAATAGTAAGTCTACGTCTCATCTCTGGACTCATCCATCTTCACAGCAAAACACTTTTGCTCATTTTATATGTGTCCTTTCAGAGAATTCTAGGCATATACCAGCATATACATATATGTGCATATACAAAGAGATAGACATATATCTATAGATAAACAGATCTCCTCCTTGATCACGCCTCTTAATATCAATAGGCTACTAATGTATTTTGGAGATTATTTTTCTATCTATCATATGTGAAATTAACCATTTATATTTGGGTGTAGTTTTGGTCTTTCTGGGTTGTTCAATTAATCTATTTATGTACCAAAATCAAACTTGAGTTATTACACAGCTTTGTAATAGCCTGGTCTGGCTAGTTAGAATCCCCTGATTATACTTTTTGAGAATTTCCCTGCATCTTCTTATATATTTGATTTTCTATATAAACTTTAGAATCACCTATATAGTTCCCCTGCCCCCCAAGCCAATTTTGGTTTCAGGATCAGATCCTGGTTTCAGGATCTGAATCTCACACAGTCCCATTAAGTATATATTCAATTTAAGTCTTAACCATATGTTATACTAAAATAATATACACTTAACTTAAACTTTGCATTTATCTAGAATTTTACTGTTTATGAAGAATATGCACTTATATCATCTCCTTTAATCTTTTTAACCACTTTGGGACTACGCAGGGCATCTATTATTACTCTCACTTAAAAATGGAGAGAGAGGTTCATGGAATTGTCCAAGGCCAGGAGGCAAGGGCTCTGATACCTGGCCCAGGACTCTTCCCATGATACCAAACGCAGAGTGCACTGTGAGTCTCCAAAAACCATTTATATAAAACAGGAATAGTTTTAGTTCTACTGTAATGCCACCATTTCAGAAGTGATGATGGTAGGATATAAAATAATTGGACTTTTAACCAAGTTTAAAACTTACAATACTACTAACATGACTATAGTGAAATTTGAACTTTCACAGCTGCTGGGAGATTAAAATTAGTACAGCCCTTTTAGAAAGCACTTGGGCAATACATACTAAACCTCTTACGGTTTTAGGTGAAGAAGGAAACTGTGCTATCCCGGATTTCCGGGCTGCGGCCTGTGCTTCTGTCCCTCACAGGCTTGAGCCTGTTTCCTCGCTGTCTTCTGAGTGCCTGTAAGCTCATTCATCTCCCTCCTATCTGCAGAACTTCCCTTTTCCCCTAGAACCTGAATCCTCAACTCCTGTTTCATGACCTTGCATAAGCTTCTGATTCTTACTTGCCACTGCTTCCTTTCCAGGCTAACATCTTCTCACAGAGTTTCTTTTTTGCACACCCTGCTGGCAGAGACCATTGCTCACTTTACTTCTTAAGAGTTTATATTTAAAAATTAATAAGGATTGTCCTCACTTTCCAAAAGTGAAATTAAGTAATAAAATAGAACAACCTTTTCAAACAATGTGTATCTCCCCGCTCACCCCACAGAATTTAAGGAACTTCTCTAAGGATAACAATAAAAAAGAGATTCACTGAAAGGGTTTCCTCAAAATAATACCTCTCTTCTGCCTGATTCTGTCCCATAGGTCAGCCACTGACGTTTACAGAGCCTGGGGCAAGAGAACAATGAAGGCACACACGCCACATGTCTAAATATTTAAAAGTTATAAATCAAGCCAATTTATTGTTAAATAAAATGTTTTATCCTCCTATCTTGACAAATACAGAAAAATATGTGTGAAGCCATGGTTTTTAAATGACTGAAGAATAAGCAAAATAAAGATGACTTTGAGACTGTGTATTCTGTTGATGGGCTTATAAGTGTGAATAAGTAATAATAAATGACGGTAAAAATAAAATATAGATATTATTCTAATAAAATACTCATTTCATAAAATATTATATATTTATTCAATAAAATGTTTTTTTTTGCCTTCATTTCAGAAAAATTACTATTATAACTAAGATTTTTCATAAAAATTTTCAGGGATACTGATGCCAAAATAGGCAACATTTTTAATCATCTCAGGTAATAATTTGTTGAGTCACTGCAGTTCTTATTTAGGTTTATATTAATTCCAATTTGGAAGAAAATCACTCTGCTGGGGAAATAGCAACTGAAATTATAAAAAAAATTCTTACAGCAACACTTAAATTCATATTTGAAAATTAATTTCACACATCATGCTCAAATGCACTAATGTCATCATATGGCAAATTGCAGTTATTACAAAAAACTCACAAATTATTTTAATTTCATCACATAAGATTGCTATCATTTATATTGTGATTTTTCAGTTTGTCTGAAAGCAATATCTTTATCCACTCAACATTTTCTTAAATTCTTTTTTATATTTTCAATGCTGGGACTTTATGAAGAAAATTGAAAATATCACCATATTACTTAGTTTGTTCAAAACTCTCCTTAATTAAAACTATACCTTGATCTATAAAGACCAGAAAATTTGCTCTATAGAAATTGGTTTTAAGCTTGTTTGTGAGTCTTCTCCTTAATAATTATACAATGTTAATTTTATTTATAAATGAAATAACTAAACTTAGATATAAGTTTTGTTTTGGGTAAGTTTTTACTAACATTAGTAGCAAACAATGGTTCATGTCAAATAATTGTGGATAGTACAATTCAAAGTTGATTTTATTTTCCTCCAAACACTTTGGTTTACTCTTTGAGAATCTATTGTTGTTCTAACTTTTTTCATGTATCCTATATCATGTCAAAATTAAATCTAATCACTTATTGTTTTTTTAGTCAGCATTCCCATCATGTGTTTGATAGTGGTTGCAAGGTCAAACTTTAATATCTATTTCATCAAGATGTTCCTTCTCTGGGAAGATTCAGAAAATATCATAAATAACCTTCAAGTTATTTCAAAGAATGTCATCATTATTGGCAGACTTATGACTACAACTCCTAGTAACAAATTCAAGGCACAAAAAAATGCTTCAAGAATTTTTGCCAAAATTCTGGCATGTATAACCTTTCCTATGCCTGCTGTGTTAGGATTGTTATGATAATCTTGCTCTTGAGTTGGCTTTAAATTATTTAAATAAAACTGAAAATTTATTTTAATTTTTTGAAAATTTAATAGACTCTTATTAAATATTTTTATTAAAAACAGAAGTATTCATCTAATACAGGGTATCAATAACCAGGTGGGCTGAGGGAAAAATACACCAAATATAAAATATTGGCTATAGTTAGTAGTAATGTTTTGATGATGCTCTTTCATAATTTGTAACAGTTATTTCACAACAATGCAAGGGGTAATGTATGGGAGCCCGTATGATGATATGCATGTTTGTTTTTTACAACTTTCACTATACATTTATTGTTTATGGATGTTCACGTATGAATGACGAAGTTCAATAAAAAAGTTTAAAAAAGTATTCAAATTCTAATGTTCAGTGCCCATCTTGTTGCCAATACAAAGAATGAATAGGATACTTCATGCACATTACATCTAGCCCTACATATTATAAATTTGTATATAACAAATTTAAGAGCATGTGAATTTTTACTGTCCTTTAGTTACCATATGCAACTGTTATAAAACTGTATTAATTTGTGGAACTCTGAATTTTGTATTAGTATATGAAGTGAAGCAAGACAATGGATACTTGGCACCACAGGGAAACGACAAGTCTACTGCATTCCTCTATCGGATAGGAAGGATTTGCTAAATTAACTTGCCTTTTCTTTTACTTAAGAGCTTCTGCAGCTCAAATCCACCCCTTCCTCTGAAAAAGTGTCCATCTAGGACCCTGGCAGCAGCACAAGCTACACACCTTCACGGCATTCAGCAGCAGTTACTTTTTGTTTCAGGAAGTAGTGTAAGAAGTGCCGAAAGTGTCTCCCTCGGTCCTGAAAGTGAGTGACAGGAGGTGCTCCCTACAGTGTCGGGGCCAGGGCAGGAGCCCTTCTCGTCTGGGACTAAAAGCAGTTCTGCTGCCCCACTGGAATCACTGCTGGAGAGTCTTGATTATTCCAGTGGTTGTATTTTCCATCTTCCCTGAATCCCTAAAGCACCTGTGATCAATGAAGCAAAGTTTAGCATTTATCTACAGAGCTAGTTACCATTACCCTCAAGCTCCCTCCCTGTTCCCTGGTGTTGGTGCTGGTGATTAATAGAGAAGCAAATGAACACTGGCTCTCAGGGTGCCAGTCACTGGACTAGGCAACGGCGCTTAGCAGATGCTTGCTTTTTACCTCCCTCCCTTCCCCAGTATCTAACATGGCATTAACCACACATCAGGAACTCAAAACTACTGCTGTGAGACCAAATGGAAAAATGCCTTCTTCCTAGCAAAATGTGTAAATTACTAATGACGCGTAAATTTCCTGGCCCATCAGGGGAACTGATTACCTTGACCAATAGGAAGGGGCAAGCCAAGTACAGTCCACAGAAAAAGGTGGAGGCTCAAAGAATTGGGTTTCCTGATTATAGTTAGAAGGGATTTCTTCCCTTTTCTCTTCCAAGTTTTATCACTATCTGTCTTTGGAGTAGAATTAACATCCTTCCAATGACCATCTAAATCAGGATACATTTTTTTGCACTATTTTTCCTATGTTACAATCCTGTGAATTCTATTTTTCCCATGGAAAGTAAAACTATGGCATCCCTGTGGGTGTCTGCTTTTGGCTGGCATTTTAACAAGAAAGGTGAATTCTCCTCGAGTGAGGAAACACGTGAAGCCCCATGTTCAACCTGCAGCTGTCCAGCTCTTATATTTAACCATCTAGTACAAAATATTTTGTGTTGAGAATTCATTTCTTAATGGGGCAAGAGAAAAGCTCCTAACTAAGAATGCAGATAACCACAGTCTGCATGGGAACCTGGCATATTTCATGGGAGCATGTGAGATTGTTACCCAAGAAGAGAACAGATCTTCCTAACTTGAAAACAATGTGTCTAGACTATTTTCCTAATTGACGGCCATGCATAAAAATGTATCATAAAAATGTGTCTGAAACTGTACAGGAACATCCCACTAACAAAGGCACTTTTATCAGAAAAATTAGGTTGTGTCTATGGGAACACATAATCATCTCACAAATAGATGTGTCTTAATATCTAAATCATTCTGCTATTTTGGGTTCTTCAAATCTGTTTTCTAAATGGTTATTTCTGGTGCCTAAAATTTTTCAGACAAAAGCTTATTGAATGGAAAATGATGATTCTTTCCCACCTCTACTATATTATATAATTCCATATTTATTTAATACTATTGCCAATTTAATAACAATTGTCTATTAAATGGCAACTAAAGTCCTCAGTAAATGTTCTCAGTTTAATGTCTCATAAGAGCTATGCAAATAAAATCTTATGCCATCAAGTAGTACTTCAAACATAATTTTCTATAACCCGGCTACTTACAGATGCCAATAATTGGACATTGCACCTTGGATAGATATTTAAAAATTTGCTATCAAAAACAATTATATAAAAAAGATCAGTTTCCATGATAACCTTAGGATTGAATGTTTTACACAGATTGTCTTATTTCCTAAATAACACTCTGTGAAATGATTGAATAGTCTCTTCAGTGAGGTTAAAAAGATAATCCTTGGAGCCTTACAATGGATAGCAAAGTTCCTTCTCACTGGTAAGAGTCTGTGGAGCTTTTTTCCTCAGTGCTGACTGATGTGCTGAATGAGTGAAAAGGTCAATCAATGAAACAATTATGTGTAAGCACAATACTAAGAGCTGAGCCTCATACTTACCCCAGCATGGTTAGGATTCCTCAATATGTTTTGTACATAACTATCCACTGAACATATTCATTTTTAAACAGATGTTTCTCATGAGATAGATTGGGCATTTTATTGCCTTAATTTCCTGATCAATTCAATGATCAATTCTGGATAGTAATGATGAAAACAACCATGTCATTCTTTTTTGCTTCCCTCAATTATCTATAAACTGTGTAATCATAAGTGATAGATGATCCATTTATATAGGTCAAACAAGGTTTGGGGATCAAAACTGATTAGAGGGATTAAAATTGGACTTTGTTCATTGGAAGGTTGTTTTCTCTTCAGACCATCTGAACAACATTTATCTTTTATGTTGAGCTCCAAATGAACAAAAAAGCATTGTACTTTGTTGAGGGGGACAGCAAGATGATTAAGACATGGTCCCTTATGGATCTATGTGCAGATAGGTCCTTACCAGGTTTGAATCACACTAGGAAATAGAATGTATCTTGGTGGAAGTGGCCAAAGTTTAGGACTGGATTCAAAAGGAGAAAAGAGTTCAGAAAAAGTCAAGGAAAAAAGAAAGAGATAGAATTTGGACTCTTCCCAACATACCCTGCATAACCAGGAACTCCCTGGGCCCAGATCTATCCAAGTCAGAAAATGTTTCTTTCTCTAGACCTTGACCTCTGAAAGAAGTATGGGTGCTCAGAATTTGCCTTGAGATTCAAATGGAGACAGTCGTTAAATTCTTCCAAACAAGTATGTGAGAAACACTGTTACCAAAATTATGAAAAGAGTCTCAGAGAGCTTGTTCATATCACATAATAGTATATTTCTCTCCACTGAGGAGAAATAAAGAAAAATTTCAATTAAGGTTGGAACAGAAGTATATAACTATCAGATTTTGGAATAACTTGGGGATAGAGATTTCACTATTGTATTCTTAGGAGATTTTTGGAAACAGTATAAATTTTTATTTGTCTCAAATAAATTAAGGTCCTGCTGAAATAGACTAAGGGAATGGATCAAAAATTATGATGCTTACCAAATTAAAGCATCATTGTCAAACAGTTTTGTTGAATTGTGAATTCTCTCACCTAAATGTTTGAAACATTAAAATTTCATGTGTACAAAATACATTTTGAGAGAGGACAATGACTCCCTGTTAGCAGGAACTGAGGAATCCATGAAAGTAGGAGTAGGAACTTATTTCTGGGTAAGGGCCTTTCTCTGCTTCTTAGGTTGGAAACTTACAGTTAAGACCAGTTCTTAATGCACCACATCTTTCTTTTTTTCCTTTCAATCTAAACTTTCCTTCTCTAAATTCTCATTCCTGGTAAAGTTTTTGGCAGTCACTTTTCGGAATCCATATTTTCTGTAGTTTATCATCTTTTTACCAAACCCCTTCTACATCTAAGCCCCATATGTGGTCAGTAATGCCACCACCTCAGCATGGGCCTGTTTGCCCACACAAGGGCAGACAAATGGGGCAGGAAAGGAGTCCAGTGTTCATGGATCTCAAGGCACTCTCAAACTTTCTGCCATAAAGGGCACATTATTACTCATTTTCTACAAATAAAAATGGACACATAATCATTCTGGAATTTTCTGAAGGCTACAAAGAGAGCCAATCAGTGGATCCAGGACTCAGTCCTATACTCAGATGTCAGGCTGGGCCTCCCTTTGCAACTTGGAAGGGATTGGCAAACTTGAATTCCATTAGGATGATAATGACTTTAAAAGAAAAGACTCTGTTCCTAACAGCTAAAGATAACAGCTAGCATTTTTTGAGCATGTTCCATATATCTTAGACACTGTGCTAGGAGCTTTTAAGTATTACTACTAATACTTACTAAAAACTGCTAATTTTTATAAATGAAGAAACTGAGGCTCAAGCAACTTGTCTGACTCAAAAGTCCTTTAAAAACATAAAAGACAGTAGAATGTTAAATTGTGATTAACATGAAACAGTATCAGTGAAATTTCTGATTCACTTATGACATCTTTTAAAATAACTATCTGGAAGCGGCTGTGGCTCAATCAGTAGGGCTCCCGTTTACCATATGGGAGGCCCCGGGTTTGGTTCCCGGGGCCTCCTGGTGAAGGCAAGCCTGCCCGCACGGCGTGGTTAGCTGACCCAGCGAGCACAAGCAGCAAGGGGGGGGGGAATAAATGAATAAATAAATAAAATCTTTAAAAAAAAATGACTATCTATCTATCTATCTATCTATCTATTGACATACACATATACCTCTATAAATTATATCTACTTAGATGATTATATACATATTAAAATAAAGCTGATATCTTAATGATAATAGAGTGCTCACATCTTTGGGGCCAATTTTTAGCACACACAGTTCTATACATGAAGCTTCTCTGAAAGGCATGTCAGTTCCACAACTGACTAAACTGTGTAAATACAAGTCATACACTCCTAAGACAGATTTCATTCTGGTAGAACACAGGGAGCTCCACATAAACTTTTAGGAGTATAAATGAAGTTTCATGAGTCTTTTGGCATAAAATTCCTCCAGGCTTGGTTGGACCTCAGATCAGACAAGCAGCTTAGAAGTTCTATCCTTTGCTTACAATAGTTTGTGAACTATGATACTGAGATCTGTGTTATCCAAGTATTTTATTTTATTTAAAGATTTTATTTATTTATTCATTTATCCCCCCCTTGCTGCTTGTGCTCGCTGGGTCAGCTAACCACGCCGTGCGGGCGGGCTTGCCTTCACCATATGGTAAACGGGAGCCCTACTGATTGAGCCACAGCCACTTCCCTATCCAAGTATTTTAAATGCTTCCACACCATTTCAAATAGAACTATGAAAATTTAAAGTTACCTCCCTACCATGACACAGAACAGAAAAAGAACAGTTATTTACAAAGCTTACTTAAGTGAGATAGTTGAGGATCTTACAGCTATTTAATAAATATCAGTGATGCTATGCTTTCTCAGCACAATACTGGCTTCCTCATTAGCAAATTCACTTCAAGTATTAAGGCTATCCCACTGGCAACAGCTGATAATTGGCAACATCAAGTTAAATGGCATGTTCAATGACCACTAGACTCCTGGAAAATTAGTTTAAAATTATGCATCGTATTGTCAGACACTAAGAATTCACTGTTTAGGATCTCTCTTTAGAAATATGGAACCCCTTGAAACTTACTAGCACAAATAGCCAAACTTTTACATAACTGCCAAGCCACCTGCTTTTCTCCAGGAAGCATCATAAAGCTTGAAAGTTAGTAAAACTCTACAAAGCCTGCAAAATCTCTATCTTTCTGACAAAGTTTACTTATTTTGTTTGAGAGACTTTATTTCCCCTTTTCAGAAAACTGAAAAGAGAAAGTCCCTACATCAGATTCAGTTCAAGGCACAGACATAATTGCAAAAGGACTCATAACAGAGGCAGATGCCAATGAACACTTCTTTATCACTTTTGTCTTGACTTGGCACAGTGTTTCATATGGTATTCATTTGGAATAAAGAGATCGATGACATAACTTGTCCAATCCTCCCCTATAAGTGACTTTACTAGAAGTGGGTGAGGGCAGAAAAATATAAATTCATCTGTCTGTAGGCAACCAAAAACATACCAACTCATCTTGGAATAATTTAACCAATAGGATGATTTAGAGGACAGTTCAGTGGCACCATTTTTGGAAGGCAAAAGCTTCGCAGAGAAACATAAATCAAAGGTGACTGGCAGGTAAAGGATATATGCAGCAATCAGCCAAACCATGTGCATACTGGCACAAATTCAATAAGATCATTTATAAAATTTTTAAGTCAGGAGTACACAAAAGGGGGTCTGGTGCTAACTAAATCCACAGATAGCTTACATGCCACTGAAATAAACACTTCCAGATGCGGGTGTACAAAAACCTTTCACAGAAAGAAATGTTTTCTTTCATAAATCTGATGGAGAGACTCTTAGTAGGGAAGGGCAAAAAGTCTCAAATTGAGACTGAGCTTCCTACAGACTAGAAATGCTTGTTGAGGTGGAATAAATGTGTGGATAATGATGAACTGTATACAGTGTGTCTCTATTTAAAAGCATCACTACAATCAGTACGACCCACTTTCTGTTAAAGTGAGAAAAAATGCTAACAACATGTCATTTCATAGGTCCTATAAAACCTGGAGTCCGAGCCAGTGTTTCTCTCAACACTTTCCTTATGGCTTTGCTTTTTTTTTTTTCCTGAGGTGGGGGGAGATGGTGGTGGAAATGATGGCTTTACACAGATGAGAGCTGCTAATCAAAGTTTAGAAAATGATGCTTTGGAGCTTACACTGCACAGAGCTATTGTAGGCATGGCTTTAACAGTGAAAACATTTTCAAAATCTGGTTAGATTACAGTCATCTTTCAGGAAAGTGTGACAAAATTCATTAATGGCTGAGAAGTCAATTTGTTCATCACATCAGCATTGTAATATGTGCAACTTTCTGGTCATATATATGAAAATACTCCCAGAAGTTCAAACAGAAAGGTAGAAAGTCATTTTTGTTGTTGTTTTAAAGTTTGGGTGATCTTTACATTAGGCTTCCCCTCCCCACCCCCTTCCCCACTGGGAAACCCTCTTAAAATTTTTTTCCTTGTTTGAATCTTTAAACTTCATGCTTTGTAAACATCTGAACACTAAATTTAGTCTTGAGAATATTTTCAATTGTCTGTCCTATGCACTGACCCATATTACCAAAGCAATCTTTTATTCATCTCATTCAGGACCAAATATCTCCTGAATTCATTTTCTCTTCCCCACTTTCCTTGCCACAGCCTCAGCGGGGGCTCTTCTGGACTGTCACCTGGAATATGCAGTGCCACCTAATTGGTCTCTCTGCCTCTTCTGTCTCCCTATGCCAGTCTCTCCTCTACACTGCCAGCTCTGTTATTTTTCTACAATATAGATCTGTTTATATCTACCCCGTGCTCAAAAATCTAAATAACTCCTTGATGACCAGAAAGGAATTTTATACACAAAATCTTACTATGAACCCTAGTATACATTAGAAATAAAAATTAGGTCTGTACTGTTTAGAGAAAACATTTTATGATTTGCAGCATCTCTGTAAAATAACTTGGGGTTTCTCCATTGCTGGTCTACATCATAAGTCTATGTGAACTGGCTTGGAATTCAAAATCCTCTTCAAAATGGCATGGCCTACTGGTGCTGCTTCAGTGTACCCCAGATCCAGTCCCTCATTTTTGCCTGAACAGTCAATGTTGCTTTTACACATAGATCTTCTTTTCCTTTTCTTCCTGCCTTGATTATCTTTACAAAATCTCTACTTTTTCCTCTCACAGTCTTTCTCATGAACTCAGTTCAAATGTCCATTTCCTTACAAAGCTTCTGTGGCCTCCTCAGGCCGACTGCCCTCCTTTCTCTGAGCATGCTGCTCTTCATTTGCTTTGTAACTACAGCACCAATCACATGGGGCTGCTTCTATCTCCTTTGCTATATTAGAACAACCAGCTATATATCTCCATGTTCTGTATCCCATACCCACATATTTCTAACACAATGTTTGGCAAATGTTTACTGAATTAATATATGGGAGCTAGCAGAGCTAGAAGGTCCTCAGAACACACAGAGATGTTAACACTGGGTTGTCCATTTCTAAATCATATGTAGTTCAGTTGTACAAATACGGTTTCTGTCAAATGGACTGTTATTACCTAGTCCATGCTCAGGCATGAAGCGCTGTCCTTTGAATGTGAAGAATGCGTTCATTCTATCAGGAAAGGCATGTGCTTTAAACTGTTTTTCTAACAGTAGTGGGTGACAGATTGACTCCTAGCAGGACACAGTCTTGTCTTGCCTCCTTATGAATTTAACTGTTTATGAGCTGGCGGTACGGGTGACAGATATTGCTTGCCACCAAAAACTAAAGTGAAGCTATTTCACCCAGATGAGGATCAACCTCTAATAATGTCTTTTTCAGACAGTGGCTTCAGAGAAAAACACAGTATAGAGCCCAGGTCTTTTGTTTTATTTTCTTTCCTTTCCTTCACTTCTTTTTATTAATACTGAAAGTCTGCTTGGATAAAGAATGCTTGTCCACTATAACTTATTTACTTGTTAGGCTCTTACTAAAAAGTCTTGAGTACAGGAATGGGTGTTTCGGGTTAGATCAGGAATGTAGAATTAAATCAGAGCCAGAAATGTAGTCTTTAACTTCTCTCCTGGAAGCTGTAAAATCTGTACAAGTGTTTGAATTGGAATTGACAGGAAGCTGTAGGCCAGGCTGTGGACTTCAGAGCCAATGAGTCAACTCAAATACTCCCTTCCACCAGATATTTCCACCAGAGACACAGCTGTCCAACTGTCACCTTGAATACACCTGGGCAATTCAGAACCTTACCCTGGGTTCTGGCCCCCATGACCTCTGCCAACTAATCAGCCAAAATATTTTCAGATATGGAGAGCCTACTCCACATTTTGGGCATATGCCCAGAAATGCTAGTGTACTCTAATCAGGTGGCAGAGCCTATACAGGTGCCAGGGCAAGAATTAACATCTGACTGACACATGGGCTATGAATTTTCTCTTCTTACAGCGTGGGCTCATGCAGAGCGCTGCTGGGGGTGGAACATTTGATCTGTGCATACATAGCCAAGGGAATTTGGTTTAATTCAAATCATAATTATGATACCAGACAGGAAAACAAAGCATAATTATTTTTTCCAGCACATTTTTCTTACCTGGAATATAGCCTTAAATATATGGTGCTGCAGTTAAGAGAGGTATCAATTTCCTATTTGGAAGGTGTAAATTTTCCACTTAAAACAATCCACTTATTATGTTCTGGGATTAACTTTTCAACTGCATCAGTAAAATTAAATGATGATTCAATGATTATATTTGCATGACTAAAGTATATAACACTATTTAAGAAATCACCAAATAGTAAATCATATCCTGTTGAACAGTCTCTAATTATGGGCATTTGGAGGGGATTTCTGTCATGCTAGCAATAAAATGGCATACAAATGTTTCCCTTGAACAAAACATGCTTTTTAATGTTAGATGTTTCCTGCAATGGTAAATAAAATAAATTAATATAAAATAATGTGCTCTTTTCCAATCGAATTTAGACATAAAATATTGGTATGGTAGCTTGATGTTATATAACTCCAAAAATATGTTCTTAATCTTAATCCATTCCTGTGGTTTTGAACCCATTGTAAATAGAACCTTTTGATGAGGTTACTTCAGTTAAGCTGTGGCCCAAATGAATCAGGATGGGTCTTAATCTTATTCCTGGAGGTCTTATAGAGAGGGTCACAGAGAGAGACGCTACAGGGAGCAGCCAGAATTAGAAGTCAATGGAACCCAGAGGAGAAAGGAGAAGATGCTGCCATGAGCATTGCCATGTGACAGAAAAGCCAGGAATCCCAAAGAATGCTGGCCAGCCAAAAGATACCAAACCCAGGAGGAAGCAAGCCTTCTAGCCTCTGAAATAGTGAGCCAATAAATTGCTGTTGTTAACCCAACTCATTATATAGTATTTGTTTCAAAAGCCAGGAAACTGAAACAATTGAAAAGTTTAAATAACATTTTTACTAGGTCAACATGAGCAATTTAATATACTGGGTTGTATGTCTAGCTCAATATTTATAATCTTTTTGCTTATTCATAGACTTAAGAGAAGTTTCTCTCTCTCTCTCTTTTTTTTTTTTTTGCCATTTTTAGAGCACAATTTTTAAATTTAGAAATATTTCAACTTAGTTTAGTTCCTCCAAACTAATTCTTTTACTAGTTTCATGAAGTTTTGAGTTAAAAGAATCTTATGATTTTTTTTTTTTTTTTTTTTTTTAAAGAAGAGGTAATTTCCTTTTGGGAGTCATTCAAAAGATTTTTCCATTCTATCGTACATTCCCTCAGAAGACTGCAAATCCCTGTAACCTATAATAACACCCTTAAACCTCAAGATTTAGTTCTTTTAGAATATTCTGCTCAAAAAGCTTCTTTTTGGTGAAACTCTGCCTTTTTCCTTATACCAAGTCCAGATTCTTCCTCTATTTCCCAAGATATAGTCTGCCTTTTACAACAAACAGAGATTCATTAACTTCTTGAACAACTTCAAATGTAAAAAGACTGAAAAACTTAAAGAAAACATACAGGGCTAATTAGGGCTATCATTTTTCATTTCTACTTCAACCATGTCCCTATTAGAGAAGACTGATATCTCCTTTTGAAACTATGTTCCTCAAAGTTCTAAAATTCTTTGGAGGATTTCTAGGGGCCTCAGAGATGTTTGATTTGAAAGTCCATTTATAATTTTTGTGCTACTCAAAATAAAGATTCTGCCATCTCTTGTTTTATATTTGAAATTCTTGTAAATGTTTGTTGATTAAGAAGTTATGGGGAAGCGGCTGTGGCTCAATCAGTAGGGCTCCCGTTTACCATATGGGAGGCTCCGGGTTCGGTTCCCAGGGCCTCCTGGTGAAGGCAAGCCCGCCCGCACGGCGTGGTTAGCTGACCCAGCGAGCACAAGCAGCAAGGGGGGGATAAATGAATAAATAAATAAATAAAATTAAAAAAAAAAAAAAAAAAAGAAGTTATGTCTTGGAACTCTTTTATTTTTTTGACATTTCAATACACCTAAATATGCTGTATATAAAATTGTATGAGTGAGTCACCTTAGGATACCCACTCTATGCTGAACTGAATGTGAGGTCTTCACTGATGTAAATGGCAGAAAAAAGCAAAATGTGTTTGAATAGTCATCGTATACTACAGAGATAAACACCAGTTAATAACACAAGTACTCTTCGAAATGGGACTTGATAATTGCTTATAATAAAATTCACTGGTAGCCCCAAGATAAGGTGTTGCTGCAGAGTTCAAATGAGATAAGATCGCTCTCTTTTCTCTCTCCTCTTCTTTCCCCCTGCTCCCTGTTAATTAAAAAAAAAAATCAACTAAACAGCTTTACAATATAACATGACTGTGCCAACTCCATTTGACAAAGCAGAATCATGTTATGCTTATAATAGCAAAAAAGCAGCAATATTGAAGTTCATCAAGTTTGGGTTCAACTGGCAAAGCAAAATAAAATTGAAACTTTAAGCAATTATCTGTCAGATAGGGATCTTTAGGTGAATGAGATTTTCTTCTGTGACATCTTTGAGTAGCTTATAAAGTTTTAATATATATTCAAAAAGCATTTCCCAGAAAACCATGATGAGCTATGCTGGATAAGAAACCCATATACTGATTCCCTCTATACACTTACCAGTTCAGAAATGTGAGCACTGGTTAGATATTGTAGTGACAGAACTTCGAAAGAAAATTTCTTACTATTTCTCTTTTGAGCCGAGAGTATCGCAGGCTTGTGTAGAACACTATTAAAAACTGTTTTATTTGTGAATCAAAATCCTTGCAATATTGTGTAACTAAAATAAAATATGGAAATAAATATGCTATGATGGATATGATATTTGCATCTCTCATCTATAACCTTGATTTCAAAACACCTTTACTTCTCTTATTGAATGAGATTTTCATACATTAACATACAGATATAAAATACAGGTTTTCTGATATATTTGATATAGAAACCCTTTTCTTGTGAAATACCTTTCACTGCCTCTTGGAACACCTGTCTTCCATGCAGTGTAGGTTAGGAATGCTATCTCACATTCTCAGGATGAGACTGCTTAGTGTTAACAACATAGGTGAGACTGCAAAGAGGAAGTTTCATGAGTAGGATTAGTGAGAACTCAATGAACCCAGGGTTCCAGTGAACCACAAAGTATTTAGCTCCTGTTCACATAAAAAACAGCCAGCCTTGGAGTTAGAGTCAGAGCAGGCCTAGGTTGGAATAGCCACAAATGGGGATAATAATACGAATCTTGATAGTTTGTTGTGAGGATGAAATAAGATAATGCAGGTAAAAGGCTCTTTTAAAGCAGGGGTTCTTAACCTCTTTTGTTTCACGGACCCCTTTGCCAGCCAGGTGAAAACCACGGACCCTTTACTAAGTCCACACTATAGTGTGTATTATTTAATAAAATATATCACACCCGCACCAACATGTTCCCACAAGAATGTGCTATTTTTTTTTTTTTTGTTTCAATTCAAGCTCACAGACCCTTGTTAAGAACCTTTGTTTTAAAGCACTATATAAGTTTACATTATTATTTGATCAACCAACATTTGTCTCCATTTCTAATAACCTCTCCCCAACTCTTCCTACTGCTTTATTTCTCCATTTCCAATATTTTCTCCCTTAATAATCCTAAACTGAACACTTCATTAGTTGAACCATATAAAATTTCTGATAGTTAACTGCTTTGACAAAGAGAAAGAGTACTTTCATATGATTTGATCTAATATATTTTGTAACAGAAAAGTTTTATGCCCACCCTATTTTAAAATTCAAAACAACTAAATTAAAAGTTTCTTTTTGTAGAATAAACCCATTTTTAGGTTAATTTTATATGACAAATATGCTACATGTTAATTTTTTTCTCAGAATCAGTGGCTCAAAATTATTAAAAAAAAAAAGTACTTGGCAGCAATCTATAATGATAGATTTAGTGCTGAATTATATATGTGAATGTGGTTAGCGGGAAATTTTCGGTTGTATATATGTTACTAGAATAAAATTTAAAAAAACAACAAAGGACTGTACAACATAAACCGTGAACCCTAATACAACCTATGGACTATAATTAATAGTATAATTATATTAATATTGTTTCATCTACTGTAACAAATGTACTACAATAATGCAAAGTGTAAATAATAGGGGAAACTGCATGGTGTGTGTGTGGGGAGGTGTATACGGGAATTCTACCCTTTCTGCATAAATTTTCTGTAAACCTACACCTCTCTAATTAAAAAATAGAAACACAGGAGAAGGGGGAGAAAAAAATCAATACAAATAAATCTAGTATTTTAATAGAAAAATGGCTAAGACATGATCAAAACTCAAAGATAGGAAATGCAAATTACCAAAAAATATACAAAAATATTCAATATCAGCAGTTATAAAATACAAATTAAAGCAAGAATGCAATATTCACTAGCTGTATGTGAACTTGGGAAGGTTACTTAAAGGCTGTTAGTTTCTTCATACATAAAATGAGAATAATAGCTTCTACTTCTTAAGGTTGTTATGAAAATTGAGGGAGTTAGAACAGTGCATGATACTTATGTGCTTAATAAATATTAGCTGCTATTATTGTTATTTTATTTTGTCTATGATACTGAGAAAAATAAAAACAATAATACTCAATGTTGATGAGAGTTTATATTCTTGTACAATTCTTAAAGGGATCAGAAGTTGGCTCAAGCTTTCTAGAAATCATTTTGGCAAAATTATGAGGAAACTTGAAAGGACCAATCCTTTGATCCTGGTATTTCACTTCTAATAATCTATCTTAAGGAAACAACTGTACAGATGAACAAAGATTTACATATAAACATGTATGTATATGCTGCTATTTATAACCTAAATGGCCAACCAAGAGGGAATGATTAAGTATGGTAAAGTACATTTGGATATAAAATATACATTATGCAGCTATTAAGAACCATGTTTTTAAGGAATATATAATGACATGGGAAGATGTATACCATAAGATGATTAGGAAAAAAAGTAGAATTTACAATAGTCTCAATTTTGCTTAAATTGATAATATGCATATATACAGAAGGCAGGATGAAAACACAATGATATATTAACAGTAGTTAGTTTGATATGTTTTATTTCAGCCTTTACTAACATACTCACACTTTTTTATAATCAGTAAAATAAACTTTAAAAACTGAGGAAAATGAAGCTACTAATCATTTATTTTAAAAATTATTACCAATTTCAATATATTAGTCTCTGAAAACCTTTTATTTAAATATCTTATACAAATATGTAAACTCAGAGAAAATGAAATTGAAGAAGCTTTGTAAAATTGAAGCTACCCCATTTGTTTCTTAGATTTCTGTTCCATAGGAGAAAATTAAAATCCAGCTAGTATGCAAAAATCGCATGACAACTTTGCACTTTTGGTTACTGAAGCTTTATTTTTTATGATGCTCAGTGATTAAAAAAAACCCACAAACCAACAATAACCATTAATGCTCTTCAACCATTATTAATCCAAAAGGTAAAAATGGACATTTATTCTCAAGAACAATAATCTTTAAGTGGTATTTAATGGTATAAACTGTTAGTCTGTGAGGAAATCATATTATTGTTTTTTTTTTCCCCTGGGAATACAAAGTGAGACAAAATGGCTTCCATGTGTGTCTGTGTGTGTGTGTGTGTGTGTGTGTGTGTGTGAGAGAGAGAGAGAGAGAGAGAGAGAGAGAGAGAGAGAGAGAGAGTTTATAGGAGAACAGCTTCTATTTTAGTCTGCAGAATTCTGTTATCTTCTAGAAAGTATACTACAGCCACTACTACTACTACTGTTTCCATTATTATTAAAAATGTCATTTATTGAGCATTTACTATATGTACAGCTCATAGTACTCTTTAAATCCTATAATGAGGTATGTTCTGTCATTATCCACATTTTATGGATGAGGAAACTCATCCATAGAGAAGTTAAGAAATTTTGTTTCAGGCTACTCAGCTAGTAGATAGCAGAGCTGGGTTCTGGACCCTGGCCATTTGGTTCCAGGACCAACATTTTTTATTATCATACAATATAACCTTGCATAATATATAACTATGATAAAAAGGACAATATAATAGAGAAGGCATCAAAATCACTTCGGATCGTCTAGGTTGCATGGGCACTCTAACTATTAAAAATCAGATTCTGAAGTGATATTCAGAATTATTTAGGAAAAATAAACAAGAAGCAAAAAGTAAAATTAGTTTCTTTAAAGGTACTTCAGAATGGTGTACAGAAGATCAGCTATTGTTAGAAGTGGTAACAGTTGCAAAAAATGTGTGTTCTAGGAGAAAGATTTTGGACCTGGCAGTTGGAAGGCTGAATTTTTGCTCTGGTTCTATCTTTTTAATCTAATTAGTAGCTTAGTCCCAGAGAATTTAGTTAAGTATTCCAGGTATATCTTCTTTTTCTATCTTTTGCATACGGTGAAGAATAAATGAGAACATAGAGGAAAAAGAAATTGCCAATTAAAACCATTATGCAAAGACTACTGTTATAATTGGCTGAGTGGGGGTGGATGGAGTATATGCACTCAGTGTTCACAGGTGAGTGGCTATTGAACGTCAGGCCATTCTCTCCCTTTCCTCTCTAGCAGCTACTAGTGCAAAGCATTCTGTTTGTACTCTTTTTCCTTTCTACCAATTTCCATAATTCTTTAAATAATTAATTGTATTCCTGAAATAGATCATGTTATAATTTTGCACGAAATGATTTCAGAAGACAGAATGATACCTCACTATGGCAGATTTTTAAGTATATCTGACCTATCTTGAAATTAAGTTTCCATGTAACCTACTGCTTATTTTAATTTTTAATTCTCCAAATCAATTTCAAATTATTGGTAATTGGGTATGTGTGCATCAAGCTATGGATATTCCAAATGAAACATTTTATTTATATTCACACCAGACAAACTGAATCTCTGGATTCAGAATGACATGCTGCAAAGACAAACTCTATATGCATCATAGATATAAACTAGCAGTTTACTGACATTTTAGTTTACAAAGGAAAGTTTACCTTGGGGGTGAGTCAGCTCAGCCTTTCTATAACTAAAATTTAGGTGTCTATGGTGACTGTAAAGGACAGTCTCCCTGGTCATGTTACTTGTGTATAAGGTGGAAAAGGCATATTCAGAATTGCACAGAGTATAATTTTCAAGGCTAGGCCTTTATGAGTGATAAGAATGTCACCAACCCCATGAGGCGAGGTTCTTTACCATTTGCTGTTGATTTTACTCAACTGCTCTGGAAGAGTTTAAGTTAGTCTTCCATGCTGTGGCCTATTTGTTCTATTTTCCAGATACATTCAAGTTAACCATTCTTTAATTGCATCAGTAGTCATAAAACAGTTTGGTTCTATGCTTATAAGATAAAAATTAGCTTAAGCTACATTTGAAGCTAGTTTCAAGGACACTTTTTGAGCACATACTACAATCTTAGATTATAAAAACAATACACAGGGAAGCGGCTGTGGCTCAATCAGTAGGGCTCCCGTTTACCATATGGGAGGCCCCAGGTTCGGTTCCCGGGGCCTCCTGGTGAAGGCAAGCCCGCCCGCACGGCGTGGTTAGCTGACCCAGCGAGCACAAGCAGCAAGGGGGGGGGATAAATGAATAAATAAATAAAATCTTTAAAAAAATAAAAAATAAAAACAATACACAAACAACAGAGTATCAGATAAGAAAAAGGGAAAAATATACATCTACACATATATGTATATGTATAGTGTCATCAACCAAGATGGTTTTCAAGTGATCTTCTAGTCTATTTAAAAGCAAAAAACTTGAAGTACGAAGCAGCTACCAAGGAAACATTGCAGATTTCATGATTATGAAGTTTTCCCATTATATTAGATACATTTTCTTTTATGTAATTTTATCCATTACTTTTAATTGCTATCTTAGGTCATTTCTCAAAAATACTGTTTCCCCTTGTTACCCTTCAATTACTTCTAGATTATTATCAGCACTGCCTTCTTTTTCTTTTTCTTCCCTCTCCACTCCATTGCCTAAACTTATTACTCATTATTTGGCTCTAATCTATGGGGTGGCTATTTTAATCCTTCCTTATAAGTCAGTTCTTTCAATTTCAATTGGTTTTTAAAATCTTATTTCCAATCATCTCATTTTTCTAAACCTCATCTTCCTTTTGGCATATCTGCTTACAAAAGTCTCATCTATCATACAAAAAATAAATAAATAAAACAGGGATACTCGATTTCATTCCTTTTCTTTAATTGTAAATTATATGTAGCTTTAATCAACAGTATTAAAATGTTGCTCTTACAAGACATTTTAAAAATATTAAACCAATGTGAAAATAATAGTCACCTTTCCAAAAACCTTCTGGAAACATATATATAAGAACATTCTTACTGTCACACTGAGAACTACATGTTGCCATATAATTAACAACAATGAATGAGAACAAGGAATGGAAAGAAAGTGTTCCTTTTTAACCACAGACAGGTTACTAAAAGAGATAATATAAGTTAGAAGAAATCATGAGTTCTATGAATAGGTATAACAAAATGAACTCTTAGGAAAAAATGTATATTGTGCTATACCTATTTATATATGTATATGTAATACGTTATACATATATATTCTATTTTGATATGTTAAAACAGAATTGAATATCAAAAAAGATTTAATTCTATCACTCCTTGGTTATATAAATCAAACCTCATTTTTTGAAAATCAAACCAATTCCTTATATACAGAGAAAGACTTGGAAAAACTCCTATTAACATGAAGATGAACAAAAAGGACCACAAGGTGGGCATTTAATTAAAATATACACACACATACACATATACACTTTCTTTGGGCTGGTGAAGTATCAAATCTTTAATTCTCAATTTAAAAAAAAAGTCTGATTACAAGTTTTCAAATCATTTGAAGATGTGAAAGACTCTACATTTCAGCCTACTTCAAAGCCAGTAAAGAAATCATTTCTTCTTCTTCCAACTAAAAGTATGTTTAGGGAGCAGAACATCTGATAGAAGTGGTATTGCCAATCTAACCAATTTTAGAATATAAAGTGCTTCTAGCAATATTTGGATACATATAATTTGACAAAAAAGTTTTATAAACCTAAGCTTTGAAAAATGGAAAATACAAGCTCCAACAAAAAAGCATAATTTGTAATTGAAAGAAAATAATATTTTGTAGAAATAAATTTGCCCTTCCAAAAAGAGACAAAAATGACTAACTTTTATTTCCCAAGAGAATTATGCCACTTTTATACAACAAAATTATAGAGACCACAAATTGCCTTCAACAATTCCATTGCTTCTTCATTTGACCACTTGAAAATCAAAATTCGTTCAGATTATAAATATAACTTTTTATAACTCTGTTATTACATACTGTGAATGGGGAAAGGAGGCCAATCTTGTGGCTGTAGCGTCGGACGGCCTCTCTGATGTGGCAGGGCTGGATGGCATCGCTGTGAGCCTCCACACCACAGGCCGCAGTGCTCTGTGACAGAGAAACACACAAATTGTTACTAAATCAAAAACACACAACAGAACTACAGTGTATAAAATATGAAAATAAACCTCTATAAAATGGACCATTTTTTCCCTTAGGACACACATCGCTTCTGCCATATACTAATCTAAAAAAAGGTTCCATCATCAAATCAAAGATTACTTTTACATAACCCCTTCCTAAGAGACCTACCAAATGCAATTTTTATGATCACAGTATTTCACCTAGGTTTGCATATCTAGGTACAGAAGAATACAGTCACTTGCATGCTGATGAAAAGTGTCACAGAGGTTTACTGAAAGGACCACAGGAAATTACTTTTAAAAATTTAAACATTTATTATTAAACATGTTTCTTGGGAGCCTCTTGGGCAAATTTTGAAATAACTTTAGGGCCATTAATTCTAAATTGAAAAATGTAACATTGTTTATTTATTTGCAATACTAGGAGACGATTCTAAAAGACCATTTCAACTTGGTTCCTAATTTTCTAGGTATTCTCAGGGGGAAGAAAGAGCAAAACAAAACCAAAAAATTTTCTATTTTAATGTTTCTCATTTGTAAAAGGCAGGTTTGAAAACACAAAAAGATACAAGAAAGAAATTATTTGTAATGAAAGTATGGTATGGATAACCAACTCAAGAATCTTATTATAGATATGTGTATGGGTGTATAAAACATGATTTTATTACAAATCAAAGCACTCAAAGTACTATAGTCTCATGGTTCAGTTGCAGGCTCTGGCTTCCAAGTACCTGGGTCCCAGAACTCAGACCTGTCAGTTTATCAGCTCCATTGAATCATGTAATATTTCTGGGCCTCAGTTTCCTCATCTGTAAAAATGGGATAATAATTGTGGCTGTTTTGTAGGGTTGTTGTGAAAATTAAATGAGTTGATACATGTAGAACTTAGAACAGTGCCTGGTATGTGTTAGCTATTAACAGTATTAGGTTATTTAAATTAAGAGTTAAAAATGGAATGAAATGGTAAGCTAATTTATTTTAAAGTACAATAGGTATTAGATGCCTGGTCATCAACCTTAAAGAATCAAAAGAAAGAAATATTACCTTGTATATATATAACTGTGGTCTAGAAGTCATTTTCAGTCACATAATTAAGATTATTTTTTCCTGCTAATTATTACAATTATCATTCCTAATTCCTGGTAGGGGTATAACCAGCACAACCTCTACGGCAGTTACTTGACAAAATCTTATCAAAATAAAAAATAACAACCTCTTTGACCTAACAATTTTACTTCTAAGAATTCATCCTAAAGATATATTACATAGGTGCAAAATAACACATATTCAGGGATATTCACTGCAACACTATTTGGATTGATGAAATAAATGTTTATCAAGAAGAGACTGATTAAAAAAATTATTACACATTCATTCAGTTGAACAGAAACCATGGCAGACACTAAAATGAATGAGGCAGTTTCATACATATTTCTCTGGGGCTATCTCTAAGATATATCATGTGGGAAAAAAGCAAAGTAGCTGTTGTGTGGCACTGTTCCAACTTGTTAAAAAAAAAGGCTGAACATTATAAACTCATTTCAACATGAGTTGAAACATTTATATCTGCAAGGATATATCTGCAAGGATATGCCAAAACCCGGAACCACTGCTCATCTCTTAGAGAGTAAATAGGTGGTTAGAGGACAGGGGTTGAAAGGAGATTTCCTTTTCGCTATATACCATTCTGTACTTTTTGTGAATATACTTGTAGTATCCGTGGATGTATTTCTTATTACAAACTACTAAGATAATTTAAAAATTCTCACAAAGCAAGAATATCTGCTAATTATTCAAGCTGAATCTGAAATAAGACCTAAACTATAAAACAAAACAGATCTTGATTATTTTTATTGTTCTAACAATAATTAGTCCACTAATTAGTTAATATTTGAAATACACTGAATTTGAATTTACTCTGGTGTATCTTCCTCACTTTCATTCCAACAATACCCTAAATAACTTATCTCCTGTGTCCACAATAACAAGGATTAAATTAGCTGAACACCTCCCTTTGGCACTAGTATACAATACAAGTGCACAGGGTTTCTTTGAGGAGCTTTTTCATTCTCATTTCAAATACTTTGTTTCAGTTGGAATAGATTAGATAAATGCAATTATCATGTCCCAGATGAGGATAAAGATTTTGGTGGGTCCATTCTGATCCTAAATATATATATCCTAAATATACATATTTGTATATTTATTGTACACATTATATATATGACTTATTTACCTGGTAGGTATGATAGATGCTTATGAATTAGGATGAGGCTTTCTATCCCTTCGTAGAAATGTATGCAAATATTTAGTTAGATTTTGAATCTAAAGTGTTACGCTTTCCAGTGGAAACCCAAGTGGAAATACAGAAAAGAGACATTAAGAAGGTTCGCATCCTCCATACTAAGTGAGGTGGGAAGTCCTTTTTGTGTGCTCTTCTATGGCTTCAACTAAAGTTACTCTTTTTTTCCTCTCAAACTGGATTTATTTCTCATTTCTTTTCTCCATGGGCAATAGAGAGTCTACTCTTCCTCTACTTCCTCAAATAAAATTGGTTCTAGTATAGAACTTTTCAGTCAAAATCTTTCAGAACCTCTGGCATGGTAATCAAATAGGATTTGGGAACACAGAAGTAGGAGTAATAAGTTAGAAACTACTTTGTGACTCCTATTTGTTTTATGGCTAAGAGATTTCAAAGTGAATTGGGAGGTCATTCCAGAGGTTACACTTATACATGTCTCAGTAGGATCTCATTGACTGCCACAGTAAATGGTACCTCAAACAGTTGGGGTACTGAGGACTCTAGAGACATCCAGACCCTGTAAGCAGGACAGACAAGCTCAGTCTGCCAGTGGGCCTTACTCTGGAGCTTATGTTCCCCAGTGTAACAGAGATAGTCTCATTTATAGTTTCCCTATACATGGCTCTTCTCCCTCTTTTATTTGAACCTATAATTAACACCATTCTTCTTAAATACATGTCTCAGAGACTTAAATTTTTGGTCCATCCATATGCCAGTTGAGCCCTGAATCTCAGTAGAGTTGCAACACCTGCTCTCCATTTCACTGGACTCACCTAGGACAACTAGCAAGATGATGATGGACAATGCCCATCCCAAGGAAAAAAGAGTGTCCGCAACTGCAAGCAAGATAGTTCCATCCATCTTCCCCATGGGCTCTAAGCCGCCTCTTAATTAGAAACACAGTGGGCATCACCATCCCCAAATCCTCAAGCCTGGGGAATGTGCAATGGACTAAAGCCGGCTTATTATTATTCTATTATAGACTTTTTATTCTAGTAATGAAAGAACTCCTATTATTGATTTAAAGGCAGTGGCTACCAGAGGTTCTGAGGGGAGGGAGAAGGAAAAATAGGTGTAATATGGGGGCATTTTTGGGACATTGGAATTGTCCTGCATGACACTGCAATGACGGATACAGACCATTATATATTTTGTCATAACCTACAAAATTGTGTGGGACAGAGTGTAAACTATAATGTAAACTATATAGTCCACAGTTAGTAGCAATGCTTCAATAGGGGTTCATCAATTGTAACAAAGGTACCACACTAATGAAGGATGTTATTAATGTGGGAAAGTGTGGGAGGGGGAAGGTGTGGGGCATATGGGAATCCCCTATATTTTTTATGTAACATTTATATAATCTAAAGCTTCTTTTTAAAAAAATTAATTAAAAAAAAAAAAGATATGGAAAAAGTAAGTCAGTCAGGTTGAATCTTATCTTTGCCAAAAAGATGAAGTTAACTTATATAAAAATAAAAATATTCAATTTGGTGAAAAAATGTCATTATATTTTCCATTTTGCTAATTTCAGGTTTGTCTGCTATAATTAACTACCAACATTAGTATGCATGAATTTACCACGTTGTGTTTCTACACTTTCTTCGTTTACCCATTGAGTTCTCTGGAAAGGAGTCTTTAAATCTAAAATGTGGTATTCCCAATATTGTTTCCATCTCAACAAATATCATCACTTTTCTGTCAACACCACCTTCTGTCAACTTCCAGTCTCTCACCAAGGGACGTGTAATCTGTTCAAATTAAAAATCTATCCCAAGTTTAGGATTTTAAATTCAGCAGGGACTTTAGTGGTTTTGTAATATTCTTCAAAGTGTTTCAGAAGAATTAACATTAAATTTACATATCTGGTCTCTATATTAAGGAATATTATATCTGTTGTAAATACTTGAGAAGAGTATTAGATTTATATATCAATTCATCTTTCTCATCCTGATTATGTCCACATTGTAGGATAGTTTTAAAATTTTTAAAAACTAAACCCACTTATTTAACAAAATATTGAATCCTGTTGTCTATTGAGTGATGAAGAAATCTCTGTGGGTACTAAACTCTATTTCCTTCAGTATTAGTCACTTGGTAAATCTCTTCGTCATATGTCAACTTTTCTTCCTCATAGCTGCATTCATCTTCCATTTGTCTTCATTTATGTCTCTTTACCAGAAACTGATGCTGGGTATTGGAAGCTAAAGTATCACATGCAGTCCTACACATTTCTGAGATTTATGTATTGTCCCTCTGCTTGTCTTTTCTGGCTTACAATGAATAAAAACTCTCAGCAATTTGAACTTTCAACAGTAGTATAAGCAACTAACACTGAAACTTCTGCTGCCGCTAGATCTCTTACAAATGGCTGTTCCTGTCCTGACTCTTCTTCCCAAAAGTTCTTGGCAGGGTAAGAATGCCTTGTCCTTCCCCTCTACAAAACTTGTAGGCTAGAGGAACCCAATGTTTAAAAAGGCTCTGGAATCTTATGCAATTGCCTCTTATTCCTTCTATTAGATATTCTGCTAAACTTAAAATCTTAAATCTTACAGAGGAGGAACACATATGTCAGACTAGAACAAACTAAGGGTTAGTACAAATATTAATAAGTACAACTCTTAATAATAAACCTGTCACTCATGGACCACAAAGGTTGATATATAATCTGACTAGCCAGGCACAGGTTGTATCCTCTTTCATCTCACTGTTGTACACTGAATTCTCCCAGAGTTTTATGCTCTTAGAAGATTTCCTTTCAGATGAAGGTGGCCAAAGGATACACTACGTGATACAGTTAATCTTCTCATATCAAAGCTAAAATCACAGTTCTGTAAAACTAGGAAAATCTTTTCTTAAACTTTGAAAATTAAAACTAGAAAAATTATTTAAAGTGAGGACAAGAGAGAATCATTGAATTCAAATATTCAAATGATATTAACCTGGCTGGAAGACAAGATATCACCTAGTCTAAATTTTCCCAACTCCTGCCCCATTTTATAGATAAGAGAGTGACTTGCCAAAGGTTACAATGATTGTGAGTATCAAAGATATGGCTATACCTCAAATCTCTCGATTTCTAGTTTGCATAGCTGGCATATGGTAGAGGCTTTATTATTTTATGTAGAATAAATTATAACATGGTACTGTCATAGCTGTTTCCAGTGAGTAAAAATAGAAATATATTAAGAGTGTGAATGTAGAAAAGATGAGGATGAATAGAGAAATCCTTAATGGCTTTGAAGCAAGACATTATTAATTCTAATGCCACTAATTTGGAATTTAGGAGAATTTAGACATGGACTGGGCTAAAGCTTCACCAACTTCACCAACTATTGCTGCAAAATAACTCAAATCTAATAGTTTTAAAACAAGATTAGGAGAGAAATGTAAATATTTAAGAGAAAAAAATTCCAAGAATTTTGAAAAACTTATAAGGAATTAATTTATACAGGAATAATTAGTAGGTTAATTACAACTCCTTTCTCACATACTCTGTAAAACAAGACCACAAAAGAACTCTTTTAGGTGATTTTTTTACATGAGTTTTAGTTATTGAATGAGTTGGAGAGGCCTGTAGCTGAAATTTTTAAAAGCTACTTTGCAATGCATAGATTTCCTATAGTTCAGACAGTCCCTTAATAAAAAAGCAGTGAGTACTGCCATTTTATAAATGAAAGGGAAAACCAAAAAGTAATGCTGAAATTATATTTACTTACGTTCAATTATAAAATTATATTTTTGCATGGTTCTGATTCTGGTAGTGGTAAATGGTTCCTATTGTACCAACTCTTCTGTAGATAAAATGATAAACTTTGGACAAATTATAGAAAAACACCTACCTGAAAGTAATGGAGAATGATCAAAACCAGGTGAAACCAGAAATGGTGGGGAATATCTACTCTTAGAAGAAGAGAATGGCAGTGGATTTAGTTTCCTGTTTTATTGTTTTAGTCTATTGGCAGGCTTCAATGGGCACATAGGTGGTTAAAATATAACTATAAATACTTAAAAAAACTAGAGGCCAGAATTCAAGGTAACCACAGTAGCTGGAAAATGAGGAAGGAAATGCTGAAAAGGACAGAATTAGAAAGTCCAAAAAAAGTATATAAAGAAAGTTTCTATACTGAAGTCCCAAATTCAGTATATAAACTTGTATCAACTTTATCCCAGTCTTCAACTAAACCCTAAACAATTGCTGCATGATACCAAATTCAAGTAATCCAGCTAAAACTAAAAGCAGTGAAGAGAGATTGTAGCTTTCACCCACTGCAGGAGAGTTTGAGTTTGAAGTTTATAGTTTGAGTCTAGACAAGTAAATTGCCTGCTACACACATACACATGGAAACAACTCTCTTCATAGGAATATAAAAGAATACCAATTCTCTGCAGCACATTACTCACAATGTCCACAATATAATCCAAAATTACTGAACTTGGAAAAATACAAGAAAAATTGATCCATACTCAATCCAGACTAAAATAATCCAGATATTGAAATTAGCAGTCAAAGTTTTAAAGTAACTATTATAACTATGCACTCAAGGACATAAAAGAAAATATACTTGTAATAAATGAATAAAAATATCAGCAGATAAATAAAATTATAGAAGAAATCAAGTGGAACTCTAAAGCTGTAAAATAAAACATCAGAAATATAAAATTACTACATGGGTATAAAAGAAGATCAGAGCTGACATAAGAACATAAAGATAGATCAACAGAAATGATCCAATCTAAAGAATTGAGAGAAAATATTACAAGAAAAATTAGAGCCTTAAGTACCTGTGGAATAATATCAAAGTACTTAATGTATGTACACTTTGAATCACAGAAGTGGAGGACAGAAAGAATGAGTCAGAAAATGTATCTTAAGAAATAATTCCAAAAATTCCCCAAATTTGGTGACAGACATAAATTTACATATTCAAAAATCTCAGTGAACCCTAAACAGGCTAATACAAAGAAAATCATGACTATGGCTAAAAAAATAAAAATCAAATCTTGAAAGCATCCAGGGAAAACCCATTACATATAAAGGAAACAATCTACTGACATGATCAGAAATGACAGATGCCAGAAACAGTGGAATGAATGAATGAATGAATGAAAAAAGGAAAGAAAAGCAGAAAATTACAGACCAATATCTCTCATGAATACAGATGTAAAAATTTCACTTATATTGGAAAGTCAAATCCAGCAATATGTAAGATCAATAACATTTATCCCAGGAATGCAAGATTTGAAAAGCAATTACTTCACCATATTAACAGATTAAAGAAGAAAAATATATAATCATTTCAATAGATACTAAAGAAGAATCTGACAAAATTCAATTACTCCTTTTTGATAAAAAAAAAAAAAAAAACCAACAACCCTATTTTCAGGAAATTAGAACTAGAAAAAAACTTTCTTAACCCCAGTAAAGGGCATTTATGACTATCGCTGACATCATATTTAATGGTGAAAAATTTGAATGATTTCCTTGAAATCTGAGAACAAGGAAAGGATATCTGCACTCACCACTTCTATTCAACATATAGTAAGTCATAGCCAGTGCAATAAGGCAAGAAAAAGAAACAAAGGCATAAAGATCAGAAAGTAAGAAGTAAATGTGTCTCTATTTTCAGGTACCATGTCTCATTTCATAGAAAATCCGAAGGAATTCATGAGACAACTACCAGAAAAAGTGAATTTAGCAAAGTCGCAGAATATAAGGTCAAGTCACAAATATCAATTGTATTTTTATATACTAGCAGTAAACAATGGGAAAATGAAATTCAAAAAACCATTTACAATATCATCAAAAAGCCAAATAGAATAAATTCAACAAAATATATGTAAGATCTCTATATTGAAAATTACAAATCACTGCCAAAAGAAATTTTAAGAAGGCCTCAACAAATGGAGAGATATATCATGTTCATGGACTGAAAGACTTGATATTGTCAAGACATTTATATCCCCAAATTGATGCAAACATTCAATCCAATTGCTTTCCAAATCCCACCAAGCTTCTCTTTTCTTTTTTTCATAGAAACGAATGAACTGACTCTAAAATTTACACAGAAATGCAAAGGACACAGGCTATCCATACTGTGATGGTTTGAGGCATTATGGACCCCAAAGAAGTAGGTTCTTAGAGTTAATCCATTCCTGTGGGTGTAAACCTATTGTAAATAGGGCCTTTTGATTAGGTTACTTCAGTTAAGGCATGGCCCAGGGAGGGTCTTAATCCTCTTACTGGAATCCTTATTAAGAAATGAAGTTCAGAGAGGAGAGAGAGAAATCCACGGAAGCAAGAAGCTGAAGCAATGAAACACAGAAGGGAAGGGAGAGACCAGCAAACACTACCATGTACCCTGCCATTTGACAGAGGAGTCCAGGATTGCTGGCAGCTGGTCTTCCGGAAGAAAGTATCGTCTTGATGATGCTTTGATTTGAACATTTTCACAGCCTCAGAACTGTAAGCTTTTAAGCTAATAAATCCCCATGGTAAAATCCAACCCATTTCTGGTATATTGCCCCAAAGACCTTTATCCATTTCTTTTTCAACTGGGTTGTCTTTTATTACCAGTTTCTAGGAGTTCTTGATATGTCCGACATAATAGTCATTTGTCAAATATATGTTTTTCACATATTTTCTCCCAGTTGGTGAATTACCTATTCATTGTCTTTGGACAACAGATGTTTTGATGAAGTCTAATTTCTCAATTTTTTTTCTTTTAGGTTTATTACTTTTTGTGTTCTAAGAAAGCTTTGCCTACTCCCAAAGCAAAAGGGGGAAACATTATAAGCAAATGAGTTTTTGTGGCTAAAAGATTTCAAAGGGAGTTAGGAGGTCATTTCAGAGAGTATGCTTATGCATGTCCCAGAGGCCCTCACTGTCTGCCACAGTAAACAGTGCCTCAAATAGGGGTGCTCCTGGGGGCTCTAGAGACATCTAGACACTATAGGCAGGGCAGACAACCCCCGGAAATCGGCACACCACTGGTGGTCCTTCCCTTGGAATATATGATTACTCATCTCTCCCAATATAGACTCATTTATAATTTTCTTACACATGGTTTTTCTATCTCATTTATTTTGAACCTATAAATAGCACTATATCCATTAAATATATGTCCCAGAGACTTAAATCTTCCAGCTGCTCATATGCTAGGTGAGCCTTGAATCTCAACAGAGTTGCAGCCCATACCTACTCTCCAGTTCAACAGATTCACCCAGGACAACTAACAAAAGGATGATGATGGACAATGCCCAACCCAAGAAGGAGAGAGTATCTTTAACTGCAAGCAAGATAGTTCCATCCATCTGTCCCATGGAATCTAAGTCCCCTCTCAATCAGAAGCAGAGTTGGGCATCACCATCCCCAAATCCTCAAGATAGAGGAATGAACAAACATAAGAGAGGAATGCAGCCATGGACTAAAGTAGACTTATTATTATTCTAGTAATGGAAGAACTTGCAATATTGATATAAATACAGTGGTCATCAGAGATTCTGAGGGGAGGGAGAGGGAACAATAGGTGTAAGATAGGGCATTTTTGAGACATTGGAATCGTTCTACATAGTATAATGGTGGATACCAGCCATTATACATTTTGTCAAAAACCTACAAAATTGTGTGGTACAAAGTGTAAAATATAATGTAAACTATAGGCCATGGTTAGTAGCAATGTTTCAATACATAACAAATGTACCACACTAATGAAAGATGTGGGTGGGGTATATAGGAATCCCCTATATTTTTGATGTAACATTTATGTAATCCAAAGGTCCTTTAAAAGTAAAAAACCAAAATTAAAAAAAAAAAAAAAAGAAAAAAAAGAAATGGATAAAGGATTTGAAGAGATACTTCACAGAGGAAGATATATAAATGGCCAATCAGCATATACATCAAGGAAATGCAAATTCAAACTATAATGAGTCTACTTAATATTCATTAGAATAGTAAAAGTATAAATTTTGACAACACCAAGTGTTGGTGAGCATGCAGAGGAACTGCAACTCTAAAATTTTGCCAGCGAGAGTATAAAATCATATGATTATTTTGGAAAAAAAGTTTCACCGTTTCTTAAACTGCCTACCCTATGATTCAACAATACCATTCCAAGGTACTTAACTAAGAGAAATGAAGGTATTTGTCCACAGAGACTTGTATTAGAATGTTCAAATCAAATTTATTGATAATATCTCCAAACTAGAAACAGCCTAAATGTCCACCAACCTTAGAATGTATAAAGTAATATACATTGGCATATTACTCAACAATAAAGAGGAATAAATTACACGTTTACTGAAAAAAACATGAATTTCATAAATATCCTAAAGGATCATACAAAAGAGTTCATACTATATGATCCCATTTAAGTGACATTCTGGAACATATAAAGTTAATCTATGATGAGAAAATCAGAACAGTGATTGCTTCTCTGAGGATGGTCGTATGAATTAACCGGAAGAGAGCACTAGAAAACTTTCTGGGCTGATGGTATGATGGTAACGTTCTATGTTTTGATAGGGTTTTGAAACAAACAGGTTTATGCATTTGTTAAAAAGCATCAAATAGTATATTTAAGTATTGATGTGGTTCATTGTTATCCCTCCAAAAGGGAACCATAAACAAATATACATAATGAAGAATTTAGGTGTGAAGTGTACTGATGTCTATGACTTACTTTGCAATGTTTCAAAAAAAAGATGAACTGATGGGTAGAGAGGAATGAATAGATGGATAGATATGTGATAAAGAAACATAGTAAAATGTTAATTGTAGAATAGAAATGACACTCCATAATTCTTTTAACTTCTCTGTATGTTTGAATATTTTTAGAATAAATGTTAAGAAAAATCAATATCTTATTTTATGTAGAAGGAAGCTGTTTAAAAAGTTTGAATGAAGTAATAAGCATGGTTGAGTATAAATTGGCTAATCCTCAAAATCTGAATTATGAGGAAAACAGAGCACATTTTCTATATCTCTGAAAAGAGCTCACCCCCACAAGAAAAAAATATTCCCACTGACCTTTTTTCTCTTCCTTTGCTTGGTTTTAGCTGAGTCTTGTCCAGCACTCCCATTCCCTAGGGATCCTGATGTGGTTTTACCTGGATGCTGTGATCCAGATGATGGCGCTGTTGGTGTAGGAGGCGGCGTGTTCTCAGGGGAGTCTGGGTTGGACTTCATGCAAGAACCCTGCCCAAAGAGATGTGGCTTTGTAATCCTTAGGCCTTATACTAACATTAGCTTTTGTTTAGTATCTCAAGAATATACTATTTGAAGCTTAGAAATGTAAAACCACAATTTCTATTCTTATCCAGTCCATAGAAATGATCCCCCATCTGCCTCTAAGGGTCTAAGTAAGTTAAATTTTAATCTGTCTTATCATTTAGATAAAATCAGGATTTACATACAGCTTCTAAAATTTCTGCTGATTTTGTCAGATATAGACATTTCTATTGGAAGTTTTGCCAGCATTTCAAATTTACATGTCTCAAAATTTCCCCCCAAAACAAGATGCATTTCCAGGCATTATTTGTGTCAATATTAACCAGCATTCCCCCAGAAACTCAAACTCAATGTCTTAGCGTCATTATAGACTCTTCCATATCTTCTCGCGTCTGTTTCATGCCTTCCTCCCTAATATCCCTATAGCCCTCATATCTTTCAGGTTTCTTTGGCTATGACTACAAGTCTGCTCTCTCTTCCATGTAGAATCACTTCAAATATTTGAAGACTGCTATATTTCACAGTCTATTCTACTCTATAGGACAAACAACCCAAGTTCCTTCAACCACTTATCATGGAACATGTTTCAGATTCTTTCACCTCCACTGGTTATTCTCCATTTGACATTCTCCACTATGTCAAGCGCCACCCTATAGGAAGTTGTCTAAAAATTAAAACAAAAATCAATATTTTTCCTTATCAGTCACATTATTGTTTTCCAAGAAATTTATAGGTAAAAAAAGTCTATTAATTCTTTTTCATGTATGCTATTATTAATCTACATTTTCCTCATTCTATCCTATCAGCCATACTAACCGTACTATAACTGGTATGGTAGTTCACACAATAGGTGTGAAATGATATCTCATAGTTTTGATTTGTATTTCCCTAATCACTAGTTGATGTAGAACATTTTTTCATGTGTTTTTTTGTCATTTGTATTTCTTCTTTGGAAAAGTATCTATTCAAGTCTTTTGCCCATTTTTAAATGGTATAGTTTGTCTTTTTTATTGTTGAGTTGTATGTTCTCCTTATATATCATGGATATTAAACCATTATCGGATATGTGATTTCCAAATATTCTCTCCCATTGAGTCGGCTGCCTTTTCACCCATTTGACAAAGTCTTTTGAGGTCAAAAGTGTTTAATTTTGAGGAGGTCCCACTTATCTATTTTTTCTTTAGTTGCTTGTGCTTTGGGTGTAAGGTTTAAGAAACTACCGCCTCCCACAAGATCTTGAGGATGTTTTCCTGCATTTTCTTCTAGTAATTTTATGGTTGTCACTTTATTTAGGTCCTTGATCCATTTGGAGTTAATTTTTATATAAAGTCCTCTTTATTTCTTTTGGATATGGCTATCCAGTTTTCCAGCACCACTTTTTGAATAGACTGTTCTGGCCCAGCTGTGAGGGATTGATAGCCTAGTAAAAAATCACTTGACCATGGATGTAAGGGTCTATTTCTGAGTTCTTGATTTGATTTTGGTTCCACTGGTCAGTCTGTCGGTCTTTATGCCAGTACCATGATGTTTTTACCACTGTAGCTAAGTAATATGCTTTAAAGTCAGGAAGTTAGAATCCTCCAACTTTGTTCTTTTTTAAAGACATTTTTGGCTACTTGGAGGCCAGCTATCCTTCCAAATAAATTTGATTACTGGCTTTTCCATTTCTGCAAAAAAGGCTGCTGGGATTTTTATTGGGATTCCATTGAATCTGAAAATCAGTTTGGGTAGAATTGACATCTTAAGGATATTTACTCTTTCAGTCCATGAACACAGAATGTCCTTCCATTTATTTAAGTCTTTTTGGTTTCTTTTAGCAATGTTTTATAGTTTTCTGAATACAGGTCCTTTACGTCCTTGGTTAATTTTAATCCTAGACATTTGATTCTTTTAGTCACTATTATAAATACAATTTTTTTCTGATTTCCTCCTTGACTGGTCATCAGTAGCGTATAGAAACACTATTGATTTTTGCATATTAATCTTGTATCCCGCTACTCTGCCTGAACTCATCTATCAAATCTAGCTTTGTTGTAGGTTTTTCAGGATTTTCAAGATATAGGATCATATCATCAGTGAATAGTGAAAGTTTTACTTCTTCCTTTCCAATTTGGATGCCTTTTATTTCTTTATCTAGCCTAATTGCTCTAGCTAGAATTTCTAGCACAATATTGATTAACAGTGGTGACAGTGGACATCCTTGCCTTGTTCATGATCTCTGCGGGAAAGTTTTCAGACTTTCACCATTGAGTACAATGTTAGCTGTAGGTTTTTCACATATGCACTTTACCATATCGAGAAAGCTGCCTTCTATTCCTATCTTTTGGGGTGCTTTTATCAAGAAAGGATGCTGTACTTTGTTAAATGCTTTTTCTGCATCAATCGAGAAGATCATGTGATTTTTCTTCTTCAATTTATTAATGTGGTTTATTACACTAATCAATTTTCTTGTGTTGAACTACCCTCACATACATGGGATAAAACCCACTTGATCATGGTGTATAATTCTTTTAATGTGCTTTTGGATTCAGTTGCACGTATTTTGTTGAGGAATTTTGCATATATATTTATAGCACTTTAGCATTATTTATTTTACTTCCAAAAATAGATATTGGATTATGTTTGTAAACTTGTCTGTGCCTCTGGGAATATTAGATTGTATTGGATTCAGAGGTTTCACTCTTACTTGATTAAATTATAATTAAGGCTTTAATTGGGTCACATTAGTGGGACGTCAAGTCCCCATCCTCTTGGTGGGCAGGGACTCACAGAGAAAACGACATGGCAGAGGAGACAGTTGGAGTTTTTTGATGCTGGAGCTCTGGGAAGTAAACACACAGGAGAAGAACATAGAGAAATAGATGGCTCCATAGACACAGCAGAGGCCCCAGGAAGAGAGAGAGCCTGATAGTCTACAGCTGACTTGTGGAGACAATAGAGCAGCTGAGCCTGGAGAGAACCGAGCCCTGGAAGAGAGATGAGACTTATCCCAGCCTACAGCTGAGACTGGAAGAACCTGGGTCACAGAGCCTTAAGAGGAAGAAAGCAGGCTGAACCCCTGCAGCCATCTTGCCCCAATATGTGGCAAGAGACTTTGTGAGGGAAGTAACTTATGCTTTATGACCTGTGACTGTAAGCTTTGAACCACAAATACATACCTTTTATAAATACCAGCAGATTTCTGGTACTTTACATCAGCACCCCTTTGGCCGACTAATACAATATTCATTAGAAATACTGGTGTGTAATTTTCTTTTTTTGTAGTTGCTTTATCTAGTTTTGGTATTAGGGGGTGTTGATTTCATAGAAGGAGTTTTGATGTGTGTTTTTTTGACATACGGTTGTTCATAGAATCCTCTTATGATCTTTCTTAGTTCTGCGGGGTTAATGGTAATGCCCCCTTCCCTCTCACTTCTGATTTTATTTATTTGCATCTTCTTTCTTTTTTTCTTTGTCAGTGTAGCTAAGTGTTGATTTTATTGATCTTCTCAAAGAACCAACTTTTGGTTTTGTTGATTCTCTCTATTGTTTTTTGTTCTCAATTTCATTTATTTCTGCTCTGATCTTTACTCTTTCTTTCCTTTGGCTTGGTTTGCAATTAGTTTGCAGTTCTTTTTCTAGTTCCTCCAGGTATGCAGTTAGATCTTCAGTTTTACCTCTTTCTTCTTCTTCTTTTTTTAAAGATTTGTTATTTATTTATTTATTTATTTATTTATTTATTTATTTATTTATTTATTTATTTATTTTTTATTTTACTGGGAGGTCCCGGGGATCGAACCCAGGTCCCTCCATATGGCAGACGGACGCCCAACCATTTGAGCCACATCCTCCCCCCTCTTCTTTTTTAACGTAAACACTGAAGGCTATAAATTTCCTTCTTAGTACTGTCTTTGTGGCGTGCCATAGGTTTTGCTATGTTGTGTTGTCATTTTCATTCATTTCAAGATATTTACTAAATTCTCTTGCATTTTCTTCTTTGGCCCACTGATTATTTAAGAGTATGTTGTTTAATCTCCATATATTTATGAACTTCCCCTTTTCCCATCTATTATTGATTTCTAGTTTCATTCTGTTATGATCAGAGAAAGCGTTTTGTATAAATTTCAATCTTTTTAAATATATTGAGACCTGTCTTGTGACCCAACATATAGTCTATCTTGGAGAAGGATCCATGAGCTCTTGAAGAGAATGTATATCCTGCTGCTTTGGTGTGTGAAGTTCTATACTGTCTGTTAGGTCTAGTGAATTTATCATATTATTCAAGCTCTCTGTTTATTTATCCTCTGTCCTGATGTTCTATCCAATATTGAGAGTGGTGTATTGAGTCTCCAACTATTATTGTAGAGATATCAATTTCTCTCTTCAGTTTTGCTAGTGTGTGCCTCATGTATCTTGGGGCACACAAGTTAGGTACATAAATATTATAGTTATTTCTTCTTGGTGAATTGCCCCTTTTATTAATATGTAATGACCTTCTTCATGTCTTATAACAATTTTGCATTTAAAATTAATTTTGCCACTCCAGCTCTTTTTTGGTTACTATTTGTGTGGAATATCTTTTTCCAACCTTTCACTTTCAACCTGGTTGTGTCCTTACATCTGAGGTGAGACATAGACAGCATGTAGATAGCTCAAAATTTTTTATTCATTCTATCAGTCTAAGTCTTTTGATTGGGGAGTTCAAGCAATTAATATTCAATGTTATTACTGTAAAGGCATTACTTTCTTTGTTCATTTTATCCTTTGGCTTTCTGTTGTCATATCTTACTATTGTCTGTCTTTTTACCCTTTTATTTACTCCTAATAATCTTCATTTCTATACTCTTCTCTAAGTCTCTCCTTCTTGTTTTTTCATTTCAGGCTGCAGCACTTCCTTTAGTATCTCTTATAATTCTGGTCTTTTGGTAACATATTGTATTACTCTGTCAAAGAGCTGCTGATGCAAACTACCAGAAATGTGTTAGCTTTTATAAGGGTATTTATTTGGGGTAAAAGCCTACAGGGCCAGAGACAGTCCAACTCAAGGCACCATAAGAGGTGCTTTCTCACCAAAGGCAGCTGCAAGATGATAGGCTATCTATGTCTGCTCTCTCTTCCCTCTGGGCTACTTCTTCCTATTCAGCTCCATGGGCCAAGCCTCTTGAGTCTTCGTGCTTAAGTGATCCTGTAGTCTTCTCTCTCCTGGCATAGGGCTTGTTTCTTTCCGGGCCTTCTATACCAGTCTTGGCTATTCTGATCTCTTCCTAATTTTAGCTATAAGCTATCAGGCAAAATGGTTTCTCTCTCCCTGGGGCCTCAGGTGTTTGAGCCTTCTCCTTTCCGTCACATGGCAAGATCAAAAATGACAAAATTCTTTTTTCTTGTGTCTGTGTGAATGTCTGTTTATATCAGACCCAGTAAGCGAGTGGGGACTCAACCTGAGTCATGCCCACTGACCTAGTTGAATCAAAAGCCCAGAGCAATCTGATCAAATAATCTAACAAAGGCCCTTCAGCTGAATTTAATACAATCAAAGAGTATCACACCCAGAGGAATAGATTAGTTTACAAATACAATCTTTCTTTTTTTGGTATTCATAAAATAATTGAAAACTGCCACACATACTACCTCAGGTTTTGTTTGTCTGTGAAGACTTCAAACTTGCCTCATTTTTGAAGGACAGTCTTGTCAGATACAGAATTCTTGGCTGGCAGTTTTTATCTTTCAGTACCTTAAATACAACATACCACTTTCTTCTCACCTCCAGGGTTTCTGATGAGAGGTAGGTACTTAATCTTATCTAGTTCCCTTGTATGTAATGCTTTGCTTTTCTCTTGCTGCTTTCAGAATCCACCCTTTATCTCTGATATTTGTCATTCTGAATAGTAGGTCAGAGTAGGTCTTTTCGAATCTATTCTGTTTTGGGTGCGTTGTCCTTCTTGGATATTGATATTTATATCTTTCATAATGGCTGGAAGTTTTCAGTCATTGTTTCCTCAAATATTCTTTCTGCCCCTTTTCCATTCTCTTCTCTTTGTTGGACACTGATAACGCATATGTTTGTGCATTTCTCATTGTCATTTAATTCCCTGAGACACTGTTCTATTTTTTCCGTTCTTTTCTCTTTCTGTTCTTCTGTCTTTTGCAGTTCAGATATCTGTCCTTGAAATCACAATTCTGTCTTGGAGCAATTCACATCTGCTGTTATGTGCCTCTAATATATTTTTAATCTCATCTATTGTGTTTTTCATTCCCATAAGCCCTGTTACTTTTTTTTGTAGGCTTTCAAATTGTCTTTTATGCTCACTCAGTGTATTCTTAATTGATTAGTTGTTTTAAATCCTGTATCTCCTCAGGATATTTGGTTTATTCCTTTGGCTGGGCCATCTCTTCCTGTGTTCCAGTATGGCTTGTTATTTTTTGCTGTTGTCTAGGCATCTGAATATGTTGGTTAATTTACTCTGATGGTCAATTTCTCTCTCTTGCCTAGTGTTTCCTTTTTTTTTTTTTTTTCCCATAGCTCTTCTTTGATTTTTGGTTCAACTTATTCTAAGTCTTTAAAATGCCCAGCTTAAGTAATCAAAATCAGGCCAGGGACTCACAGATGGGGTACAGATTTTCTTTCAAGAATTGAGGCTAAAGAGAGACATAAAAGCAATTTTTCTCCTTGCAATTTCCTGGCCAGCCCAGGAGATGGTGGAGCATGGAGGTGTTTCTTTCAACTTCTGCTTTCCTGTGTTTCTGGTCTGGCCAGAGCCAAGATTCAAAGTGGGCTCTGCTGGCTGAATTCACTGAAGAGAAACTTCTTTCCTCCAAGGCACCCTCCCTCTTCCCCTGTAACAGCTGACAGGGAGAAAGACCTCTGTTCCCCTTTCAGTTGGCTGCAGTGAGCCAGGGGTTTTATTCATGCTTAACGTCTTGAGGGTGGAGGATGGGAGACCCTCCCGGCCACCGTGGGGTTTAGTAACTCACGTTTGTTGTTTTAGGTTCTTCATCTCTCTGTCCCACCCTTCTGGGGGTTGTGCAGCACTGTCCTGTTCTGCTGACTCCCAAAGCAGGTTCCTCAGACAGCTTTGGGCCCTTTCTCTATTGTTTTTGGGAGACTTGAGCTCCACCTGCCTATTCCAACAGGATCTTCCCAGAACTCAGCATATGCTATCTGGAATTGTTTATTGGTTTGTTGGTTTCTTTGTTCATTCATTTGCTTATTTATGTGCGCGTGTGTGTATATGTATGTGTGTGTATATATATTCACTTAGCTATTTTAAAAAAACATTCTCTTGCCTTGTACAAAGATTATATCAGTCTCCAAAGTTCTCCTATGTACCCAATTTGGTATTGGCCATAAAGCAGGCCCTTGAAAATGTTGATTGATAATTTGTGATGTTGAGTAAAATTTCTACTTTAGGATGACCAGTTCTCTGTGTCTGGTCAGCTAGTAACATGCAGGAATGAAGACTTCCAATCTCCCTGAAAGCTCATTTTGCCCACCAGTCACAGAGGAGGCAGCAGTGGTGGTGGTGTCTGCCAGGCTAGAGAAAAGGTTGGGGCTTGTACTAACATATTTAGTTGGGATGTTCTCTGACACTGATCTTGCCATTTCCCAGACAGCCTGGGATATCCAGCATACACAGGGCATTTTTCTCAACTGCTATATGGGAAGAGTGGCTGTGGTTGCTGGGTAGTTCTCCAGGGCAGCCTGACCACCCTGAAGAACCAAGAAATGGATAAAATAAAAGGTTTTCTTAATCATGCAAGAAATCTCTTAAATGTTAAGGGAAAACTCAGCTTGTTAGGCTCACTGTAAATTTCTTCAATTATAAATGTTACAACAAATTTGTCTGGTGTTAATGGAAAGCATTAACATATACATATATACACATATTCATAAAGTAAACATGAAACAAACACATTAAAAGGTGTTGTTTGACATCATAATTTAGGTTTGTAACATAAAGAAAACAAACACTGTTTAATCAACTGGGCAAGCGTTAGGGAGTTTTAAAGTGTGTTGACTGATGATATATGACCATTTTCAAGGAAAAAATGAATTTTTAATGCACATAACCATTTTAATCCCTACTTGGATTCCAAGCTAATATGGTTCTCCAAGGTGCATAAAAAGATGTCAAAATGACTTTTGGTTTGTAATAGTATGCTTTAAAGGCATATAACTTTATATATTTTCTAAGTACCCTACAGCAAAGATATTTAAACTTGGTGTCCATTAGGTTCATAGATCTTTTAGATTCATAGAATAGCTTCAAAGCATCTCTGAAGTTGCTTGCAAAATTTGTGAATGTGTTTATGGAGATAGGATTTACCATTTTTATTAGATTCTCAAAGGGGTATGTGACCTAAAAAAGGTTATAACTACTTCTTACAGACTATTTGAGCCTCTATCTCTGCCTATCAATATTATCACAGAGTAGATATTTGTGATAAGGTACAACTTGATCCAAAGCTCACTTTGAATGTGTATATGCAGATGTTAACCTAACCTTCCTGCTGCTTCTCTATGGTTATTAGATTGAATTATATGAAATACTGTTTTTGTTTTTAGAATGGTAAAATATTAGCAAACTCCTTCAACTTATATTACATTTCTGGTTTTTAGATACCCGTTGCTTACAGAGTATGCTTTTTTTTTTTTTTAATGGCAAAAGTGGTACACAGTTATTATACAAAGCCCTAAAGTTGGCAAAAAGACTTTATAGTCCCCATAGGTGAGGATCACAGTAGCATAAACCAGAGAAGAAAAGGATGTGATCTTCACATGACAGGGCCAATTTTAAAAACTGAGGATGAAAAGAGCCATACATCTTAAAAATCAGGTTTAGAGATAGATCAATGATTCAAATAGAAAATTTCAATAAACACCAGGAGTTAATATTACATGAATAACAATGACCCTTTCATCTTTTGAGGCACAAAGAAATAAATTACATTTCTGAACATTATTCAATTAGCTAAACCAGTAGTTCTTCTCCCATGGAAACAAGAAGTTCTCTGCAACTATTTTCTTTCACTGAAGGGCAGGGAAAGCTAAGTAAGTCAAGGAAAAGGTGACAAAAAATTATCGTGCTAAGTGGATTGTCAGGGCCTGGCACATAGTAGGCTCTCAGCAAATATTTGGTTGAATGTTGATGATGCATTAAGAGTCTCTGACTGAAGGCTATACATTCAACATATTCTTTTTCAAAGAAATATTACTGTAAATATAAGACAGGTGAAAAAAAATCTACAGATTTGTCAAAGAAGAAAGGTTTTTTTGATACTTACTTCAGCGGAGTTGTGATACTGGATGAAGGTGGCAGATATGACATGGCTGAAGGGATCCCCTGCTTTGGTTACCATGTCCTGCCTCACAAGAAGAGCCAGATCCACTAACTAGAAAATCAGGATAATAAAAATAAGGCCATGCAATGTGAATAATCATTAATGTTGATGAAGTAGTAAAATGAAAAGCAATACATTCTAAATGTTATTGAAAATGCTGTCTCACTAAAATTTTGCATTTTTTACATGAGTACATGCTTTCATTGACTGGTGAATGGACCTGCCTTAGGTTCTGGTACATGAACACAAATGATATATTCTGACTTTCTAGGAAAGTGTTTCTCAAACTTTATTTTCAGAATCACTAGGGAAGCAGTTTAAAATACAGATTTCTGGGCTCCAGGCCCAGAGATTCTAATTCCGTAGGTTTGCTGATGAGTGTAGTCTAGGAATTTTCATTTTAATCAAGAACCAAGGAGATACTGATGTTTGTGGTCTAAGAACCTCACTTTAGAAGCTCTACTGGAGGGCAGTGATTCCAGACCAGATTTTGATATGCACTCAAAGCCCTCACATACCAGAAAGTATTTTACAAAATTCAAAAAATAATCTCTAAACAAGGGAGATGTGGACCTAGAATACAATGTCAAGAAAAAGTATGCAGGAACTTCATTTCTGGTTAGGATAAAGTTGTAAGAGATAGTTACTTTCATCCTAACACCTATCAGAGCTGAGAATGCAAAGAAACTTAACTGAACTAATTCCAGAAAATAAGACTATCAGAGGAGAGAACTTATAGCTGTTCTCATTCCTGGTAGAAGAATTTGTCATAGACAAGAATAAGGAGAAATCAGCCACACTTTTAACAAACCATTTGGGCCGTGTGTGACGTGATATGACAGATTAGAATTCTTACCTGTGCCACAGTTTCATACGCTAAATATGCTAAAATTTCCATAGCGACAGCATTAGGTTTTATCTCCATACTGTTGCAGTCCAACCAGTCTCGAAATTTGGAGGCTTTTTTGGCTAGCCATTAAAAAAAAAGGTATAGAAAATTTAATTTTAAACACTTTTAAATACTGAATATTACTGTCACAAAATGAAAACCAAGTTTCCTGAAAATTGCATATGAAAAATAATGCCAATGAAAAAAATGCATATAAAATGGAATGCTTCCAAAGTTTTAATAATGTCCAAATATTCCAGCCCCAAGAAATTTAATGGTTGCTTTTGAGGAACCCCTTATACATTTGGGTACTTTATTTTGCATCTGTGCTATAAGACGTAGTTTACTAAATTGCTTGAAATTTAGTGCTTTTCTCATTGCTTCAAAATAAGTTACCATTGGCCATAGTTTACATCACAATAATGGTCAGAAGTATTACTTTGCTTGATGTAACTTTAGTTTATTCTTATGGAAAGAAAATCCTGCAAGTAAGTACCTACAATGTGAAAAGGAACATACCAAAACTACATTTTTAATACCTTTTTAAAATGTGCCTCTTACTTAGAATAGGCTCAAAGCAGGGGATTTAGAATTAAATAAAATAAACTGATATCTGGCCTGATATAAGCCTTCAGTTAAGTTTACTGATTACAAAGATGTCAAAATTCTTAAGCCTGACTGTCAAAATCATCTAAACTGATTCTAACCTCCTTTACAATCAAATCACCCATTACTCCTCTATTAAGCTGTCACTAGCCTCAAGTATTATCCTCTCTGTGTTGATCCCTTCTCTCTTTTTCCTCCATAGAATGTTTTCCCATTATTCCTCTTCATATGAATTCTGACCACACAGGCCAATGGGATACCTCCCCTTTCTACCATTTATTGGACACTTACATCATCAAGTATCTTTTTATACCCATTTATAATTTCTTAAGCCATATTTTAAGATCTTTGTGAGCAAAGACCATGCCTCCTATCTCTCTCCATACCTCACGGCACCAAGCACATATGGACTTAAGCACACGTAGAATCTTTAGTTAAATACGTCTTAATTGCCACGGTGCTAAGCAGAGACTAATTTGATATAGGGCATTCATTAAGCATTACTAATTTAGCTAGTAACCTAGAAGTAAAAGATTGATAGTGAAGATTTTATTAAATCTATAAGATAATAATCTTTTTAAAAATCCACTGATAATTCTTTTGATTAATCTGGTCTCACAGGTCTATAAAACACTTAACTGTAATTCAAAGCATGATGTTTTGATCTTATAGATACAGATTTCATGGATTCCACATACAGAAGAGTTTTCTTTTAAATAAATCATGGCAGACATTAAGTCCTGTTCTTGAAGCACATATCCAAAGCTGTCAAATGTGGCAGAATTATGATAATTCCCCTCAGAGATATCTCCCCAAAGAAACCAATCTTCTAAATAATCTCTGACATGCAACATTCCATCTAACTATAAGCTGCAATGGCTCACAAACACTTGTTTAACATCTGTGGAATACTTCTGAAGTTAAAGTTAACAGGCAGCAATTTGATAAAATCAGTAGAATGCACCTTATTCATTTCTTCCTTCGACAGATTGTTAGGAACAGAGAAATAGACACTTTGTGACTATGTTCTAAATACCTTATTTTAAAAGCGAGGAAAAGGATAGTTATTAGTATTCAATCAGATCTTTCCACCTAAGCAACAGACTTGGTAGCTTCCTCACTAGGTTGTAAGCACTAAGAGAGCTGAGACAGGGACCATATATCCACCATTGTATTCCTAGCACCTAAAAGAGTGCTTGGCATTAGCAGACTCTCAACAAATATTTCTAAAGGAAATGAGTGAATGAACAAATGAATGAATGAAAGGAAATATTCCTTTACTAAAAGAGTTTGGCCCAAACTTCTCTATGCATCAAAAAAGATGCATACGCCTCCGTAGATTAAGACTCTGCTCTGCATTTGGCTGTTCACCAGCATCTTTGGGAAAGTAATGGAGGTTTATCAGATGTCACAAAGTGACAGGTTCTCATACCCAATCTACTAGAGGGCCTTGAGGCACTATCTTCATTCTCTTAGTTTCTCCCAGAGGGAAAATATAGAACAACAAAGTAGACTCATAGCAGACTTCTTACCAACAACAGAGGCTAATAGACAATGGAATTGTGTTTAACTAAAATTACCTACCCAGCTAAACTATCATTCAAATATGAGAGCAAAATAAGGCCATTTTCAGACCAAAAAATGAGTGGTTTAAGCACTTAAAGATCCTCAGTAGAAATAAAATTGGGTCAAGAAGAAAAGTTTAGATAATGTGGTGGTTTGAAGTTGTATGTAACCCAAAGAAACATGTTCTTAAACCTAATTCATTTCTGAGGGTGTAAACCCATTATAAGCCAGACCTTTTAATGACATTACTTTAGGTAAGGTATGTCCCACCTCATTCAGGATGGGTGTTAATCCTATTATTGGAGTCCTTTATAAGAGAATGCAATTCAGAGAGAGAGAGAAGGGGAGAGAGAGAGGGCACACCATGGAAGTAAGAAGCTGAAATCACCAAAACTTGGATGAGAAGTGACAGCCAGAAGATGCCACCATGAGTCTTGCCATGTGACAGAGGAGCCAAAGATCACTGGCAGCTGGGAGGAGAAAGCATTGTCTTGATGATGTCTTGATTTGGACATTTTCCCAGCCTCAATACCATGAGTGAATAAATTCCCATTGTTTAACCCAACCCATTTCATGGTATTTGTTTGAGCCGTCTAAGAACTGAAGCATTAACCTTAAAAATCTTAAGTCCGGGATACATATTTTTAAAAATGAAGCATAACAACAAAATATAATAGAAATAGAATATATAATATCCAAATTTGTTGAGGAAAAATGAAATGATGACATAAATCTAATAGAATATAGAAAAGGAGAACCAAGAAAAAGCAAACAAAATACAGCAAATTGAAAATACAAAACAAGACAGCATATATAAACACAAATGTATCAGTAATGAAATACTATAAATTGACTTAATTCATCAATTAAAATACACAGATTCTATCAGATTGGTTATAAAGGAAATCTAAATATTAGTTGTTCAGAAAAGCCACATATAAAATGAAAAGTTGAAAGCAAAGGATTCGAAAAAGATTTACTGAGTAAATTCTAATTAAATGAAAACTAGTGAAACAATATTAGTATCATATTAAAAACGGCTTCAAGAGAACGACCATCTGACTTATATAAAAACAAAAGACTGGTTAATGTGAGCAGTGTCATGATTCTATAGCTTACCCTAGCCTATAAAGTAAGAGTCACTATTTAAACATGTACCAAAAGAATCTCAATCAGTGAATGCTATGGCATATGGAAGGATCACAATTCCTATATACTAGTTTATCAAAATGAGAGGAAAGAAAAGAGCCTAACACTGACCAGTGTGGGAATGGTTTCCGAGTTTGCTGACCCACAAGAATTGTAGTATTCCCAACCATGGCATTTTCACTATAAAACAGATTCTCCCATCAAGGTTTCATAATAAAGCACCTTTGACCATCATATACAAGTATTTTTTAAATGACCAAATCCATCCCCTTTAAAGAAAAAAAAAAGGATAATATATTGTTTATATTACAGTTATTAAGAAAGCAAAATTATTTATTTTAATCTCTAAGTTAAAAACTGAGTTAAAAACAATAACTGAAGAGTTATACTAAAAATCTGACTTTCAAATGAAAGGCATATTAGAAGACTTTGATGACTATTATTTTTGGTGTGAAATGGCACTTCTGTTCTTCTAAGTGAATTAACTAAAAACCATGATTAAAAATAGCTTATTAGCACTTAATGTTACTTTATAAACTGAAGATTTATACCTATAAAAGACTTGAATGCCATTTTTAACATAAAAATTACAATATGAAACCTCTCATTTGCTGAAATTTCCATGATCTGAAGTGTCATTTACTTAATGCTTCACAGATGTATAATGTCAAGTTGTTAGTCAGAATGGAGAATATATTTAATTAGAAAAAAATCTTCCAAAACATGGTTTCCTATATTTACTGATATTTACATGGGACACTATTTGAAATTTGCATTTTATGATTTATAAATGACGCTCTCATTTTCTTTTTCCAAGTCAAATGCGTTGTTACTGTGGCCACATAATGGCTTTTCATTTAAAGACACCATTGTCTGTATAATCCCTCAGACCAGGGTCATGTGCTATTGTGCCATAGTTTTAACTGGACTCTTTATCATACTCTCTCTTTGACCTTTACTCTGAGAGCCTTAGTCATCACTGAACTGTTGCTGTAGGGATGTGCTGTTACACAATCTAGCCCTCTATTTATCATGTACTTTTAGTAAGCTGGCGTGCAGTGAGGGGAGAGTACTAATTTTACCACTATGCTATTAGTATTACAAGAGCATGGGCTAATGAATTTGGTAACACTGAATGCATGACACAGCAGGAGGTTACAGGCAAAAATGGAAGTGACTATTGATATACCTCTTTGTGGGAATATGAGTATGCATAAATAAAGGGAAAGTGTGGTATTCATTAATTAATATAGGAGGCTTTTAAATGTCATGACGATTAGAGTTCATTATGGGTCAAATACAATCAGCAATAGTAGTGTAAATATGACTAAGAAACTGGAAAAGAAATTAAAATTAATATTAAGAAAAATGGGCTTTTTTCTGACTAAAAGCAACATGAATAATTAACAAGGCTCTCTGAGTATTACTAGCACTCTTTATAACTTCTTATACTATTAACTGCAAAACAGCAGAGTGAGGCAAAATCTTTTATAGGCTCCTCTACAATACAGAGGTTGTTTCTGTAACAGTCATAACTATACGTATAGTAAATTCACCAATTTCTAAGGAATAGAGATCAGGTGATTCTCTAATATATCTGTAACACACATCTTTCACGTATATAATTAAGCAGAATTAAATGCTTACTTACAAAAACTTAATTGTCGACTTTCACAAAATTCTGCATATTGTGCTGAATCCATCATTCGAGTTTGTCTTTCTGCTCTCTAATGGATAAAAATAAAGATAACCATTTTTAAAGAGCAAGTTGACTATTACTTATGTTTTCACAGCTAAATCTTAGAAATGAAGCATCATTTTCTTTTCTGTACTCCAGGTGAACAGTTAAATACTACCATAAATACCATGGTTCATAAAATCATTTGTAAGAGTGGATATGAAGTTTGTTTCTTTAGAAATAAAGTTTAAAACACTGGTTTTTCTTCCTCTCTTATTGTCGTTATAGTGGAAAAGAAAACTAATGTACCTTACTTCTTAGATTATGTACTTGTAAATTTTCTTACCTGTAACAACCTTTTTAAAGAAAAATAAAACCTTGAGGGGATAATAAACCAAACAGAAACACTGTTATTAACTATTATTGCCCATCTGTCTTCAGGCTGTGATATTTCAATGTTAAAACAGGACTCAGCCAGTGGAATCCATATATTTCCTCAAAGAATACAGAGCCAGAGTTAACAAGTCCCTATTTTAAATTACAAAGAAAATAAAGAAAAAGGTAAATACAACACAAATCCTTTAATCTGAGTCCAGGTATGATTCACAGTTTGGTATAGTTTCATTCATGAGTTTTTGATTCAGTATAGCAGATGTTTTCTTCTTCATTGTGCCACAAGAAGTATATAATTATAATTCACTCATAGTTTGGTGGGAAAGATTATGACTACTTCCGCTTCCTTGGCAAGTGAGGCATTTTGAAATGAGACAGACTGGTATTTCTTGGAATGAGATTCTAGCCAGTAAAGGAAAAAAATATCCCTGAGATTTAAAAAAAATTTTTTTTCTGTTTTGAAAGTCCTTTCAACAAATTATCTTTACCATAGTTGTTGGAGCATATAAGTACCACTTTTTCTAACTTCTGTGAATGTTTTGGTTTTTTTTTTTTGGAAATTATTCTTTTTTTCTTTTTGTTTCATTTGGGTGAGTTGTCAACTTAATTCCAATGATATGTCAAGTGACAGAATGAATAATGGTGCAACAGCTTCGGATCAATACAGAAAAGATACGTGAGGTGGTGGGAGTTAAGATAAAAATTACTCAACACAGTGGTTCTTTTTAAGACCATTTTCTATATTTTCCCTCTTTCCTTCCCTCCCTTCCTCCCTTTCATCTTTTTTTCCTTCCTTCCCTCCCACACATGCACATGTTCACAGAAATACACATCTTCACAGGCAGAAACACAAAACCAGACACCTCTTGAATATTTACCCTCTGGGTTCAAGTATCCTCTTTTGGAGCACGTACAAGCAAACTTTACACACAAACACATGCATATGTACCCCCTTGTGCATATATCAGACATACTATGTTTCCTTAAAGGTATATTATTGTGTGAATTTTTATGTACCTGGATGTGGTGTGTGTGTGTGTGTGTGTGTGTGTGAGAGAGAGAGAGAGAGAGAGGGGGGGGGGGCGCCGGGACCAGGGATTGAACTCTGAACCTCATATGTGGGAAGCTGGTGCTCCACCACTGAGCCACATCGGCTCCCCTGCCTTGGTTATTTCGTTTTTTCGCTTCTTGTTTCTTTTTTTTTGTTTTTAGGAGGCACCAGGAACTGAAACTGGGACCTCTCATGTGGGAAGCATGCGCTCAACCTCTTGAGCCACATCCGCTGCCCTGAATGTGTTTTTTTGATACATGAATGCATGACTTAATTTTGTTCTTTTTAATGTGCCTGGCACATGACTCAATAAATGTTTGCTGATGGAAAGTAGAAAGCAAGGAAGGGAGAATTTATTTCTGTGTTATTGATTTGTTAGTAACAAACCAATTACTAATATGTTTATTTAAAAACTCTAAGATTGATAACACTATCATTCATATATATTTGTAGATGTGATGCATACACATGTATACCTGACTATGGCAGAAACCTCTCAGGCTTGAATTTTCAGCTCCTAGAAAAAAAAACTAACACATGGCGAAAAAGCAATAAACATTTGTTGAGTGGACAAATGCTACTGCCTTATTCTATGAGCTAGACAAATAGCTATCACCACAACACAGCCAGTCTTTGATTATCAACCTGAAGGGTCTTCGGTGTTATACTCCCACTAACACCCAATACATACTAGGTAGAAAGGATTTATATAACTATGTAAAAGACCAAGTTTCTAAAGAGATTCGTTTTTTTTTTTTTTTTAATTGTGGTAACATATACATATGTTATACATGCAAGACTTCCCATTTTAACTGTATACTTCAGTGGTATTAATTACATTCACAATGTTGTGCTACCATCATCACAATAGCCATCATCACCAAGGGTTCCCATGAACCCACACCGAAACTCTGTACCCATTTCCCCCTCTGCCTTGTCTCTGCTAACCAACCATGAATCTACTTTCTGTCTCTGAATTTGCTTATTTGTATATTTCATTTAAGTAGAACCATATGATATTTATCCTTTGGTGTCTGGCTTATTTCATTTGATATTTATCCTTTGGTGTCTGGCTTATTTCATTTAACATAACGATTTTACGGTTCATCCATGTTGTAGTGTGGATCAGAACTTCATTCCTTTCTATAGTTGAATAATATTCCACTGTGTGTATATACCCATTTTGTCTACTCGTTTATTTGTTGATGGACAATTGGGCTGTTTCCTTCTTTGGGCTATTGTAGATAATGCTGTTATGAACACTCGTGTATAAGTATCTGTTTATGTTCCCGTTTTCAATTCTTTGGGTGTATACCCAGAAGTGGAATTGCTGGATCATATGGTAATTCTGTTCAACTACGTACGGAACTACCAAACTGTTTTCCACAGTGGTTAAACCATTTTACATTCCCACCAACAATGTATAAGGGTTCCAATTTCTCCACATCCTAACCAACACTTATTTTCTTTCTTTTTTTTTTGGTTTGCAAAGTGGTATCTCATAGAGGTTTTCATAATGACTAAGGATGTTGTGCATATTCTCATGTGCTTATTGGCCATTTATATATCTTCCTAGGAGAAATGTCTACTTAAGTTCTTTGACAATTTTTTAATTGGGTTGTCTTTTTGTTTTGAAGTTCTTTATATATTTTGGATATTAAACCTTTATCAGGGAAGAGGATGTGGTTCAAGCAGTTGGACTCCTGTCTACCATACAGGAGGTCCAGGGTTCGATTCCTGGGGCCTCCTGGTGAAAGACAAACTGGTCTATGTGAAGTGCTGACCCGCACGGAGTGTTGGCTTGCATGGAGAGCTGGCGCAGCAAGATGACACAACAAAAAGAGACATGGAAGAGAGACAGTAAGAGACACAACAGACCAGGGAACTGAGGTGGTGCAAGATATTGAGTACCTCTTTCCACTCTGGAAGGTCCCAGGATTGGTTCCCAGTGCTGCCTAAAGAGAAGACAAGCAGACATAGAAGAACACACAGAGAGCAAACAGCAAGTGCAAAACAATGAGGGGCTGGGGGTTGGGGTGGGAAATAAACAAATACATCTTTTTAAAAAAATCCCTTATCATATATATGATTTATAACTGTTTTATCCCATTCTGCAGGTTATCTTTTCACTTTCTTGAAAATGTCCTTTCATGCATGAGCGTTTTTAACTTTGATGAAGTCCAACTTACCTGTTTTTTCATTTGTTGCTTGTGCTTTTGATATCTTATCTAAGAAATCATTTTCAAATCCAAGGTAACGAAGATGTTTTCTCCCACGTTTTCTTCCAAAGGTTATATGGCTTTGACTCTTATGTTTAGGTCCTTGATCTATTTTGAATTAATTTTTTTTGTATATGATGGGAAGTAGGGGGCCAATTTCATTCATTTGCATGTAGATATCCAGTTTTCCCAGCATTATTCCTTTCTTCTCCTATTTAATGTGGCACTCTTGTTAAAAATAAGTGTTTCTGGTAATGAAAGTTAGGAAAACTTATTCTAAGAGATTAAGGTAACCAGGGTTGCTAACGTTAAGTGAAGTGTTTGGCTAATTGAATTGCAAATCGTATCATTTGACTATTTCAAAGATAACCATATTCATCTGAAAGACTTTCAATTATTACAGCTAACTTCATTTCTTTCATACACTCTTTCTAGTGCCTATTCTCTTTTCCTCATTATGCATCTTAGTTTGTTTTAAATTCCTTCTATATCTGAGAAGTAACTGATCTAAGAAACTACTTAACCAGAGCCTTGCACCCAGCACTCAATGGAAAGTGTTTCACTCAAAAGCAAAGATTTATAGACAGTACAAAATCACGGCATATTAAAGTTAGCTTAAGTGCACCTTGTCCAATCCCCCTTATTTTAAAGTTCAGAGAGAAGTGATTTGCTGAAGGTGACCACGCCATGACGGAAGCCCACAACTCCCAATTCCTAAGTCAGCCTATTTTCATTATAAAAAGCTGTCTCCAACCTATAGTAATTTTTTTCACCAAAATGTTTTCCTTTGGGATCTTCTAAATTTCATACATCTTACCAAAAAGTATCATGTAGATACCACAATTAACATGTCCAAAATATTCCTGAGAAAAAGAAATCAGTAAGGCCCCGAGTCAGCAAAGAAGACACACCTAGAGATAATCGTGCAGAGTTTACAAACTATATTGTATCTAGTAGTCTCAACTGCTGGAAAGGCAGTAAACATCTAACCTTCAGGGTCTATGTGCTCTTTAAAGAGAGGAACTATGTTTCACTTTTATAATTTCAGTGCCAGACCAATGCCTAGTTTAGATTTACTTGGGCCTCAATAAACATTTGCTGGCTAGTTGTATGACTGGACACATGGGTGGACGAATTACGGCGAAAGAAATATATTTAAATCTTTGATGGGTTGATCTAAAACCAAGAACTGTAAGATTTGTAATCAAATTATATGAATTCCGGAGAAGGTGGGCTGTGTTTAAGCCAAAGACTCATAAAATATCGAGACACAAGCCAAACAGTAAATAGATTTAGGTTGTATCTTCTGTGATGCTTTAATTCCACTTTCCCCTCTGCCTTCATTCAGATTACTCATTCCAATCCATACTTAAATGCACACTTGTGGTCCTTTTCTATCCTGATACTATTAGAAATATATGGAAAAATATGCAAGGGCAAAGATCATAAGCCTAGTAAACAAGCACAATCAAAATAACCATGCTTACTGTTTATGCAGTGTAGCACAATTTAAAAGGCTTCTTCATTTATAATGTGACCTCATTTGATCTTCATAATAACCTTTAAAATCAACAGTTTAAACACTCCATTTTACAGTTGAGGATATTGAGATTTAGAGACGTGAAATAACTTTAAAAACATACTGCTAAATAACAGGCAAAGATATAAAACTTGGAATAAAAACCTTGAATAAAAAAGACACATAGATAGAACACTGAAAATACAAACGCTGAAATAAAAATCACTGAACAATCATAGTTTTATTCATACAGGACATTTTCAAATTGTGCAATGCTCTCTTGATCTCAGATTGCCACATGAATGTAAGGTCATCTTCAGATTAGTCAAGTTCTTGTAGCTGCAAGTCTAGCTCATCTTGTGCTTAATTTATCAATCTTACCCACTCTTTGTTCTCTTTAGGGATCAACAATACTGATCTTGAACACGCAGAAAAATATAGAGAGAATACTCAGAGTTTTCTAAAATTGAACTTACTAGCAAGCAAAGTATTACAATATAGGAGCACACATGGAAAAATTGCTTTTGAAAAATTTATTCCTAAAATTTTCCAAATACCCAACAGTACTTTATTTTTTTTTATTTTTATTTTTTTTAAAAGATTTTATTTATTTATTCATTTATCCCCCCCTTGCTGCTTGTGCTCACTGGGTCAGCTAACCACGCCGTGCGGGCGGGCTTGCCTTCACCATATGGTAAATGGGAGCCCTACTGATTGAGCCACAGCCGCTTCCCCCAACAGTACTTTAAAATTCAACTGGAACAGCTTTTTAAAAAGATAAAAGAGAATAGTCATGCCACTAGTCACTTGTCTCTCTATCAAGAAGTTCCAGTTTTTTCTAGTTATTGTAAAGCAAACTTAGAAGGCAGAATTCCATGTCAGATGAACTTATTTTCTGGGCCTTACCAAAATGAAAACAGGGAAACAAACACCCCTACAGATGTAATACCTAGCATAATTCATTTGTTTGTTCAATACCTTGAACACAATAAACTCTCACTGTGTGTGTGTGTATATATATATATATATAAAATTAAAAAAAAAAAATTATTTATTTATTTCTCCCACCCCCCTCATTGTTTTGTGCTTGCTGTCTGCTCTCTGTGTGCTCTTCTGTGTCTACTTGTCTTAGGTGGTACCAGGAACCGATCCTGGAACCTTCCAGAGTGGAGACAGGCTGCTCAATCTCTTGCGCCACCTCAGTTCCCTGATTTACTGCGTCTCTTATTGTCTCTCTTCTATGTCTCTTTTTGTTGTGTCATCTTGCTGTGCCAGCTCTCCACACAGGCTAGCACTCCATGTGGGCCAGCTCGCTGCACGGGCCAGCTTGCTTTTCACCAGGAAGCCCCGGGAATCAAACTCTAGTCCTCCCACATGGTAGATGGGAGCCCAATCACTTGAGCCACAATTGCCTTCCCTCAGTATATATTTGTTAAATAGAATTTTCAGTGAAAAGTTGTTTTTTGGTCCTTTTGTGTCTGATTTATTTCACTCAACATGATATCTTCAAGGTTTATCCATGTTTTTTAAAAAGCAGTTTTATTGAGATATATTCACATACCATACAATACATCCAAAGTGTACAATCAATGGCTTTTAGTATAATCACAGTGGTGTGCATTCATCACCACAAAAAACTTTAGAACAATTTCATTACTCCAAATAGAAAAACTCCACACACCTTAGCAGTCACCTCTCACTCTCAGTGAAAAATTTTGACTTCAACTGACATGACCTGAAGTTGCTTATGCCTTTGAAAAATAACTTTAGCAATAACAATCACTGTTTGTCCCTGCTTTTACAATATTTTGAGGTATGAGGCTGAACTACGTTTGTAGCATCCTGTTCCATTTAAATTCTCTGCGTACTTTCACTGAAGCATACTTAAAGGCTATAGAAGCTATGTGCTGGCATATCTCTTGGCAGTTTATCAAGACACACGGCATTCATGTCTCTTCAGCAACACAGAATTGTGGAACATAACTTTCAAACCAAGATGAAAGCTTATCTGCTCCCACTTCCACCCTGGATTTTTAAAAAATTTTATTTTGATTACTCTTATAGGTTTTACAATTGAAATATAAAGTCCTTTCTGCATGTAAAAGGCACAATGCCAATGGTTAGTCATCAACTACCTCATTTAGACAGGAATTGGTTGTTGAATTTGAAAACTTTAAAATGCAGTGGATGGTGGCAGCATCCAGCAACATGACAACATGAGAATGATGGAATGTTTACACATGTTTATGTATGTTTGTTGTGGTCTTTTTGCAGAATACCCATAAATAGATCAGTATACCCCACAGAATGCCGAAGAAAGTAAGAACACACTGTTGGTAAGGTAGATGAGGTCCAGAAAGGTTAAAGGATTTACCTGGATGGATAGTTACATAGACAACCTGGTATTCCAGTGAGTGCTCATTCTGCTTGCTAAGTCAGTTTGAATTTAGTAGATTCCCTTACCCAAGGGTCAAATGAACTTACCTAAAAAAAACACCTGTTAGATTCCCCTTTCCTTTCCACCCCACTGCAAAGATCATCATTCTGGACCTGGAGTCCTGCAACAGATTACTGGATGGTTCCTTCCATATACATCTCCCCTCCCAAACCACCTTGGGTACAACTACTTTAAAGCACACAAGTAAGACTTCACAAATAGTAGGCTTCTTCCTTCATCCCCAGACCACTTTCCTTCCTCTATCTCATAAACTTAAACAAATGGCTCTCTGCTGATCACTGATCAAATTCAAGCTCAAATGCCTGCTTCCAAACACAGCTATAATCTGATCCATTCTACCTAGGCACCCACTGTTTTAACTACAGTCTAACAAATATTCTTTGATGTGGTCTTAAAATCAGCAGTCCACCTTAAGTTTGGTCCAGAATTTTCTCTGAATTATAAATTTGAATAAAAATACAGTGCGTTTTCTATTTCACACAGTCTGAAAAATAAAGGTTTTCATTGATTTTAATTTGTTTCCCCCAAATAGCTTTCAAAATATATCAATGTCCAAAAAATTAAAAATGTTATTACAGTAATCATATTAAGTTTCCTAAAGAAATAGCTGTAGATTCTAGGAGAATATTACAAGGGATTTTAAAGGAATTTTGTGCTGAAAATAAGTGAGTAATTCTCAGCAAGAACAAAGCATCAGTGATTGAGAAATACACAAAAGGATATCTGTGAAATTAGTTCATAACAGAGTTGTTTCAAAATAGATTTTTTTGCCTGGACCCTATGTATATAAATATATTAATTAATGTGAATATAGAAGTTTTCCTCTTTTCTATATATTTTAAACTATCTGGAATAGGCATGGATTTTTATATAATGAAAAATATAGCTATCATTTAAGTTAAAATAGTATATTTTTAAATGGTTTCATACCCCTTAATATTTTTTAAATCTGAATTTATTATGCTAGTAGTAGGGACAAATTATACACAATAAAATATTTCCTGCTCTGGTTTAAAATATGCACTCTCTAAGAAAAATTTTTTTCAATGACCTGGAACCATATAACCTAATTATTCCATGTTTAGTTGTAAATCCACATGTTTAGTGTTAGTACTAATTTTTACTAGTGTTTTCTTGAAGCTGTAAACATGCTCTGGAATAACTTAGTTGGCAAATAATACAAAAAACTATGTGAGTTTGTGCCTAACCTAGTTCATTTAAATTAATAGTAGAAGATTGACTCCTTTTTATTTTCATGATTGAGGATGGTGTAATTCTTTTCTGTGGTTTTTATTTGGCTGTATATCAAAAAGTGAACACACTAGGCCAAATGTATAAGATCGTTAAGTATTCTGAATAACATTCCTAAAAATTCTCATGGGTTTATGTAATATGCAGATCAGATGAACTGACATGGCTTTCTAGTCTAGCAAAACATACAAGGATACAGTTAAATATTTTGGTTCTTCAGGGTAAAACTTAGGACGCTGCCTGGAAAATGGTATATAAAACCATTATTGCACAAAATTTCTCTTTAACCTTGAGTTAGGCCTTCCCATTTTGGTTTAGCCAAGATCAAGTTCTCAAGCAGTTAAGCATGCGTACTCAATGGAACCTGCCTTCACTTAGATGGTCTGAAAGTCTGGCACCTTTAAAATGAAATCCTGTAAAGGAGAAAGCCTGTCAGTATACACTCCACACCCTCCCCATGGATATGTGCAACTCTGTACAGAACAAGAGAGGGTCCTGCTTTGAATTTTCTTTTGTTGCCATTATTTGAATTTTTTTTGGTAGGGAAAAAATATTTTCATTTTATACATATGAAAATAAAATTTTTATCTTAGAGGAATTCATTGACTACTTCCTTCTAAGTAAGTCCTATCAGCTCTAAAACATATCTGGAATGAACCACTTCACCTTCCACCTTCACTTTTACCATTCTGGTCCAAGCCACCATCATTTCTTTTCTGGATTATTCCAATAGTTTCCTAATGGGACTTACTGCTTCCACTCTTGCTCCCCTCCTACTCTTCGTCTGATGCCAGTCTACGTACCATACGACAGTCAGAGTGACTTTTTAAAAGACGAAAAATCTGATCATGTACAAAAACCTCCAATGGTTTCTTATCACACTAAAATTAAAAGCCAGTTCATTCTAAGTCCTATAAATCCAGCAAAATCTGGCTCCCTACTATCTCTCTAACCTCATTTCCTACCACTGTTCTTCTCATTTACTCCACTTCAGCCACACTGGCCCCCCCCCACCTTTGTATCTTGACAATGCTAAACACGTTCTCAACCCAGGGCCTTTGCATTTGCTACACCTCTGTCTTGAATATCTTACCCCTTTTTACTGTGTGGCTTGCTTCCTCACTTTCTTCAGGTCTCTGTTCAAAAGTCACCTACCAGAGAGCTTATCTATGACCACTCTTTATCAAATAGCAGCTCTTCCCAGGTCACTCTTTATCCTTACTCTCCTTCATTTTTCTCCATGGCTCTTACCACCACTGCCATAATAACAATATATATTTATTTGTTTATTGTGTCTCTCTCCCCAACTAGAACATTAGCTCTCTAACTGCAGAGGTGATGTCCATTTTATTCATTGCTAATCCTTTACAGAACTTGACAGTGATTCATAAATATATATTACTATATAGAGATAAGTTAATACCACTAAGGGAGCACTACTGCCATTGTGGGCTGGAGAGTTCTTTGCAGTGGGGGCTGTCCTGTGTGCTGTTGGACAGCAGAAATTACTGGCTTAATGATGGATTAAAATGATCAGTTTATACTCTTTACTACCTATAATTTATGTTGATAATTTCAATCTGTTTTTAAAATATTTTAAAAATTAAAACTCTATAAAGCAATCAAGAAGGTATCCAATAAGATAGTTAAATTATTCATTTAGGAATTTCAATTGAAAGAAAGTACTGCTGTAAATAAACTGAAAAAAAAAGGGATTGCAAAGAACATGTTTAACAGTAACTCTGAATCACACATGCTTTAAAAATTCAAAAAGAAGAAAGATGAAACTATGAAAAGATGAATAATGAAGTCTATTACATTATGCACCAGTGAATATATGAAGTCATCAGTCTAGGAAAAATTCTCATGAGAATATATTATAGAGGAAAAATAGGCTTTACAACTGGATGCCATCTGAGTTAAGATTAGAAACAAAACAAACCAAATTAAATTGTTCATCCCCTAAAGAGAATGTGCTTAATCATTTTAAAGCTGAAGTTTCTTTTCTCATAATTGGTTGAGTTGTTTTCATGAGTCAGAAACAAGCAAGTTCATCAATAGAAATCTGACACAGAGACTGACCAAGCTGAAAGCACGAGTTAACACAAAACAAAAGAAACAAAAAGATTTCCTGAGTTTGTCAAGATTTAGTCACTGGAAAAAACCATAGCCAGATAGACTTGACCAAATATAACTATCATGAGAATATAATGGTAATTAAAGCAATCAAAACTGCTTTTGTTTCAAGTGTAATAAATGAAAATTCCTAAGTAACAGGAAAAAGTAGAAACAGCCACACATTCAGAAAATTGATGTCTATTTTCATTTCTTATCTAAAAAAAGTCTACCCTACCTACCTAACCACCCCTTGATCCCCTCCCCACAAAACAGAAATCATCTTTACAGTACTCATGAATTCAAAACCCTTAAATGAGAAAGTCCTAAAGGGACTTATCTCTTGAAGCCCTAGATGCAGTATAGGGATTTCAAGTAGCCTGTACACGATGGTTGCCTCTTGGCAGAGAATAGGGAATAGCAAAATCCCCTAGAATCATAAATATAAAACCTACAATTACGATTATTTAACAAAAATGGTTTCTGTTAAAATAGCTGATGGGAATTTCCCTCCTTTTAGATTCAGTGCCCAAATTTTAATTAGCCTTCATTAATAAGTAAATGTATTATGACTGTTATTTGATTGCATGTCAGTGGCCATTAGGCTTGTTCTTAAGCAAGAGGCTTAAAGGCAAGCCAAAGAGGGCATGGAATGAATTACAAAGAAAGATTAAGGAGGACTGTTTTAGTAAAGAGGTGATGTGAAGCAGTGTTTCACCTCAAATAAAGTAACCACAAAAGCTTTAAAGAAGTAATGGGTAGTTTGGACAGCAAGAAGAATTAAAGTTCAGATAAGATAAAATGGGTGAAGCCAAGTAAGGAAGAAGTATAGCACAGAATAGCAATATTTTTTAGTTTTATGTGCATCACCTTATCCGATTCTTTTAACAATTCTGTGAGATGGCAAGATCAGCTATTATTATCAGCCCCATTTTATAGATGAAAAAACTGTGGCTCACTTCTGTGACTTTTTAAAAACTTTTTTATTTTGAAATTATTACAAAGAGTAAATTTACAAAGAGTATATAGGAACTCTTCACCTAGCCTCACCACCCCAAACATTGCTTATTATTTTGATCTCAGGAGTAAGCAAGTCCCCAGAATGGGAATTTGATATTCCTTAGGTTATTGTGTGAATCTCCACCCACTGTGACAATGCCCCATGAACATTTGAACACATTTAAATGCCTTATATTTATGCCCAGGTGAGCTTCCTCCCATGTATCCCCTGTCTCTCACAACCTACACCAATGATCCTCCCCTGCCACAGTAGTAACCCTTAAGGGACCCAAAACTTCTTCAGAAATGAAGCCAATAAAATAGCCAAAATATGATTAATAAGAAAATGAAATAATGATAGTGTTAAAAATAAGAAATAAAACACAAACAATTTTTTTAAAATAATAAAAATATAAAAATTTGGGATAATAAAAATAATGAAAAAATATTAAAAAAATTTTTTTGACATTTTTCCTTTTATCACTGTAAGATCTGTTGTCCTATATGTACAGTAACATTGCCACATTCTCTAATAGATCAGCAAGAATCCCCCGAGTACAGGGGTAATGATTAGGGAAGAAAGATGGTCCATTGACAGGCCCTTGATATTGATGACTGTGCATTTGAACCTTTACTCTTGAATTGAAACTTAGCCTAGTATTATAGGGTACCTAAGAGTTGCCTCCTGGCGGCCTCCCTGTTACTCAAATGTGGCCTCTCTCTGAGCCAAACTTAGCCTATAAATACATTACCTTCCTCCCCAGAGTGGGACATGACTCCCAGGGATGAGTCTCCCTGGCACCAAGGGATTACTACCAAGCACCAACTAGCAATGCAACTGGAAAAAGACCTTGCCTAAAAGGGGGAAAAGGTAAAGACAAATGAGTTTATATTGCTAAGAGATTTCAAAGTGAGTCAGGAGGTCATTCCAGAGGTAACGCTTATGCACTGCTCAGCAGGATCTCTTTGACTGCCAAAGTAGATACTACCTCAAATAGTGGGGCTCCTGAGGGCTCTGGAGACATCCAGACACTACAGTCAGGGCAGATAGCTCAGGAGTTTGGTGCCTTGCCAGTGGGCCCTACTTTGGAATTTATGCTCCCCAGAGTGACAGAGTTGGACTCAGTTGTGGTTTCCCTACACATTGCTCTTCTGTCCTTCTATTTGAACCTATAATTAGTATAGAGTTGGTAGATGTACGTCCAAGAGACTTAAATCTTTGGGGTCTCCATGTGCCAGCTGGGCCCTGAATCTCAAAAGAGCTGCAACACCTACTCTCCAGTTCATTGGTCTCACCCAGGACAACTAACATGGAGGTGACAATGGACAGCTACCATACCAAGAAACAGAGAGACTACAACTATGAGCAAGAGAGTCCCATCCATCAGCCCCATGGGATCACAGCCCCCTCTCAATTACAGGTGGAGTGGACATTACCATCCCAGAATCCTCAGGATTGGGGAATGAACTATGGACTGAAGTAGACTTACAGGTATTCTACTATAGACTTATTGTGATTCTAGCAACGGAAGAAATTATATCATTGATGTGGAGGCCGTGACCACTGGAAGTTCTGAGGGCACAGTGAGGGAAAAACAGGTATAATACAGGTACATTTTTGGGACTTGGGAATTGTCCTGAATGACATTGCAATGACAGATACAGGCCATTATAAATCTTGCTATAACCTACAGAATTGGGTGGGAGAAAGTGTAAACTACAATGTAAACTTCAATCCACACTTAGCAGCAATGCTCCAAAATGTTTTCATCAATTGCAATGAATGTACCTCACTAATGAAGGATGTTGTTACTGTGGGAGAATGTGGGAGGTGAGGGGAGCAGGACATATGGAAATCCCCTATATTTTTTATGTGACATTTGTATAATCTATGTATCTTAAAAAAAAAAAAAAAAAAGAAGTAAGCAGGGCCAGGTCTGTTTAGTATTTGGATGAGAGTTTCCACAGCTTTTAATCAAGATAAGACATATTGCTAGAAAGATCTAAGATTCCTATTCCAAAACCAGTGTTCTATCCATTATATCACTGACTTTTATAACGAAACTCCTTACTCAGATGTAAAATTTTCTGATCAAGTAAAATTACCCAGAGTTCATTGGACATGACTACTACATTTACAACTCAAGAACTATAAGGTTTCCAAGAGTCTAAAAAGTTCTCTCTGAAATGTTCATTAGTGGTCCTGGTTAAAAAAAGAAAAACAAAACAAAACAAAAAAAACTGCTTTTATTTTTACAGAAGTGAAAACCTTAAAACTTGGGCTATGTATGATGGTTTTGACAAGAAGATTTAGAAATGGATTCTAAAATGAATAAGTTATTTCATAAAAAACACATAGACAAATACTATGGAATTACCTAACATGGTATCTCTGATGATCCAGACTATATTTCTGGGCCATTTTATGGGGGGTTAGCAGTTGATGTTCAATATTCCAATAATTTGATCTCATTATTTATGCTATAAATTCTTTGTTTCTGATTGAAAGGAAAGTTGTTTCTAAACTAAATTCCATTTGTATGTATATCCAGAGGATTTACCATATTATATATTTCTTTAAAAAAGATTTTGTCAATGACAGCTACCATTTCTTAAACACATCTGTGCTGGTCATTGAGCTAGCTACATAACACATTACCCAAATCCTTCCCAACAGTTTTAAGATGAAGGTAGAGATGAGGAATCTGAGATTCAGAAACATTAAGTAACTTGTCCAGAGTCACATACCTTGGACAAGTGGTAGACCTGGGATTAGAATACCTAGGTCTGTCTGATTGTAAAGCCCATCTGACCATGGTTTGCAGGCTAAAGAGAACACTAGACAGAAAATAGATATGCTGTGAACAGTTTGGTAAAAGATAAAAATGTTTACAGTCTTTTGTGATGACATGAGGAAAATGATATCAAGGTAATAAATAAATTGGCTGAACACTCTGAGAATATGTATGCACGTGGGGGGTATTTAGTTTACAGGTTTTAAGTGGAAGTGCACTGTGTAACACAAGATTGGGGTGGTTACTCTTGTCCATTGAGTAAGTAGCAACTAGACGGCTGTGTGGGAGGAGCAGGGTGAGAGTAAAGGTGGGGAGAGCAGGGGTTAATTAGCCAGGGGGTTAAAAAAATAGTTAAATGAAGCATACCCTGCTACTTCGCATACTCTCCTTGGCACAGTGTTCTCCAGAAGAGACAGAAAAACACATAGCCTGGATGGTACTTGTTATGACACAGTATTTTAATTTTTCAAGCAGCAGGATGGATATTCCTTAACACATTGAAAGATAATGAGTTCATACTATCTGCTACCACAATGTGGCACAAAAGAGTTTGTATCACAACTTCTGAGTCCATTTCATTGGCACAAATTAGAAATAAATAGATCGTATGAAAGAACCAGAATTTCAACTAGCGTCAGGCAAAATGGAATACAATTATTGCCAAATAGATTGGAACTAGCAAATACCTTTCATTTACCATACTGTTAACTAAAACAACCTCCATATTATACTACATCTACCTTAAATCAATAATTCTTTCTAGAAGTATATTTTTAACTTTATCAACCCATGGGGACTTGTTCACAGGTATTATTAGTTAAGGTTATTTTTGGCCACCTACAATCTAACCCCAAATTAAAATAGCTTAAACAGGACAGGAGTTTATTTTTTCTCACATAAAATGAATTCTGGAGATAAGTGATTCAGTCTTGGTATAACCTCTCTCTGAAGTCAACAAGGCCTCAGTTTCCTTCTAGCAATTACTCCGACATTTCTAGGCTGTGGCCTTGTTTTCATGATCAGTATGGCTTCTTGAGCTCCACCCTTCACACGAAATAAAGCATCCAAATGTAGAATGGAACAAATGGTGCATCCCTTCCTTTTTTTTTTTTTTTCTTTTTAACTGGGAGGTCCCAGGGATCAAACCCAGGTCCCTCCATTTGGGAGACAGATGCCCAACTATTTGAGCCACATCCGCCCCTATCCCTTCCCTTTTAAGAAAACTACTAGGAAGTTCTACATAATATTTAAGTTTACATTTCATTGGCTAGAACTAAGTCTATGACCAAACCTAGCTGCAAGGTAAGAACAGAAATGAGGTCTTTTGCCTGGATGGCAATATACTCAGCTATAAATCAGAGTTTTGTTACAAAGGAAAAAGGGGCAATGAATATTGGGTGGCAAATACCTGTCTCTACCATGATAGCATAACTGTTTGGGGTATAAAATTCATTACATGTATAATGATTTCCAGATCTGATTTTTAGAAGTCATAGGAGCCTCTAATGAAAGTAAGAATGGATATTCTCTTGCATCACATCATTCACCAAAAATTTCAAAACATTAATTATGTATTTTTAAACATTATGGGGTAACTTTAGGGGATAAGGGCAGCATTAAATCAAACAAATGTCTATTAACATTGCCCTAACTACAAAAAGATTGAGAAGCACTAGTGGAAGAAACAGATTTAACTGCATTTAATCTATTTGGTACCTTAGAGCAGCATAAAAACTCAAGGAAGGTGAAAAGAAAGGGAGCTTGACAAATGATTCTCTCCAATGGGTGCTTGAATGCCTCACCATTTTTTATTTATGTGTTTTGCATAAGAATGTCGATTGGCAGGATGGTGACAATCCTTTTGACCTAGTCTATTCTAACTCTTTGCTAGCAACCTAGATATAGCCAATGAAAAACGACCAATTGCAAGCTTCCTCTAAGAGAGAAAAAGATGATTGAAGCAGGGGCTGAAATGGTCCCAAGAACAATGAACTGGAAAGTAACACAATATCCTCAGAGCTGGATATAAATAAATGTAAAGTAGATTTTAACGAAGAGATCATAATACCTGAAAAGTACTGCTTTACTTTCACTGAAAAATACTGCTTTACTTTTTAATAGAAAATCTTTTTTAATGGAAAATCTTTTAAACAGATTTTTAATAGAAAATCATTTTAATAGAAATCTTAAAATTGTAAAAAAAAAAAAAAATTGCAAACCTTGCATACTTCTTAGGAGGTTCTGCATTTATGCAATATATGATTTTATCAAGGAAGATATAAGCAAAAATAATAGTAATAATAGTAATAGTATTAAGGTGGCATCCAAGATTTATTTGAAAAGGAACAGATAGGGTACATTTCAGGATTAATACAGTCTCAACCTACTCTCCATACATTCTAAATCAACAGTACTGAACAGTGACACCTGAATTTTAACCATCATCTAAATGCTTTGAAATATTCTTATATAATACTGAGACATTCTACACCATTAAAGAAAGACTGGCGTGAGCTGGGAGTGGGAAGACCTAGACTCTAGGTCTTCATCTGCCTGTAAGCCACGATGGGAAACTCTAGGTCCAGTCACTTCATCTCACTGTAACTGGCCTCTCTTCTTTAATATAGCTCTGACATTCTGTATGTATCCTGTATCTCAGTAAAGTTCTGGACTATTTAGGGATATTTCAAGGCCCTATGGCCTAGATTTAAGAGACCAGACGAAGTGCTCAAGTCTGCAGTGGAAAACAGTCTCAGGCTGTTTGCAATGATTCTTATATAGAAGAAATATTACTGTGAGATTCAAGAGACTTCTAACTTCTGGGCAACACCCAGATGTTCAAAACAGTAAGTGTGTGTTAGGATCACGTCACCTGTAGCAATAACACAGCTAATTAATCTATTACATCAACTTTCTTTACGCCTCCCATCTCTCACACACAGGGCACTTGAGCTAGGATATCAGGAGGTCTGGGTCCTAGTCTTGGCTCTTTAACTTATTTCTTATGTGGCATTGAACAATTTATAGCACCTTTCTTGCCCTCGGTTTTACCTCTGTAAATGGGGATAATAAAACCTTCCTCACCTACCTGATTAGGTCCTTATGAGAGTTAAAATAAAAAATGAGATAACTCATATAAAGTGCTATGCAATCGAAGATGGTATATTATTTTACTTGTATTAATATCTACAGCGTGTACCTCAGAGGGTGCATGTTAAGTATGTGACAGTTACTTGTGCCTTGTGGCACTCTGCAAATGTGTGCTTCTCCCACTGCTGGGATACTGATAATGGAAGAGAGACTGTGGCATTCATAAGAACTTGCACGTTTATAATATAAAGGAAATGGAATTCCAGGTTCTTTTTCAGGAAAAGTTAAAGGGTAGGAAGAGCAGCATGATTATCGATTGAAATAACTCCTCAAGGGGCACAATACAAGAAACTGAAGAAGACTGACCAATGAACTTTGCAAAAGATACCACTATGCAATTTATATGGAGAGGCTGAATATTAAATGTCTTTTTTATTTAAAAAAAATAAGATATAGGTTGAAAGCCATTAGCACACAGTTGTTTTAAAAATAAATATATCTGAGAGACTGTAGAATTCAAATTCATGTAAATGTTCTTTGAAAATAGGAACAAAAATTTCAATGGATGCATGAGTCATATGAACATGGATTAACAGAAGGAAAAAGGGGATCTCATAATCAAATAATGTGCATTATTTGTATCACCACAGATTCACACATTTTCATTGTATCATTCAATGCAGACTCACTTGTTAAATGAAACTAGACATTCTATAGTACAAGAAAAGTCTTTGGTATTCTGCTTATAAGGAAATAATAGAGAGGCTTCAAAATGTATGTAAATTTAGTGGACTAAATTTAGTAGCTAATGAAGGTAGTAGATAGCTTCAGTAGGAAGGGAATGTGAACATATCTTTACATATTTCTTGAGAGAAGCATATCCTAGCCCATTAAATGGAGAAAGAAAAAGTATCTACCATGTCCCCATTAAAAAGAAACCATATTTGGTATGCTTGTGACACTTTTAAAGAGCATATTATGTGGGAAAACAAAATAAACATTTAACCTGGCAAATGAAAATGGATTTGGGGTTTTTACATTCTTGGCAGACAGGTAGAATTAAATTCGAGTCAAGTATGCAGAGAAACTAATATAGTATTTAAATATTTGCTTAAGTAATATAGTATTTAAAATAACATATTTGAAGAAACGTTTTTGTTGAAATGTTTTAAAGTTTTAGTAAGGATATTTCTTAAGAGAAAGAACTTGACTGGAAGCACATTTTATTTTCTTCTTTGTCATTCTGAGAACTTTAGTGGGATTTTAATCTTCACTATTTCATTAGCCATTTTCCTTTAAGTCTAAGATAACTGTATAGCAATCCCTATAGTTTTTTTTAAAGGAAATTAGATTTATCTTACAAAAAATCATTTTTGAAGTAAAATATTGATACTTTTAAGATTAACCCTAGTACATTTGTAAGCATGCTATAAATGTTGAGTGGAATGGATGGATGGTCTGATTGTAGCAAGCAGATAAGGCACTGTCTGACTACATCTCTGCGTGGCTATCCCAAATGTTTCCACATTAGGGTGGGTACAACATGACCCTGCGTTCTAGCCGCACTACCAAGTCCAGGACTGGGCACCTGACACAAGATGGGTCAATCAGAGGCCATTTTCTGAGATTTGAGATTGGTAATCCAGAGTTGGGCCCACCTCTTTCTAGGTGATCAAACTTGCTTGGGAGCTGCAGGTGGCATGCTATCCTTCAAGCAAAAAAAGTGGTTCAGCAGGGAGAGAAAATAAGCCTCTGTAGAGAGAGAAGCAGAGATAAAAAATAGTTACAAAAAACTGATTTCATCAGTATCTGTGTTGTAGTTTCTGAGGCCCAGCTGTATTCTTATTCCTGGGTTGCTTGGAAGATATAAACATGAAATTTGTCCATGTGTAGAGTTAACTATTTTTCTAAAAAAATATATCAAACTGAATATAAGTGAATATATATTTAGCTTGTGATCCCCAGTATCTACACAAATCCATGATCTTTGTACAATCTATGTGCCAAGCGCAGAAAGAACAGTGGTAATTCCTACTGAACACAACTCCCATGACAACTTTGTTTCATCATCTTAAAAAAAAACCGACCTATTTCCTATATGTAACAACACTACTTTTTTATCTTTAACTTACCATCAGGACATTGCTAGAAATTTGAACATAAATTAGATAAAGGCCTAAAAACTATCAAAAAGTCCTTTTCCTCAGTAGAAACTACAATCTTGCCACATAACCTTATAAGAAATCAGGTAGAGGTGCCATATTTTATTTAATATTGGTCTCTAGTACTATTTTTCCAGAGAAAATAACCCTGATAAACAAGTTTCTAGAAATGACAAGCAGTTACATTTCACTGAAAATTTGTGAACAAATAAAATTCACATTTATAACTAAAATGCAGAATACCCCAGTTTATAAATATATTGTAGCCTAAAAGTTAGTTTTAAATTCAGAATGCATATTTCCATAAAAACACCGTTGAAATGGTGGTTAAATTCCCATGAATTCCACAAAAATCTCATTAATCCATATATACCTGGACTATATACTCAGTTTGTACAGGAATCAGAAGGGGCATGATTAATAAAGAGAATTTTGTCCTCTTTCCATATAGGCCAGTATTAGGCAAATTTCTGAAAACAGAGTTTGTCTCTGTTACCTTCTCACTTTATTTCTGAAATCCTAACTTCCTAACATCTTTCTCCCCATTTTTCTCTTTCCCACAAATACACAATATGGCACATTACTTAATGTTCCCTACTCTTCCAATTTCTGTAAAATTCAAAACTACTTTATCTCTACTCTTTGCTAACCAAAATTCTTCAAGACCGAGGGTAAGAACTCATATTCACACTAATATGTAAATAACTGAGTGTCCTTGCTCCTTTAAATATTTTTAACATTTATGAAAGAAAATACGGTAATCTCTTATCAATTATGGTTTTGTGAATTTAAGATAATGAGGTTTCAAACTTGTAAACAAAATATTTTAAATTGTTTATCTTTCTTAAATGTGTGATTCTGTTAAAAAATTAACTGAAATGACCACAGAAAGGCAAAATATTTTTATCAGACTTGATATGAGGGAGGCTTATAAACATATATAATAAAATTCAAGGACTTTCTTCCAATAAAGGCCAGATTGAAAGAAATAAGAAACTTTCCCACTACTTTCCTCATCTAGGGGTGCATGTACCCATGACTTTTTTCCTTCCTAGAATTTATCACTTTGTAACTAGAGTCTAGGCTGGTTAGTTAATCTCTCTGTGCTTCAGTTTTCTCATCTGTAAAGTGGGGATAGTAAGAGAACATACCGTGTGGGTAGGTTGTGAGGAATAAATATAGGAGATAATAGGTCTTGGGGTTTAAAATAGTGCCTGGCATGTAGTAAGAGTGTTACTATGTTTATTTCTCTTGCAGACAATTAATTCTGTGAAGAAAGTAATTATATTATAAACACTGCTCACTATCCCCAGGTGACACTTACTGGGTGCTCAAAGCATATTTATTAAATGAATAAAATACAAATCCAACTTGAAAGTTGCAAACTTGAGACATATAGGTTTAAGTTTCTTCAGAATTTAAAAATAACTGCTAAAAGATATAAAAGCAGGCATTCTGCTTCTGAAATAAGAGGAAAGTGAATGGGTAGGATAGCATAAAAACAGAAAGAATAAAGTAAGATGAAAAAGTATATTCAAATATATCTGCTATCCATCAATAAAGGTAAATAGGATAATAGCATCACTTAAAGAAAAGATTTTCAAATTGGGGCAAAATGCAAAATTCCATTTTATATAGCTGTTAACAACAGTCATGCCCACACTATTTGGCTAAGAAAGATTAAAAGTAAAGATAGGCAAAGCTATAACAAGTCTAGGTATTAATCAGAACAAGAGGGCCAGTTTTACTGCAGAAGGGTCTATCCATAACAAAGAAAAACTCTTAAATTTCTCCCTCCTAATGCAGGAGCACTAGACTATATATATATGGTTGGAAATTAAAGGAGGTCTCACAGAAACATTACAGCAAAGGAAGATTTATTTTTTGGGGGAGGGGAGGTTGGTACTGGGTATTGAACCCAGGACCTCCTACATGGGAAGCAGCCACTCAACCACTTGAACCACATCTGCTCCCTGATTTACATTTTTTAAAAAAAGATTTTATTTATTTATTTCCCCCCGCCCCCGGTGTTTTGTGCTCACTGTCTGCTCTCTGTGTGTTCTGTGTCTGTCTGTCTTCTCTTTAGGTGGCATTGGGAACTGATTCTGGGACCTTTGGGAGTGGAGAGAGGCTGCTCAATCTCTTGCGCCACCTCAGCCCCCTGATTTGCTGCATCTCTCACTATCTCTCTTCTGTGTCTCTTTTGTTGCATTATCTTGCTGTCCCATCTCTAGACACAGGCCAGCACTCCGTGTGGGCCAGCTTGCTTCTCACCAGGAGGCCTCGGGAATCGAACCCTGAACCTCCTATATGGTAGGAAGTATCCGCTTCCCTGATTTTTTTAATATACCTTTCAGTTTCTGTCTGATTAGGTAGGAAAAAAATATGGATGTTCCAAATTACCTACTGAAATGTGAAAGACATAGAATATCTATTTATATTTATTTTTTCAATCTAAAAAATGAATAAAATTTTCATTGGAGTAATACTGTTGTTCTCAATCAGTTCATATGTTCAGTAGTCAAATTTGGAAAGCGAAGCATCATGGAGAATAGTGCTTGCACATGGAGGGGCAGATGGTGGCACAGTCATGCATTTGTTTACTTTGAGGATATTGTAATTCAATGTAATTTATTTGGTATAGGAGGATGTTTTTGCTGTGGTCAAGAAAAACAACAAAATACTTTGAATTGAGATATAGACCTATATTAGTCTGCCAAAGAAAGGGGTGCTGATGCAGCATACCAGAAATCTGTTGGCTTTTATGAAAGGTATTTATTTGGGGTAAAAACTTAGTTACAAGGCCCTAAAGAGTCCAACTCAAGGTTGCTTTCTCACCAAAGTCAGTTGCCACATGTTGAAGCAAGATGGTCGCTGATCTCTTCAAGGGTTCAGCTTTCCCCTCTGGGCTTCCTCTCTCTCAGCTGCAGGCTGGCATAGGGCTTGTCTCTCAGGGCTTCCTCTCTTTCCTGGCATAGGCCTCATTTCTTCCAGGCTTTCTATATCAATCTTGGCTTTCTTCCCAAGGTCAGCTGCAAACTATCATGAATGGCTCATTTCTCCCTGAGACCCCAGGATCAAAAATGACAGAGCTCTCTCTCTTCCTGTGTGTCTTCTTGAGTGAGTGTCCATTTATATCAGCCCACCAAGTGTGCTGGGACTCAACGTGAGTCATGCCTTACTGATGTAGCCCAATCAGAAGCTTTAAATTGATTTTATCATGTAAACTTAATCAGAGGCCCCTCACTGAATTTAATACAATCAAAGGGTATCATACCCATAGGAATAGATTAGTTTACAAACATAATCTTTCTCTTTTTGGGATTCATAAATAATCTCAAACTGCGACACTACTCAAAAGTTTACAGGTTATTTCCAGGCAAAGCAATTTTGAAAGAGTTATAGATAGAAAAATAAATGGAAAAATAAATAAATAGTGATAGAACTTAAAGACAAATGAATATTTTTCCTGTTTAAAAGATAAGTGTTAGAAATTTGCTAGCTTTTCTGTGACCATTGGTGCTACTAATAGATATTTTTGAAAAAATAAACATAATTTATATATATTTCAAAGAAGAGAGGTGGGAAAATAAGTGCTTTCCAATAATGAAACGGTTTGGAAATGTTTCATTATTATTATTTGTTCAGGTAACATATTTTTTGAACACTTATATAGCTAGACACTGTTCTGGGCACTGAAGAAAGACAAAGCCCCTGACCTTCTGGAGCTTACATTCTACTGGGGGGAGACAGACAATACACAAATAAACACATAAAAGATCAAGGATGGTAAGTGCTATGAACAGTAATATGACAGAGTAAGGTGACAGAGGATTGGTGTGTCAGAGGTTTTCTTTTCTATGGCACGGCAGGGAAGGCCTATCTGAAGTGATATGTGAGCAGAGATCTGAGGAAATTGAGAGAGCTAGAAAACAGTATATGCAAAAGTCTCAAAGTGGCAATGTGCTTGTCACTTCAGGGCCACTGAGAGCTGATTGCTGAAGAAAGATGAAAATGAACAATTGCCCAATGTATTTGACAACAACATAGGTCATTAATGACCATAACAAGAACAATTTCAGTAGGGTGGTAGAGATAAAAGCTTGATTTGAGTGGGTTCTAAAGAGAATGGGAGGGAAGGAAATGCAATCTCTTAAAAGTTACACTGCACAGGAGAGCAGAAAAACGTAGCTGGAAGGTTTGTTTTAAGAGAGGGGAAATTATAGCATTTTTGTGTACTATAGAGAAGAATCAGCAAAGTAGGAAAACTAATAATACAGAAGAAAGAAGAGACAATTATTGGAGCAATGGAATCTAGGACACAAACAGAAGAATAAATTTTAAGATGTTATTCACAGTAATAAAAGAGAAGGTACAGATACAAGGTGTATCAGTATTATGGTAAGGAGCTTGTGGAAGTTTGATTCTGATTGCTTTTCTTTTCTCAGTGAAACAGGGAGTGAGGAGAAGGGGGGAAGTGTTAGAGGATTGAGGAGAGAAGAGAAGCTTTAGTCTTTAAGGAAAGTGGGGGATGTATTAGGATTGCTGGTCTATTTGAGGTTCATGGTTAGAAATGTGAAGTAAGACTAGTCAGTTTGACTGTGTCTGCTCCTGAGGAATAGACATAATGTAAAGCAAAGAACTGGATTTAAGCATGCTGGAGTTTTACTAAGCAGGCATAAATGTGAGCTCCCCAAATTTTATTGATGAGGGTCCATGATTTAAAAAAGTTTGGACACTAGAATGATTAAAAGGATTAATAATGATGATTTAATTGATACATACAAATCTCCCTACCCTGTCCATGGACCGTGTTAAGAGAGTCACAATATAACCACATACTAGGTCATCAATAAAATTCTAATAAATTCCTAACACTGAAAATAATATAGCCAACAATCTGACTACTACGCAATAAAACAATACTAAAACACCTAATAAAGGTAGAAACAAACAAAATGCCCAGTCATTGGAAAATGTATATCTATATATTTTAAATATTCTAAATAAATTAAGCCAAAGGGCAATTCAAAAGAACAATTACAGAACATTTACAAAATAGTACTTAAATCATAAGAATATTATATTTTTAAAAAACTATGAGCTATATCAAAAGCTAGACTAAGGAGAAAGTTTACAACTTTAATACTTCCATTATTAAACAAGAAACAAGAAAGACCATTTTGCTATTTAGAACCAATGGGGTGAATGTATTTGAATTTTTTTTTTAGTATTTGTTCAATTATTTCCTTAGAAGAATACTTAGAAATCAAATTTCTGGGCCAAATGACCTATAGATTTTTAAAAAATGTGTTTGTTAGATATTGTCACAGATCTCTTGAGAAAGCTATATCAAATTATGCTCCCACGAATATATGAGATTGTGTACTTCACTACTCCCAAGCAAACATTGGATAATTTATGGTCCATTTAAACAAAATACATTTTCCAGCTTAAATAAAATGTGAAGTCGTTTTTGTAGCTTTGGTTTGGTTTCCAGGGGGAGAAAATGAGATCCAATATTATAAAATGTATTACAAATGATTTCTAAATCTTCCTGCAGATGGCTCTTCCTCAGAGAACCCATAATATTCTTTGAATAACACCCAGATATAACTAGCTGGCCTACTATTCTTCTGTGTGAAAATACCTAGTTCCACCCAAGTGAATGGAATGATTTAAATACCATGTGATGCTAGTAGAAAAAATTGTTAGAAAGATTTGAAGTCCTAAGATGACTGATATCCCAAATTCCAAATAAATAAAAAATTAGGCCTTCTTGATGAGTTTCTAGGATTCACAAGGAAAGTGTAAGCAGTATTTAATTATACATTAAGGTACTATATTTTCTATTTCAAAGCTATATGAAGGTTTAGGGAGTGGATGTGGCTCAAGGGGTTGAGTGACTGCTTCCCACATGGGAGGTCCCGAGTTCAATCCCCGACCCTGGTACCTCCAAAAAACAAAAACAAAACAAAACAAAAAACTATATGATGGGTTTAACAATAAGAATTTCTTAAAATGATGGAAAAAACAAAAATCAAAATCCAAGATGATCGAATAAAAATTTCAATTCAAGTTTTTTTTTTTTCTTATGCAGTGCAAGTTATAAGTGTCTCATTAGACTATTTTATTGTATTGATTGTAATGAACTTTTTGTTGGGTTACAAGGAACAAATCTTCAAAGATTAAAATATCCTCCCCATTAAATCCAGATAGAAAATAGAAACTTTACAGAGTTCTTTTTTAGGGAAAAAAGGTTTCAGTCCTTCTCTCTCTCTCTCTCTCTCAGATAATTTCTACAGATACAGTAGGAATATAGGAATATTCTTTGGATATATTTGTATATCTACTGAATTTTGATAAAGTCCTATTTTAGTTATTTAAAAGAACACTGGTAAACTTTTACATAATAAGGTAACAATCATCCCAGTGTTTTTGGACTTTTTGATAGTGTGTTTTCCCCAAGTTGGTCACTTCTGTAGTAAGAGCTTCTCCACATATGAGAGAGCATTTCAATATAGTAATTATTAATAATGAATGTCTTCTACTATTTGAGGTAGAAAATAATTCTATAAGAAATAGAACTCCTTTCTACATTTAAAAGTAGGATTTAAATACCCTTGCTGTTAATACTTTTTACATAGCTACTTAAAAATTAAACTTAACACTTAAAAGACTTATTACATAACTATGATATTAATGAGATGATATGATACATGATATGATATTGTGGGAGCAAATAATTTTCAGAAATTCTACTGCATGGCAAACACCACACTTAGTAACTGAATATAAGACCCATGTTAGTGATGGTAATAATTAAATAATGATGGATGGAATACACCTTTTAATATTAATTACAGCCCAGTCTATCAATACAGTACATAAGAAAGATCAATGCAAAATTAACTTTTGTGCCTTTGATGATGTGTTGGTAAATTGTTCCTTAATATTAGAAGGACTGAGTGAAGCAACAGGTTTCTTTTTGCTTGAAGTAGAATGAGTAGAGATGTAATATTTCAGAGCCACAATAATTCAACAGTAACTTAAGGCACCTGCAAATTTGAACTATTTACTAGGTGTAAATATGCCCATAACTAAAAGAACCGTCCAAAAGATGTATTAAATGGATCAGAGAAATTAACAAGTCTATGGCATTATTTGAATATGCTAAATCATAAATCCTTTTAATAGTGAACACATGAAAAAAAAATGCAGCCTTTATTGCCAAATATTATGTACAGGCAAATAGAATGAACCACACAAATGGAATTGATCCTTTTTGGGGAAAAAAATCTACTAATTGAAACTGGAATCAATGCTCAGGATCAGCCTAAAGGCTAATTTGGGATGATGCAAGAAAATAATGAAGTACTGTGGTCAGAACTTCTATTACTACAACTATGGAAAAGCCACTTCTATAATTTGAACAGTAAGTTTATTCAAGCAATGACACCATTAGCAACAAGAAAGTCGACCTCTGATTGTATGGATTAGCCAGTTTCCTTGAGCATCTGATTCCTTAGATTTCTTAACATATCTGTGCATCAAGCAGGTTTGTACATATCTGCTGGGGCCTAAATAATTGCCAACCTGAAAGAAAAAAAAAGTTGATCCCATCTTGACTTTCACTACCTGAGAATTGGAGCCAGTGGTTGGGTGGGGGGGCGGGGATTGGGGAGAGAGTGGTTTATAAGCACCAATAATAACAACTTTACTTATTTGGGGTTTTTAACAAGGAGAGATATTTTGTAATTTCATTTAAATTCTTCTTTTCAACATCTGGAAACATTGCACTATCTAAAACACTGTACTTTTATAGCTGGTGTTAAAAAATCATGATTGCTATGTATTTGACAATTTGATGGTTCTTGATGGCTCTAAAAACTTGTGGGGTTTTTGGTTTGTTTGTTTGTTTTCATAGATAATTTATGGATTAAGATCAAAGGCTTTATTAAATTTCTACCTTGGGGAAAAAAAAAAAAAGAATTGCTGAAGAACTCCTGACACTAAATGTTCATAAAGGTACATGACCAATTACAATATCCTTTTTGCAATACTATGTGTGTCCAAAGAAGAAAATAATGTTATATATTTGGTAACTATATTTTTTAAGAAAAATAGAAAAAAATCAAATTATCCAAATGACAGATCCATAATTTTCACATTGATATCAGCTATAAAATTATATCTATTTTACTCATCTTATGTAGACAAATATTTACTGAAAATTTATAATGCTTGAGACACTGTGTTAAGTGTAGAAGATATAAAAGTAAGTAAGACAAGTCCATGCTTTCAGGGAGCTTATTTAATAAGGCAAACTAAGAAAACACAACTAGTTGTACCATAACCCATCACATACTGAAATATCTGAACTGAGATGTTGCCCAATGGAGAAAATGTAGGGGATGAGAAACAAAGTGAATGAATATTTAGGAAACTGTAAGTCCAATGGGGTTCCTTAATTATTGTGTGTATGCACACGTTTTGGGAGGAGTACGGGAAAGGAATGGGGCAAGGAATGGTGGGAGATGAAGATGGGAAGACTGGTTGGGGTCAGATTATGAAAGATGTATTAATACCATGCCAAGGAGTTAAAACTCTTCTGTAGAAAATAGAATCATGAAAAGCAGAAGCCTGGTAGGATCTGATCTGCCTTTTGGCTGATGCTATGAAAAAGTTAGATCCAAACAGACACCCAAATGTAATGAGTTACACTGATTACTAAATATTTATGGCTTAATTCAGAATTACTAATTTTTTTTAGGAGGTACCAGGGATTGAACCCAGGACCTCAAACATGAAAAGCAGGCACTCAACAACTGAGCTATACCGGCTCTGCAGAATTTCTAATTTTAAATGAGAAATATAATGATTTAGAAATAAGCCAAAGTGCATTAAATAGCTTGATATGCAAGATTTACCATAAACTGGTGGCAACAATAAGAACTGAACTAAAGACAGTTCCTTAGCATAAATGCAGATAAAAGAAGAGAGGGAAATTATCTAAACTTAACAAGCAATTATCTGTTAATTCCACTAAATGAATTGAAGCATTAAAAAGGCAAAAATCTTGCCATAGAATTACACTTATTTTCATATTTAGAAGTACCAACGTGTTGAGATTAAACCAATAAAGATAAATAAAAGCCAAACTATGCAACAACACTCTGCCCACCTACTGTGGGGAATGTGGGTGAAGGGGAAAGAATAGGGAAATATAATCCACAAAATATTCTGGGGCAATTAATATTTTGGTTATTACAACAACCACATTTTGAGAACTATAAACATTAAATGTAAATTAGTGGCAATTCCTGTGGTGGTCTTAAGTTCAATGACATCTTAAAACTCTTCTCTGCCAAGGTGTTTTATAAACAAGTTGGTGGACTGATGTCTAAGAAAGCCCTACAAATGTATCTTTTAAAAGAAAAGGATTACATTTTAAAAAGCACAAATTGAAAATATCTGAGAAAGAAAATATTGATTGATTCTTAAAAAAAACAAAACTTAATCGAACAGTATAATCAGCATGTGTTAGTCAACTATTCATTGACGCAAGACTAAACACACCAGCCCAGCAAGGCCTGCACACATATGCATTAGCACCAGTGGACAGGAATGCTTACAGTTTGCAGTGCCGATGTGTATCTTTACCTTAAGAAATGCCTCTTTGCTTTACTACAGCTGAAACTCCTCTATGTGTGGAAGGTAGATGTCAATGGCAATCATTGTACCTGTATTTTACTACCTAGTCCTGGCTTAAAATATTTTGTCCCCAGGGTAACAAAAAATACTTGTGCACATCAGATCAAAAGTACTGATTTGGATGAAGGGAAATATGATTACTATGAATATAGTTTATGCTGCCACCGGGTATTTTGTTCCCCAGCAGACTAGGGTATGGGTCAGGGAGAGGAAACTTTTTTCGATTTCACCCAAGACAAATCGTAAAGAATTCTAAATAGCTGTGAGGGTGGAAGACAAATGGGAATGTTACTAAAATTGTTATCATAAAGATGGTTATCTGATTAATCTTGTTTTAAAACTTTTTTACAGCAAAGCAGTAACCCAAGAGATTATACATACAGAAATATTAGCAAATGATTTTAAAAAAAGAACAACAATCATTTGGTTTTTTCCTATGTTGAACCACTCTCATATTGCTAGTGTCACACCCCATACATGGGGGTACTCTAATCAAAGCTAGTCTGACTCCCCTCAGTTAGAGCTCATGGTTCACAAGGTTTAAGAAAAATTTAAAAGAATCCCTTGAGAAACATCTGTCAGTTTTGGTGTATTATTCTACAGAATGATAAGACCTTGGTAAGAGTTAGGGAATGTTCCATTTTTATACCACTTGCAACTTATTTTTCATCTGATTAATTGAAAAATGCCTTCTCCAGAACACAACTTTCCCAAGTTTAGATAAGTTTTTATGACAAAAACAAAAAACAAAAAAACACAGATCTTTACTACATATAATTGGAGGACATCTACGTGCAGATGAAAAATAAATGTGATGGATTTTATAAAGTCACAAACGGAAGTTAGCTTCAGAGCCATATATTACACCTACCCTTAGGTTCTTCTAAAGTCAAGTTAGACTCCCTGTTTTGCAGTTTCTAGGCTAGAAAAACATGGACTAAATTACATTAATCCTGCTTTGTATAGTGAGATTTACCAAAACTTTCCTGGAGGTATTTCTACTAATAGTCCCTAAAGAATGAATCATAAGGTATTTATTACCTGAACAAAAATTACTTTTAAAAGGATAAACAGACTTAATGATGTATTATTCTGATGAATCTCTTTCAGAAACTTACCCAGTTGTATATCATTGTTTTATGATTTAAACCTCAGCCTAGTGCAGTTGTTTTATTTTGAATCTCTTCAGCAGACCAAACTCAAGTTTCTAATTGATATTACAAAATATTTTCTCATTTTTAGCAATCTATATTTTTGCCACCTTACTCTTAACCATTTATAGGCAAAAATGGTATTGCTTTGATAACAAGGAAGCAGATATTTTATATGTGTATTAGTCATGTTAATTCTTCTATGTTATGTCTGTTCACATCCTTTGCCAATTCCCTATTGGAATGTTTCCTTATTGATTTTTTTTTTTTATTGTGGTAAAATATATATAACATAAACTTTTGCCATTTTAACCATTTCAAGTGTAGAATTCAGTGGCATTCATTATATTCACAATGTTGTGTAACCATCACCACCATCTATTTCCAAAATATTTCATCACCCCACACAGAAACTCTACGCCTGTTAAGTAATAACTCCCTGTCCTCCCCATACCCCCCCCACCCCTGCCCAGCCCTGGTAACCTCTAATCTGCTTTCAGTCTCTATGAACTTACATATTTCAGATATTTCATATATGTAGAATCACACAATATTTGCCCTCTTTTGTCTGGTTTATTTCATTTGGTATAATTAGTTTTCAAGATTCATTCAGTGTTAGCATGTATCAGAACTTCATTCCATTTGATGGCTGAATACTATTCTATTACCCACATACCCACACCACATTTTGTTAATCCATTCATCTGATGATAGATGCTTGGGTTGTTTCCACCTTGTGGCTATTGTGAATAATTCTGATATGGATATTAGGATACAATATCTGTTTGACACCCAGATTTCAATTCTTTTGGTCATATACCTAGGAGTGGAATTGTTAGGTCATACGGTAAAAGCATTTGTCAAATGCTTTTTCTGCATCAGTTGAGATGATCATTTGTTTTTTCCTATGTTGAACTACTCTCATATTGCTAGGATTTTCTTATTGATTTTAATATATCTATATAAATGAATAATATTAATACTGTCATATTTTTATGCTGGCTTGCCTAATAATTTTGGTGCTTTTTTGACATACAGAAGTTATATATATTTTTATGTGATAAAAATTAAGTCTTTTCCTTTGTGAGTTTTTTCCACTGATCCATATGTTGAACATTTTCCTAAATAGGCTCTAAGTAGTCTTTCAGAAGATTTTAAAAGATTCTGCACCTCTCTGGAAGAATTCACAATGTACTACATAGCATTCAAAAGCTGCTGAGAAGTTCTAAAAGAAACCTCTTAATTTTTTTTAACTTAGCATTTCACAAACTTATTTGACTATAGACCCCTCCCTGACCACTATTCCTGCCCCACAGTGCAAATGTTAACATCATGAGGAGCAGAATTTCTGAAAAGCTTGTTAGGAAAACAAAAGCCTAGAAGGTATATATCATTTTACAAATATTGGTATGTATTGTGAAAATTTTGATTTTTACCCACAATAAAAAATAAATTAAAAAAAAAAAAAAAAAAAAGCCTAGAAGGGGCTTCCACATCCCAAAGTTGATATTTACCTGTATTTATTCCCAGTTTTTTAAAAAAAATCACTTTACTTTTCATAATGACCTTAATTCTTTCATCTGCCTTATACTTTGAAGTGAAATATAAGGTTAGGAACGATCGTTACCTTTTTCTTTCTAAATACTTATCCAAATGTTTTGGCATTTTTTTCCCTTTGATCTCTAATGCTACCTTATTGTGACTAAATTATTATCTATATTTAATGCTGTTGTTCATCCTCTTCATTGACATGCCTGATGAGTCTTACACCACATATCAGTCTCCTAGGGTTACTGTAACAAAGTACCATAAACCCAGTGTTTTAAAGCAACAGAAATATATTCTCATAGTTTTGGAGGCTAGGAATCTAAAATCAAGGTGCCCAGCAGGCCATGCTCCCTCTGAAGGCCCTAGGAAAGCACTCTTCCATGCCTCTTCCCAGCTTCTGGTAGTGACCAGCAATACTTGGGGCTCCTCTGCTTGTAGCTGCATAACTCCAGTCTGTGCCTCCATCTTACATGGCCTTCTTGCTTGCGTTTCTGTCTCCATGTGTCTGCTCTTCTCATAAGGACACTTAGAGCCCACCCTACGCCAGTATGACCTCATCTTAACTAAGTACATCTGCAAGGACTCCTTTCCAAATAAGGTCAAATTATGAATTACCAGGGGTTGGAATTTCAACATATTTTTTTTGCATTACATAATTCAACCTATAGCATTACCAGTACCACACTAGTTTGATTATAATATCTTCATGGAATGTTGTAATATCTGGTATTATAACATGAACTCTGCCCTTTACTATTCCACAATGAAAATTTCTTGGTTATATTAGATAAATTTTAATAGCATTTTAAATTTTAAAAAAACCCTGCTAAGATTTTTGTTGACACTGCATTAAATCAATAAATTGATTTGGAAACAGTTGAAGCATTTACCATATTTAGTCTTTGTATCCAGCAACATGGTGCTTATTTATAAGACTCCTCATGTTTCAATAAATTATTAAGGGAAACAGATGTGGCTCAAGAGATTGGACTCCTGTCTACATATAGGAGGTCCAGGGCTTGATTCCTGGGGCCTCCTGGTGAAAGGCAAGCTGGCCCGTGCAGTGAGCTTGCCCAAGCAGAGAGCTGGCCCGTGCGGAGTGCTGGCCCACATGGAGAGCTGGCGCAGAAAGATGACGCAACAAAAAGAAACACAGAAAGACAATAAGAAATGCAGCAGACCGGGGAGCTGAGGTGGCCTAAGAGATTGAGCACCTCTCTCCCATTCTGGAAGGTCCCAGGATTGGTTCCCAGTACCGCCTAAAGAGAAGACAAGCAGACACAGAAAAACACAGAGAGAGCAGACAGTGAGCGCAAAAACAATGGGGGGTGTGGGGAATCAATCAATCAATCAATCTTTAAAACTGAAAAAAATAATTAAATATTACTTAGATATTTCTCTCACATTTCTTGTTATTATGAAGTTCATCTCCAGGTAATTTGTCACTTGTTGTATCATTTTGACTGACTTTCTCTTCATTATTTTTACTTACCGACTCTTACTGACATATGGGGGAAATTACTGATTTTTTGTTTATTTAATATCCATCTGATTGAAGTCTTTTATTTGCTGTAGTAATTTTTGATTGTTTCACAAGTTTTACCTAAACTTAAAAAATTATCTTCATAGAATGATAATTTTGTCTTCTGCCAATAGCTCCACATTTTATTGCACTGGCTTGTATGCTTTGAGCTCTGCTGAATAAAAGTAATAACAATGGGCATTCTAAAATTCAACAAAACTATTAATGTTTTAAAAATTCTGATGATGTCTGGTCATTTGAGTGAGATATTCTTTAACACGATATGGACATATTCTTCTATTTCTAGTTTATTGAGAATTTAAAAAAGATGAGGAAGTGATTTTTGTCATAGGTCTTTTATCATCTATTAAAACAATCTATGGGATGAGAAAGAGGAGATGATGCTGGATGTATGTAGAATGTTTGATAAGGTCAAATGTAAATATGTGGTAATGGATGGTCTTTATGGTAACACATTATAATGCCTGTAACAAACATTGTCATGCAATTATGACTGAAATCAGTAGTGTAGGGAGATTAATGTCCGTTGGAGAACAGTTAATGGATAATCTAAGGAATGTATAACAATGATTTTGGTGGTAGATAAGGATTGCAGTTAATAATATAAATGTTAGAATGATGTTCTACTACAAGGTGTTAAGAATGTGGTGATACATAGGAAAATATAACCAATGTAATTTATAGACTATAGTTAACAATAACATTATAATGTCTTTGTGGTAAAAGCAAAGAAGGTACTGTATTAATGGTAAAGGTCAGTAAAAAAGAATATGGGTTTTAGTTTTATGAGATATGAATATGATTAAGTATTTTTTTCTCTTCTTCATTTTTTTTTTCCATTAAAAAGGAAACCTTGCCTATGTCATTTAATTAATCTCTGTTCATCTGTGTATCTTTTTGAACACCAGAGGAACAACTGAGTTAGCTGTTGCTAATAGATGAGATAAAAGAAATTTTTAGGATTAATGTTTCTATAACTTGTTGAGCTGCCTTTTTCTGTAGTTATATTTTTTTGAATTTGAAATAAAATTTGGATTTAAAAAATCACATGAATATTATTCTCTTACCTAGTTATTTGGTATAAAACATTAAAATAATTTCTACTATTTGAACATAATTGAACTTATTAAATGAATTCTATTCAGTCATGGTATATTCCTTATTATATAATGCCAAATCAAAAGTGCTAATATTTTAAGATTTCTGCATCCATATTTATAAGTGAGATTATGGTACAATGTTTTACCTTCTTCTAAGCTTTGTCCAAAGTTATGCTAGCTTTGTAAAATTTAAGGAGACATTTCCAATTTTTTTCCTATGCTCTGAGCTAGATAGCATGGTAACTATTTTATAAATGCTTAAAAGAGGTCTCTGATAAACTGATTTGGACTCAGTGACTTTTCAGGACATAAATATTTACAATTATTTTTTAGCATTTCTTCCATGTTTACTTATCTATCTGGGATTTCTACTTCCTGTTGAGTAAAAATTAATCATTTATATTTTCATAAGAAAACACCAATTTTATCAAGAATTGAATTTTCAGAGTCTATGATTATATCTTTACTCACTAACCTTTAATATCTATGTTTTTTGTGTGTTTTTCATATTTAGACTTGTCATAGATTCATTCCATTTTCTCTTATTTTTGCAAATAATTTATTAAATTGATAAATTCAATTATTTGCTTTCTAACTATATCTGGTTTATTTTATAATTTCCTTTTTTCCTGTACTCTGTTGTATTGGTCAGCCAAAGGGGTGCTGATGCAAAGTACCAGAAATCTGTTGGTGTTTATAAAGGGTATTTATTTGGAGTAGAAGCTTATAGTTACCAGGCCATAAAGTGTTACTTTCCTCACCAAAGTCTGTTGCCATGTGTTGGGGCAAGATGGCGGCCAATGTCTGTAAAGGTTCAGGTTTCCTTTTCGTCTTAAGGCTCTGTGGTCCCAGCTTCTTCCAATCTCACTGTAGAGTGGGATAAGTCTCATCTCTCTCCCAGGGCTCGTTCCTCTCCAGGCTTAGCTGCTCTGCTCTCTCCACAAGGTCAGCTGTAAACTATCAGGCGAACAGCTTGTCTCTCTTTCCGGGGCTTCGGCCGTGTCTAATGAAGCCTTCTCTCTTTCCTCACGTATCTACTTCTCTGTGTATTTACTTCCTGGGGCTCCAGCATTAAACTCCAATCTCCTTTCTCTGCTGTATGATTTTTCTGTGAGTCCCCACCCATTGGAAGTCAATGTTCTACTGATGTGGCCCAATCAAAGCCTTAATCATTATTTAATCAAGTAAAAGTGAAACCTCTGAATCCAATATAACCTAATATGCCCAGAGGAACTGACAAGTTTACAAACATAATCCAATATCTATTTTTGGAATTCATAAACAATATTAAACTGCTACATTAATTTTGTTGTAAAGTTTCTCATTTTAGTTGAATGTTTAATTTATTTTCACTTTTTCCAATATAATAACAAAAGCCTTAAATGCATAAAGTTGCCTCTTTTTTCTCATAAAGATTTGTACACACTTGTAATTTTATACAGAATAATCTCATTGCTATTGTTACTTAAATAGTCTGTGGTAGACGGTTTTCCATTTACTTGTTTTAGTCCCTTAATAGGTAGTGTTCTTTTTTTTTCTTTTCTTTTCAATTTTTAAGCTGTTAGGGTTTTGTTTATTTGTTTAACCTTCTGATACTACTATCTAGGATGTTTTGTTTTTTCCCACTCTGGTAGGACAGTAAGGCCTGTAAATTTTTGCATTTTTTGAATTTCTTGAGTGTGTGTCTATGGACTTCCATTACCAATTACAATGCAATTCTGAAACAAGTTTGTTCTCTAATAGACACCAGCTGCAAGTCTGGGGGTCCCCACCGCTCCCATATGTCCGATAATCTGCTAGAACGACTTGTAGAACTCAGAAAAGTGCTATACTTATAATTATAATTTTATTATAGAAAAAAGAATACAAATCAAAAGGAGCTTAAAGAAGAGATGCATAGAGTAAGGTCTGGTTCTCAAAGGCAAAGTGTCTGTGTCCAGTCAACACAGAGTCAGAAAGAGTCACCTTCTTGGCTGATGTGTATTATCAATCATGGAAGCTCATACGAGATTCGAGGGTCTACAGCTTTTTATGTGGGTACATTACATAGGTGTGATCGATTGAAACGATGTCCATGTGGCTGAACTCAATCTCCAGCCAGCCTTTCCTCCAAGGAGGCTGAGCTGATATGATGTGGATTAAAGTTCAACTTCCTAATCGCATGGTTGGTCTTGCTGGTGGCCATTTTCCCACACTAAGACTACAAGTGAGGCTGACCCCAACCTGAGCTCTCTTGTTGGCATAAACTGTCAGTTGTGAGATAGGAGGGGAAGGTGAGGGAGAGCACCATGAATAACAAAACACAATTCCATGGATAAAGAAGTTACCTCCCAGGAAGCTGGGCAAAGACAGGCTAAGTTCCGTGTTATACTCTATGTGTGAGTGTGTATGTGAGAGAGGGAGAGAGACCCGTAATACAAGCAAGTTTTATAAAAAGTCTACAAACATGTGAATAATAGGTTTATTTTAATGGTTTTCAATTTTTAAAAATAGTAAAACCCTTTCTTCAATGATGATTTACAGACCCAATATGTAAAACTGAAGTTCTTCTATTAAAGAAGGGGTGGGGAAGGGTGGAGGCTAAAGCCCCACCAACCTTCTCTACACCTTCCCAAAATGGCCCAATGGAATCTTTGGGGTTACCTGGAATAAGGTTTTAAAAATTGCTGCTGATTTATAACATGTTCTATATGCGTTTATTAGATAAACTTAAAATTTATTTATTTATTTTTTTGAGGTACTGGGGCCGGGCATTGAACACAGGACCTCATATGTGGGAAGCTGGCGCTTATCCACTGAGCCACATCAGCTCCTCTGAGTTAGTTTTTTCGTTCGTTTGCTTGTTGTTTGTAGAAGGCACCGGGAACCAAACCTGGGACCTCCCATGTGGGAAGCAGTGCTCAACCGTTTGAGCCACATCTGCTCCCCTAAACTTAAATTTTTATTATTGAAATATTTTTCCACAACTCAATCTGTTATAGACTGAGAATGGTGTGTTCAAGTCTCCAAAACAAACATTTTCCAATGACTGTCTCCCCACAATGCCAGAAGATTTTGCCTGGTATGTTTCAATGCTTTGGAATTTGATGCTTAACATTTTATATATAGGTATCATCTATTAATAATATAAAAGTACTGCCTTTACTCCATTTTAAAACTTTTTCCCTTGAATTCTTCTTTCTCTGAAATGAGTATTGCTACCACCAGCATTTGAGTTTGTCTTATACATACTTCTGATTGTTTTTTTAACTTTTGAAAAGTTTGATAAAATTATATTTCTATTCTTATAGCATATAATCATGGACATTGGATATGTATGTAAGTATGTATAAATATATACAAATGTATATACATATCCGTTTATATTATCTATGTATATATACCTAGACACTGTATATGATATACAGTATGAAAATTCTATACTTAATTTCTTGACCCCATATACATTTAAATTTCTAACTTTTGGGGGGTTCGATGTTTTAACTAAACCTTTTTTATATTTGGTATTTAGAAACTTTTATCTTTCTGGGATTAGCTTTTTATCTTTTACATTAAATCTTATCTGAAACATTATTTTTAACTCAATCTTACAGGCATTTTAATTTACTTTCCTTGTAACTTTTAAAAAATCATGATAGGTAGAAACAGGAATAATAAAAAGAACACATTTAAAAATGAGAACCTCTACAGCCACTCACCTCTCTGGCTTCTTCAATGAGTTTCCCAGTCCTCTTTCCTCTAAAAAACCATAACTCTGGGGCTCAAAACACCCAGAATTATAACCTCATTACACATGGGGCATCATTGAATTTGTCTTTCATTTGGCCTTTATAAGAAACTCTGTGTTTTAAAATCTATGGCTAGTTTATTTCAGGTTAAACAAAAAATCAGATGGCCCCTGGAGATCTTATTCAATTTAAAGCTTATTAAAACATTTTTAACTGCCTCTCTAGGTTGCAGAATTTGGCCTCTAACTTAACGGCATAAGATAACTTTCTGGGCTCTGCCCTGTTCAAGATGGCAAAGTAAGATACTTCAAGGTTCTGTTCCCCGACAAAAGCTTTGAACAACCAGAAAGAACTGGCAGAAACATCTTTCTCAAAGCTCTAGAAAACAGTTAAAGGACTGTAGTAACAGGGTGAGGGCCAAATCAACATAAAGACTACTTAAAAACATTAGGTTCTCCTGACTCCCCCAGCCGCACTGGCTTGGCACTCTCACCTGCACTCTCAGTACAGATTTCTAGTCTTGGTTCCTGAAGGAGTAGAGTAACCCTCATGCACAAACTGGGAGCATATATGTCTGGCTCAGTATGTCTGGTGGTGGTTGAAGGACACGCCATCCCAGAACTTGCCCAGTGCATAGAAGGCAGCTCACAGAGCTCTCCTACAGAATGCTATGGGAGAGAAGTCAAGTTGTGCTGCTGGGGTAAGGGATTGTCAACTGTAGGATATATAGTATAGAGCCTGGGTCCCTGAGGAAAATGCTTCCTAGGGAAGAAGGGACATTCAGATCCATGGAAATGGGAAATAACTAGGACTGCATGCACATGCTTAAGACAAGATGCATGTGCAGAAAGGATCAAGGAGGCCCTTATTCTTTGGCCTGGAGCTACCAGTCTAAACTGACTGTATGGATAAGCCCTGAAGGAGAGCACTCATATAGGTCAATCTGCAAAGAATGGGAAAGGTATTTTCTTTTTAAAAATTTTTGTTGTTGTTAGCTTCAGTCAATCAAGGAAAGCTCTGTCATAATACTAGGTAGATACAAGGAACAGATGCCTCAGAGTCTAAATTCAAGTGATAACATATTAAAATACTAAAATGGCCAGGTTTTAACAAAAGGTCACAAAACATTCAAAGAAACATGAGGTAATGGCACAGTCAGAGGAGAAGAGTAAAGCATCCTAAGCCATCAGTGAGGAAGACCAGACCTGGAACATACCTGAAAAAGACTTTTTAAAAAATGGTTCCAAATATGCTCAAAGAGCTAAAGGAAACTATAGTCAAAGACCTAAAGGAAATAAGGAAAATGACAGATGAATACAAAGAGAGTATCAATATAGATGGAAATTAGGAAAAGGAACTAAACAGATCTGAAGACCACAGTAACAAATTAAAAATTCCCTGGAGGAGTTCAACAGCAGTTTAGAGCTGGCAGAAGACAGTCTCAGAGAACTTAAAAATAAGAAAACTGAAATTATCCAGTTTGAGGAACAGAAAGAATAAAGAGTGAAGAAAAGTGAACAGAGCCTCATGAGACAAACTGTGGAACATCGTCAAGCGTACCAATATATACATTGTGGGAGCCCCAGGAGGAGGACAGAGAAAGGGGCAGAGAGAATATCAAAAGAAGTAATGGCTGAAGACTTCCCAAATTTAATGGAAGACATGAATATACACCTCCAAGACACTCAATAAACTCCAAACGGGATAAACACAAACAGAGCCATGCTGCAGCATATTATAATCAAACTTTCAAATGCCAAACACAAAGAGCATTCTGAAAGCTGCAAAAGAGAAGGAACGTGCCACGTATAAGGGAGTCTCAATAAAATTAAGTGCCGATTTCTCATCAGAAACCATAGTGGCAAGAAGGCAGTGGGATAACATACTTAAAGTGCTGAAAGCAAAAAAATTGCCAACCAAGAGTTCTATATTCGGCAAAGCTGTCTTTCAAAAAATGAGGGAGGGACTAAGACATTCCCAGATAAACAAAACTTGAGGAAACTCACCATCACTAGACCAGCCTTACAGAGATGCTAAAGAGAATTCTGCAGGTTGACAGGAAAGGACAATAGACATTAGACTGAAGTCACATGAAGAAATAAAGATCTCTGGTGAGGGTATGACGGGGAAATACAAATGCCATTACTATTCTATTTTTTATTGGTAACTCCACTTCTTACAATAGAGATCTAAAAGGTAAGTGAATAAAATGTAATGATAAATCAGTGATTGTGGACTCATAATGTATAAACATATAATTTGTGGCAAGAACTACATAAAGGTAGGATGGTGGAGGGGTAAAGGAACATAGTTTGTGTATACTATTGAAGTTGTTAAATTGTTATCAATGCAAACCAGATTGTCACAGATTTAAGATGTTGAATTTAAGTCCCATGATAACTATAAAGAAAATACTGGAGAAAATGGAAGCTCAGAGAGACAGTAATTAGAGTACAGGCTATCACGTGCAGGGGTCTGGGAGAAGGGGAAAGTATTGCACAATGGGTGCAGGGTTTCTGTTTGGGAAGATGGGAAAGATTTAGTAATGAAAGGTGGTAGGGAGAGTACTACAATATTGTGAATGTGATTAATCCCATTGAATGGTATGCTTGAGAGTGTTTGGGATGGGGAAGTTTATGTTATACATATGTTCCCACAACTGAAAAAAAAAAAAAAGAGCAACTAAAGAGACAATGATATTTAAAAGCAATATATGATCTTAGATGGGATTAAGCAAAGGAGGAGAAGAGGCTCCCTTGTACATAACATGTTCCTTCTCTTTTGTGGCTTTCAGAATGTTGTCTTTGGTATTTGACATTATTGGGGCAAATGAAAAATTGGAATATAGACTGTATGCTTTATGTCAATGTTACACTTCTTGAACTTGATAGCTGACTTAAGGTGGTTATATAAGTGAATATACTTGTTCTTGGGAAATGTACATGGCAGGATTAAGTGTTCAAGGAGCATGATATATACAACCTACACTCAAGTATCCAGAGAATAGATTGGTAATCAGACAGACAGACAGATAGATGGACAGTAATGTAGAATGATATGGCAAAAGTGCAAAATGTCAATATTTGTGCATTTGGGTATGAGGGGGCGGTTAGGGGTATGTTGCAGTCCTCTGTATGAGTCTGTATTATTTTTTTATTTTTAAAACATTTTTTTAAAGATACTTAGATTACATAAATGATACATAAAAAATGTAGGGGATTCCCATATGCCCTACTCCCTAACCCTCACACACTTTCCCACAGTAACAACAACTGTCCAGCAAGTTTTAAAGTATTTAAAAATAAAACATTTTTTTAAAGCACAAGATAAACAGTTACTGGGGATTTTCAGCACCCAATCTGTTTAAAGACCACTCCCTCTGATGAGCTTGAATCCTTGCTCTCTTGTTTACTTATATCAATTTGAGAATTAGTTTGAAGGTATAGTTCACCCATTCTATTAGAGATACACCCAAGTACTAGAAATTTGGTGTTGGAGAAAATCAAGAGTCAGCTATCATGACTATGAACAAGCAAGAAGAAATGGATGTAAAAAAAATACAGACCTTTTTTATATTTTAAGTCATATAATACAAAATACTCTTGAAGTAAATTATGAGGTAAAACACAAAGCCAGACACACATAGAAATCATCTGAAAACAACAGGAAAGAACTCTCCATTTTTCATATGCTTGCTTAATGTTTTGAGAAAGAGATAGGGTCCCAAGTGAGTTTCTGGCCATAAAAATATTTCTGTTCGAAATCACATTTAAAGAAAAGAAAAAAAAAAAGAAAAAAAGAATGAAAAACAAAAATAAGCTTTGTTGATAGGTCTATATCATTTAATACATTCTAGGGAGGAGGTAGTAAACAAAATTTCTGCAACCATAAGTGATGCTTGGAGGAAAATTAAATCACTGAGTGATGCCAGGACTGATTATTCTACTGCCCTTTAAAAGCAAGAGATTGCAGTCTGTGAGTCCAAAGTGGTTTCATATGGACTGCCACAGTTGTGGTTTACGCTTGAAACTATAACCTGTCAAATTAGAAGCAGGCAAGGCCTATGCCCTTGACGGTTCCACTTTCTACTGTCTACATTTAAGTTATGTCTACAAGTTCAGCATTTTTTATCCAGTTAGACGCTGTTATTTGGATGAGTAGACTCTCAAAACCACTCTTCTTTATTCCAGTTAGAGACGATTTTATGATATAAAGTTATGATATAAAGGTTGATGAAATGCCTATCCAATTTTTGTTGTACAGATGAAGCTGACTTTCATTCTTTTTTTTTCACTATTGATATTCAATTATTCTGGTTCTCACTATATAATATATACCATCACTATGGAGGGGAAGGTATACAGATTGCGTTAAGTGCCCAAGCTTTTTCTATCCTGTATTTCCAAGTCATTTATTGATTTTTACTTGTATCTTATTGACTCATCATTTTTCCAGATCTACAGTAGCCTGCTATTATGTTTTTAATGTTAAAGTGCTCCATTTCTTCTCCTTGATTATGGAATGCCCTTCTGGGCAACAGGCCTGGTTGACAGAGATTTTCCCATCAAAACTGAAAAGCTACTTATTCTATTTTGCTAAAGTTTCATGTAGAGTTCTCCCTTAATGAATCTTTCTTAATGCCCATTTTTATAATATAAAATGTTTTAAAAATAAAGCATAAACAATATTTGCTTTCTGTGTAATGCATCGTAAGTGAAACCATGCCACTAAATAGTCATATCCTGTTTAGGCCATAATGACATCAGAAATATATGTTTATCATCTGCTTTGGACAACTTGGTATGTTTTTGGCCCAAGGCGAAGTTGAACTAAAACCATTTGCAGTTGCCCAAAACCAAGATAACCACACATTTCTTAGGTAATTGATACCTAAAAAGAGCATTGCCTTTAGATCATAGTTCATGATCTAAGCACACTAATTCTTTAAAGAAGGTCATTAGAGTTTATAAAGCATGTATGTCTATTGGACTTCCTCCAAAATTTAACATGAAATAATTCTATTTCAGCATGCATAGAGACTATGATAAAGTAGGCACTTAGAACAATCCTTGGGAGTTCTGAAATTACCTCCCTTGTGTAATTTAAAGAGAAAGGGAATATAGAGATTTCTTACATGCAAAAGTATAATGGTAGCAATAAGAATGATAAGCATCCTGTCTTGTATTTTGGAAGGCACTCAAATCAAATGAATCATTTTTTCTTAAGTATTTAAAGAAATATTAATTTTATGTATAGATAGCTAAAGTAAGTAGAAGGCATACAACTTTCTTATTCATTGTTGAAACAGATCCAGGGAGTCCAAATATGTGTCACTGACTTTGTGTTACATGACATAAAGTATGTAATTGCCCTGGATATTACCCTAGCTAGCGAGTCCAGCCATAAGTCTGCAACTATAGCCTGAAAAATAGCTCTTCATGCATATGCCTACACAAAAGCAGCAAAGAATTACCTTTGCCACAAAGGTAACTGGATGATTTAGAACAATAAAAATATCAGTAAATAGTTGATTATAAATTAGCTTTTAATAAGCGAAACAATATTACTAAATGCAAGTCCAAGAAGAAAACTTAGAGAAATCTACTCATTTTCAAAGGAGGAAACAGAGAAATGGCAAACTGAAGTCATCTACTGAAAATGACTGAAGGCAGAGCTTGACTCCCTCTCTCTAGGGCTTACTCCAATGTACTATGCTGTCATACATAAAACCAAGACTTGGGGGCTCAGACAACATCTAAGTACACTAGACAGAAGCAAATAGCATGCGCACTATAATGGTTATTCCATTACTGTAAAAAGGGAAGAATGTACTCTACCTCCATTCTCTCTTGTTTAACTTCATCAATTTCATCATCTTCAAACATTGCCAAGAGTTCTCCTGTCTGGTCAATAGAGTTGAGGAAGTCTTGAGCAATTTTTTGTCTTTTGTTTGTGTTACTGCTGCCACTTAATTTGTCTTAATTGAGATAAAGGAAAGAAAAAGAAATGTGCTCAATAGATTTATATCAGCACCAATCATTACACATACTGAATAATGCATATGAAATTAAATTTGGGATTCTCTCAAAATAATCTTTAAAAGGTGCATTCTTGTATCTAAATATATATATATAAGTGTAAGTAACCTGGAATTAAGTCTTTCATTTATTCATGTCATAAATAAGACTGAAATAATAAAACCAAATTCTCAATTCCACAGTGTGAAAGAGCTGAACTCCCATACCAACAAAAGAAAAGGGGCCTCTCAGATTTGGAAAAAGGATCCTGCTATGTAATATTTATAATAGACACATCTTAAACAAAATGACAATAGAAAAAAGGATGCATAAAGATATACTAGGCAAATGCAAGCAAAGGAAGCAGGACTGGTAATATTAATGGTAGAAAATATAGTTTAACACCAAAAGCAATAAATGAGACAGGGTGGAATATTATCTATTAATAAAGGGTTCAATCTCCAAAGAAGGTTGACAATCATAAACTTAGGTACTGATAGTAGCAAAATGAATATCACAAAGAAAAACAATAAAACAAAACACAATCATTGTGAGATATTTAGACATTTTTCTTTCAAAATTTCATAACTTAACATAAGACTATAGAATATTTTTTAAAAAAATCTTTTACTACCTATCTGGATATGAGAAACTACAATATTCTCTTAGGTCCATAAATATTTTTCTTGATTTTTCTTGTTTTCATTTTAAATTTTATTCTAAAAAGTTTTTTTTACAGATATCTATATAATTAAAATGCATAAAAATGATATCATATATACTAGTTTTTGCTTATCATTTACCATCTTCTTCCCATTTTTGTTATCAGCCCAGCTCCAACCCCATATGTAACTCATGTTAACCATCCTGTAGGCATCCATTCATTTATTTCTCAATGCTCATATAAAATATATATATACCTAAATATGCATATACATATTTATATATAGTCATTTATAGGAATGTTTTATTCATTTTTTGCCTAGAAATGTTATAATTTTTTTTTTGCATCTCACTTTTCTCAGTTGATGAGGAAGAAAACCATCTCCAAGTCAAATGGTATAGCCCTAATTCACTCTTTTTTTTTTTTTTTCAATTGTTTTATTTGGGAAAAGTGCTTCTTACAAAAGGGCAGCTGCAAAATACAGAGACCTCTGCAACAATTACTTGTTTTTTCTTAAAGTGAAAGAATGGGTGGGATCCAAGGAATCAAAGCAGTAGATGGACAAATCAGGAGCATCTCCAAGCTATTTTCAGGAAATAGAGCAACAAAATGCAAAGCTAAAATTTCCGATTAAGGGATTCTTCTAATGACTTAACTTTAGCTCGCCTCATGGATGACCACCCCCCTACCCCTTTAGTGGAAAAGTGTGACTTATTACTGCAAACCAATGACTCCACTACAATAAAACACCTTAGAAACATAGTTTTGAATCACATCTGTCTACCTGCAAAGCTCAGGGGTGGAAGGAGGCATATACCCACAAAAACAAACACACAAAAAAACCAATAATAAAACCCCTCACATGAGGCCAAAGACCTAATTCACTCTTTGTAGGAGCTACATAATACTTTATGGCATGTATCACAGCTTTCCAACCTAGCCCTTATTGATGGACACATATTTCGGTTCTAGTTTTTGACACTGGGGGTAAGGCTGCAATAAGCATCCCCATTTCTATAGAATCCCATGAGTAGGACTACTGGGTAAAGGCACACAAACATGCTAAATTTTAATAGATGTTATGAGATTGCTTTCCAAAGAATTAATCTTTCACATTCATAACAGCAATGAGGGTCATCATTTCCCCACAGGAGAAAAGTGTGATGGGTAAAGAGTGAGATATCATTGTGATTAAAATATTTAATCTCCCTAACTACCAATAAATTTATGGATTTTTTCATGTTTGTCAACTATCTGGATAAGCCTTCCTGTTAACTGTCAATTTTTACCCTTTGCTGATTTTTCATTTTGGTGGTTTATTGTTTTCTTTTCAGCTTAAAAGAGGTCTTTTATAGTAACTCTGACACCTGAATTAAAAATGTTTTTTCTATTCTATCATGTGTCTATTGATTTTAGGGCATCTTTTGCCATCAGAGTTTTAAATTTTTTATTATCACATAAGTTCATCTTCTCTTTTATAATTTCTTTTTTGAGATGATGTTTCTCTACTCCCACATATTATAAATATAATGCCCTGGGTTTTCTTTTCAGATTTTGATTGTTTCGTTTTTTCCTTTTACATCTTCAATCCATCTGGAATTTACTTTGTATATGGTACATTTTAAAGTTCACTTTATTTTTCTGACAAATGGAAGACGAGTTGTCCAGTTCCACTAATTAAATAATACAGCTTTATCAAGTGTAATGAACTTTTGTCATATTATAGATTCTGAAATATTTCAGATTCTAAGACATTCACTGATCTGTATTTCTTCTCCTACATGATATCATAGGCTTTACAGTATATTCTTATTCTTTTTTCATATTTTTCCTGGCTATACATGGGCATTTATTCTCCCATAGAAATGTTAAGATCTTTTTATAAAATTCTAAGAAAACCTCATTAGCATCATATCCAAAGCTGCATTAATTTTATTTATTAATTTTGGTTGAATTTATATATTTGTGATATTATCTTCTGTCCAAGAACATATATCTTTCAGTTCTGTTGGATATTTAATGCCTTTCTTATTATATATATATATATATTCCTAATTATAAGAGCTTTGGTAGCCAAAGGTAATAAAAATTTCCCCGATTTCCACTTCAGGGAGTGCTTTCATTGAGTCCTATAGATATTTGTACAAAGTATTTTTTTCATTGCTCTTTTGATATTCATTTTGATCCTAGGATTTTTTTAAACATTTTTAAAACTTTATTTTGTACATTTAATAATTGAAAATATAAACAGTTAAAAACTAAAAAGTAAACACAGATGAAAAATACATTCCTCAATTAAATGTAATGGATGCATATAAATTTTCTTTTTTTTTTTGAATCGAACAGTATATTACACAATATATTTGGTTCATAGTAACGTATTCCTACAGTGTTTGTCCTTTTGTGTTTGGCTTGCTTCACTCAACATAATGTCCTCCAGGTTCATCCATGTTGCCATATGCTTTATGATTTCATTTCTTCTTACAGCTGCATAATATTCCATCGTGTGAATAGACCACAGTTTGTTTATCCATTCATCTGTTGATGGACACCTGGATTGTTTCCAACTTTTGGCAATGGTGAATAATGTGGCTATGAACATCGGTATGCAGATGTCTGTTCATGTCACTGCTCTCAGTTATTCTGGGTATATGCCCAGTAGTGGTATTACAGCGTCACGTGGCAAGTCTATATTCAACTTCTTTAGGAACTGCCAAACAGTCCTCCATAGTGGTTGTACCATCCTGCATTCCCACCAACAGTGAAAAAGTGTTCCTATCTCTCCACATCCTCTCCAACACTTTTAGTTCTCTGTCTTTTTAATAGTGGCCATTCTGATAGGTGTGAAATGATATCTCATTGTAGTTTTGATTTGCATTTCCCTAATCATGAGTGATGTTGAGCATTTCTTCATGTGTTTTTTTGCCATTTGTATTTCTTCTTCGGAGAAATGTCTATTCAGGTCTTTGGCCCATTTTTTAATTGGGTCATTTGTCTTTTTATTGTTGAGTTGTAATATCTCTTTATATATCCTGGATATTAAACCCTTAATAAATATGTGATTTCCAAATATTTTTTCCCATTGAGTTGGCTGCCTTTTCACCCTTCTGACAAAGTCCTGTGAGGTGCAAAAGTGTTTAATTTTGAGGAGGTCCCATTTATCTACTTTTTCTTTTGTTGCACGTGCTTTGGGTATAAGGTCCAAGAAACCACCACCTACTACAAGGTCTTGAAGATGTTTCCCTACATTTTCTTCTAGTAGTTTTATGGTCCTGGCTTTTATATTTAGATCTTTGATCCATTTTGAGTTGATTCTTGTATAGGGGGTGAGATAGGGGTCCTCTTTCATTCTTTTGGTTATAGATATCCAGTTCTCCCAACACCGTTTGTTGAAGAGACTTGTTTTTTCCCATCAGGGTGGGCTTGGTAGGTTTGTCGTAAACCAGTTGACTACATAGGTGAGGTTATATTTCTGGATTCTCAATTCTATTCCACTGATCGATGTGTCTATCTTTATGCCAGTACCATTCTGTTTTGACCACTGTAGCTTTGTAATATGTTTCAAGGTCAGGCAGTGAAATTCCTCCCACATTGCTCTTCTTTTTTAGAATGCTTTTGGCTACTCAGGTGCACTTACCCTTCCAGATGAATTTTGTAATTGCCTTCTCTAATTCTGTAAAGTAAGCTGTTGGGATTTTGATTGGTATTGCATTGAATCTATAAATGAGTTTGGGCAAGATTGACATCTTCACGATATTTATTCTTCCAATCCATGAACACGGAATGTCTTTCCATTTGTTTAGGTCTTTTAAAATTTCTTTTAGCATTGTTTTGTAGTTTTCTGCATATAGGTCCTGTACTTCCTTGGTTAAATTAACTCCTAGGTATTTGAGTCTTTTTGTTGCTATTGAAAATGGAATTTTCCTCCTGATTTCCTCCTCAGATTGTTCAGTACTAGTGTACAAAAACATTACTGACTTTTGCGTGTTGATCTTGAATCCTGCCACTTTGCTGAACTCATTTATTAGTTCAAGTAGCATTCTTGTGGATACTTCAGGATTTTCTAAATACAGGATCATGTCATCCACAAACAGTGAAAGTTTTACTTCCTCTTTTCCTATTTGGACGCCTTTAATTTTTTTGTCTTGTCTAATTGCCCTAGCTAGAACTTCTAGTACAATGTTGAATAACAATGGTGACAGTGGGCATCCTTGTCTTGTTCCTGATCTTAGGGGGAAAGCTTTCAACCTTTCCCCATTGAGTATGATGTTGGCTGTGGGTTTTTCATATATGCCTTTTATCATATTGAGGAATTTTCCTTTTATTCCTATCTTTGAAGTATTTTTATCAAAAAAAAAAGGATGTAGGATTTTGTCGAATGTCTTTTCTGAATCTATTGAGATGATCATGTGGTTTTTTTCCTTCAATTTGTTAATGTGGTGTATTACATTGATTGATTTTCTTGTGTTGAACCAGCCTTGCATACCAGTAATAAATCCCACTTGGTTGTGATGTATAAGTCTTTTGATATGCTGTTGGATTCGATTTGCAAGTATTTTGTTGAGAATTTTTGCATCTATGTTCATTAGAGAGATTGGTCTGTCATTTTCTTTTCTTGTGGAATCTTTAACTGGCTTTGGTATTAGGGTGATGTTGGCTTCATAAAATATGTTGGGTAATTTTCCATCCTCTTCAATTTTTTGGAAGAGTTTAAACAGGATTGGTGTTAATTCTTTTAGAAATGCTTGGTAGAATTCACCTGTGAAGCCATGTGGTCCTGAACTTTTCTTTGCTGGGAGATTTTTGATGACGGATTCAATCTCCTTAATTGTGATTGGTTTGTTAAGTTCTTATATTTCTTGTTGTGCCAGTGTAGGTTGGTTATGAGTTTCTAGAAATTTGTCCATTACATCTAGGTTGTCTAGTTTGTTGGCATATAGTTTCTCATAATATCCTCTTATGATTCTTTTTATTTCTGTGAGGTCATTTGTAATTCCCCCCCTTTCATTTCTGATTGTATTTATTTGCATCTTCTCTCTTTTTTTCTTTGTTAGTCTAGCAAGGGGCTTGTCAATTTTATTGATCTTCTCAAAGAACCAGTTTTTGGTTTTGTTGATTTTCTCTATTGTTTTTCTGTTCTCATTTTCATTTATTTCTGCTCTAATCTTTATTATATCTTTCCTTCTTTTTGCTTTGGGATTAGTTTGCTGGTTTTTTTTTTTAGTTTCTCTAGTTGTTCAGTTAAATCTTTGGGTTTAGCTCTTTCTTGTTTTTTAATATAGGCATTTAGGACTATAATTTCCCTCTCAAGACTGCCTTCGCTGTATCCCATAAGTTTTGATACTTTGTGTTCTCATTTTCATTTGTCTCAATATATTTACTGATTTCACTTGCAATCTTTTCTTTGACCCACCGAATATTTAGGAGTGTGTTGTTCAGTCTCCACACATTTGCAAATTTCCTTTTTTCCTGTCTGTTATTGAATTCTAGTTTCATTCCATTATGATCTGAGAAGGTGCTTTGTATAATTTCAATATTTTTATATTTATTGAGAGCTGTATTGTGACCTAACTTGTGGTCTATTCTGGAGAAAGATCCATGGGCACTTGAGAAGAATGTATAACCTGCTGAGTTTGGATGCAGTGTTCTGTATATGTCTGTTAGATCTAAGTTGTTTATCATATTGTTCAAGTTCTCTGTTTCCTTGTTGATCTTCGGTCTAGTTGTTCTATCTAATGATGTGAGTGGGGTGAAGTCTCCAAAGATTATTGTAGAAATGTCTATTTCTCCCTTCAGTTTTGTCAGAGTTTGTCACATATATTTTGGGGCACCCTGGTTAGGTGCGTAGATATTTATGACTGTTACATCTGCCTGGAGGATCATCCCTTTTATTAATATATAATGGCCTTCCGCATCACTTATCACTTTTTTGCATTTGAAGTCTGTTTTGTCTGATATTAGTATAACTACCCCTGCTCTTTTCTGTTTACTATTCGCATGGAGTATCTTTTTCCAACCTTTTACTTTCAGCCGGCTTGTATCCTTGTGTCTGAGGTGAGTTTCTTGTAAGCAGCATATGGATGGCTCATGTTTTTTTCTCCATTCTGTCAGCCTGTATCTTTTGATTGGGGAATTTAATCCATTCACATTCAATGATATTACTGAAAGTGCACTATTTATTTCCTCCATTTTATTTTGTTTATTTGTTTAACCTTCTGATACTACTATCTAGGATGTTTTGTTTTTTCCCACTCTTTAATAAGTCATCTTGTTTTTGTCTCTCTTTTTAACTCTTTTGGTTATCCTTTCTGCTTTTCTTTCTTCTATACTCTTCTCCAAGCCTCTTTCTCCTGTCTTTTTCTTTCAGGTTCTAAGGCTTCCTTTAATATTTCCTGCAAAGGTGGATTCTTTTTTGCAAACTCTCTTAATTTCTGTTTGTTTGTGAATACTTTATATTCACCTTCATATATGAAGGACAGTTTTGCTGGATAAAGAATTCTCGGCTGGCAGTTTTCTCTTTCAGTTTCCTAATTGTATCATACCACTGTCTTCTCGTCTCCATGGTTTCTGAAGAGAAATCTGCACTAAGTCTTACTGGATGTCCTTTGTATGTGATCGTTTGCTTCTCTCTTGATGCTCTGAGAATTTTCTCTTTCTCTTTTACATTTGACATTCTGAATAGTATGTGTCTTGGCATAGGTCTATTTGGATTTATTCTCATTGGGGTACGGTGTGCTTCTTGGACATGTTCAAGTTCATTTCTTTCATGAGAGTTGGGAAATTTTCAGCTATTATTTCCTCAAATACTCTTTCTGCCCCTTTTCCTTTCTCTTCCCCTTCTGGAACTCCCATGACATGTATATTGTTGCGTTTTGTGTTGTCATTCAACTCTCTGAGCCCCTGCTCAATTTTTTCCATTCTTTTCTCTCTCTGTTCTTTTCTCTCTTCAATTTTAGCTGCTCTGTCTTCGTTATCACTTATTCCTTCTTCTATCATTTCAAGTCTGCTGTTGTATGCCTCAAATGTATTTTTGACTTCACCAATTGTGTCTTTCATTCCCATGAACTCCGTTACTTTTCTGCTCAGGATTTCAAATTCTTCTTTGCATTCACTCAATGACTTCTTGATGTCATTTATCTCTTTAACTATATTGTCTTTCATCTCATTAATTTGATTTTGGAAATTTGTGCTCATCTCACTGTTTAGTTCTCTCAAATTCTGCATCTCTTCTGGGACTTTGCTGTATTCCTTTTCTTGGGCCATGTCTTCTATTTTCTTAGTATGGTTCGTTAATTTTTGCTGGTGCTTAGGCGTCTGGTTAGGTTGTATGTTACTCAGATGCTCTATCTCTTTCTCTTTTATGGGGTTTTAGTGTCAGGAGGCTGTGAGTTACCACAGATCTTTGATTTTGGGCTCAACCTTGATTGTTAGGATTGTTCTGCTGTTTGCTCAAAACTGGGCAGTGGACCCAATAATTGGTTGTAGAGTCGTTTCCTAAGGTCTTGGGCAGGGAGGCTATAGAGGCCAGGAAAAGCCTCTCCTACTTATTAATTTTCTTATGTGCACTTCCTTGGTCTGCCAGGAGATGGCGATTGTTGGTAGTTCTCAATTCAATGCCTGGTTGGAGCATATTTGTTGTGACACAGACCAGATCAATGTGATAGAGCTTCCTTTCTAGGGGCTAAGAGCCTTGTAATTCAAACTTTCTGAGACAGTTCTCCAGACTTCTCTCATAGCACCCCCCTTTTCCCAGTTAGGAAATATTTCCCTCCCTTCTGAATCCTTAACAATCAGTCCCTGTTAGTAGAGGAGAAGATTTGGAGGTTTGTATATCTTTAGCCCCTTGCAGGCTCCAAGCAAAAAATGGCGGAGCCCCACCCAGCCTGGAAGGGCTCTCGGGACAGTGCAGACCAAACCTGCGAGTCAAAAGCAGGGTCAGTCTCCCCTCTCCTGTGGAGTCCTCAAAAATTAGTCTAGGCGAGAAGAGAGGGAGGTTGCGAGGGTCAGATTTCTCCAGTCCTTCCTAGGCTCCTAGGGCAAACCGCCATGTGGAAGGGTCCGTGGGGCTCAGCAGCCCAAATTTACAGGTCAGAACCTGAGTCAGCCTAAGGCTGTGTCCCTCTCTCTCCCCTCTCCGGGAGTGGTAGATTCCCTGGAGCCCCCTTTGTCTGTGTTCGCAGGCCCAGAGGTCTGAGAATTCTAAGGAGTGTGGGGGAGGGTGCCGGCAGCAGCAGAAACTGCTACTTCCAACTCACGGTTCTGTCGTTGCGATTTCCCTCTTCTGTCCCTCTCTCCTCTGGGTGGTGTGCAGCCTTCACCTGCTGTCCTAAACCCTAGAAGATCTTTTTCAGGGCTGTTTCAGCCTATCCTCCAGTTATTTTTCTGGAGAAGAGATTCCCGTGTCTTACTAGTCTGCCATCTTCCTGGAAGTCCCCCCTAGGATTTTTTTACCTCTATTTTTGAGTTATTTGAATTAGTAGTTGTTCAAAGGCTTACAATATACATCTTACCTTAACAGAATCTACTTCAGATTTTTATTTCCATATTGTTAAGACTTATAGGTTATGCTTTTATTATTTATTTATAGGTTAATTGAATTAATATCAGTGGGTCAAGTCCACAGATAATATCTTCTTTTAATTTGGAAAGGTCTATTTTGTGGCCAATTACATGACTAATTTTTCTAATTATTCCGTGGATATACTGAAAAAAATACAGATACTCTATTCCAGTGAAATAAAGTTCTAGGCATATCTTGATATTTTACTTGTTTATTGTTTAGTTCCTAAAGATTGATTAATAATGCCTTCTATAATTATATAATAGTCCTCCTTATCCTATTTGGTGCTTTTAATATTAAACTCTACTTTGCCTAATGTTAATATTGCCACTCCTGCTTTCTTTTGTATTTGCATATGCATTTGTATTTGCATTTATTTAATAACTTGTTTGTCCATTCTATTATTTTCAACCTTTTTCTCACTATGTTTACAAATAAGGAATTTTACTAGGATAATCCAGATGTGTATCATTACTCATCAAAAAAGCCTAGAACTTAATAAACTCTTTTACTCTGCAGCCTCAGGTTTTCTTACAGTTAAGGATAGTCTCTTCTATCATCTACTTAATAATTGCCTCTCCTCTCTGTTTTTTCTTTCTGAAATACGTATTTTATATATGTTAAGTTTTCTGGATTTATCCTCTACATCTCTTACATTTTCCCTCATGACTTCCATATCTTCATATTTTTCTGTGTACTTTGATACATTTATAACATTTTATCTTAATATGATGTATTTCATTAATTGTTTTATGATTTTAAACTAACTTTCCTTTCCTAGGATAAATTCCATTTGGTCATGGTGTATAATCCTTTTTTATATGTTGCTAGATTGGATAACTAGTATTCTGTTGAGGAGCTTTGTGTCTATATTCATAAAAGATATTAGACTGCAGTTTTCTTTTCTTCTGATATCTTTGTCTGGTTTTCATATCAGGGTAATACTGGCCTCAGAAAAGAAGTTGGAAGCGTCTCCTCTTCTATTTTTTGGAAAATTATTAGAAGAATTAGTATTACTTCTTCTTTAAACATATGATAAAATTCATTAGTGAAACCAGTGAAGCTAGTGAAGCCATCTGGGCCTGGATTTTTATTTATGGAAAGTTTTAAAATTACTGATTAAAACTCTTAAAAGGTCTATTCAGACTTTCTATTTCTTCTTGATTCAGTTTTGGTAATTTATGTCCTTCCAGAAATTTGTCCATTTTATCTAAATTACACTACCTGTTTACATTCAGTTGTTTGTATCATTACATTATAGTCCTTTTTATTTCTGTAAGGCTGGTGGTGATGTCCCCTCTTTCATTCCTAAATTTGGTAATGGGTCTTGTGGTGGCTTGGAGCTATGTACCCCAGAAAAACGTGTTTTTAAACTTCATGCATTCTTGTATGTGTGAACCCCTTATAAATACGATCTTTTGATGAGGTTATTTCAGTTAAGATGTGACCCATCTGACTCAGGATGGGTCCTAATCCTACTACTGAAGGACTTATAGGGAAGGTCACCGAAAGACACACACACATACAGGAAGCAGTTAGAAGCTGAATGTCAATGGAACAGAGAAGACAGGAGAGGCTGCCATCTGTATTGCCATGTGACAGAAAAGCCAAGGACTAAAGATTGTTGGCAGCCAGCCCTAGAACATCACATTCTTCTGGGAGAAAGCACAGCCTTGATGATACCTTCATTTTGGACTTCTCCTAGCCTCAAAACTGTGAGCCAATACATTCTCATTGTTTAAGCCAACCCATTGCACCATATTTGCTTTAGCAACAAAGAAACTAAAACACATCTTTTCTGTTGGTCAGTCTAACTAATGGTTTGCCAATTTTGTTGATCCTTTCAAAGGATCAGCTTTTGGTTTAACTGATTTTCTCTATTGTTTTATATTCTCTCATTTATTTCTTCTCTAACCTTTACTAATTCCTTCCTTCTGATGGCGTCTTCTTTTTCCAGTATCATAGGTTAGTTTACTAATTTGAGATTTTCTGTATTTTTAGTATAGGCCTTTATAGCTATTAATTTCCCTCTATGCTGCATACCCTAATTTTTGTATGTCATGTTTTTATTTTCATTCACTCCAAGATATATTCCAATTTCCCTTGTGATTTTTTTCTTTGATATACTGGTTTTTAGGAATATGTTAATTTATTTCTGCATATTTGTTAATTTCCTTTGTAATGATTTCTAATTTAATTCTATTGTGGTCAGAGAACACGTGTATGATTTCAATTTTACAATAATTGAGGTTTATTTTACACACACACACACACACACACACACACACACGGTCTGTCCCTAAGAATGTTCCATGTGTGCTTGAGAACAATGTGTATTCTGCTGTTGTTTGGTTAAGTGTTCTGTAGATGTTTGGTTTAAATATCCTTTTTGATCTTCTATCTAGGTGTCTTATTATTGAAAGTGGGGTACTGCAGCCTTTATTGTTTAATTCTTTATTTCTCCCTTCAATGTAGTAAAATTTTGCCTCATGCATTTTGGGACTCTGTTGATCAATAAATATATGTTTATACTATTCATATATTCCTGAATGGATAGACACTTTTATTGTTATAAAATGTCCCTCTTTATCTCTCTCTCTCCCTTTGTGTGTATGTGTGTGTGTGTATCCATCCCACCTCTCTTATAGTTGCTGTTGCATGGTATATCTCTTTCATGGTTTTACTTTCAATGTATTTGAAGTTTTGAAGCTATGTGTCTTCTGTAAACAGTATATAATTGGGTTTTGTTTTTTATCAATTTTGACAATCTCTACTTTTTGATTGGATTGTTTAATATATTCACTTTCAATTGTTATTATTGTATGATTTATACTTGCCATTTTACTTTTTGTCTTCTACATGTCTCATATTTTTTGTTCCTCTGTTCCTCATTTATTGCCTTCTCCTGCATTAAGTGAATATTATCTATTGTAATATTTTATCCCCTTTAATGACTTTTAACTCTATTTTTGAGTTATTTGAGTTAGTAGTTGTTCAAAGACTTACAATATATACCTTATCAGAATCTACTTCAGATTTTTACAAAACTTAATTTCAATGAGATATATAAACTATTACGATACAGTCCTATTCCCTCCTCTACTTTTTTTTGTACTGTTTTGTTATAAACATTTCGTCTATAAATGTTACAAACTCAATAATACATGGTTATAATTATTACTTTATATAATTTTTTGTAAAGAAGCTGAGAGAAGAAAGGCAAGCAAGTATATATTTCTAGAGTTTGTTAATTATTTCCATTACTGTTTTTTTTTTTCTGTCATATTTGAGCTACCATTTTATGTCACTTCCTTATTCTTATAGAGCTTTGTTCCCACCTACCTCATTAGTGTTGTTATTGTCAAATTTACTATATTCATATGTTATAGGCCCAACATTACAATCATATGCACATTATTTTGTACAATTATTTTTATATCAGGTAAGAGAAGAAAGAGAAAGAAATAAGTACTTACACCGTCTCATATTTACCTACATAATTATGTTTACAGGTACTTTTTGTTAGTTTTCTGTATGGATTTAGGTTACTGTTAGTCACTTGCTTTCACCTGAAGGACCTTCTTTAGTATTTCTTATAAAGTGGATCTGCTAGCAACAAGTTCTCTTTTTTCTTTATCTTGGAATGTCTTTATTTCACCTTCAAGTTTGAAAGAGTTTTGCTAGATATTGATTTTTTGGTTGATGGTTTCAAAGTGTTTAAAGATAAAACAAACTGTTTCTGATGAGAAGTAATCTTACTGGTGTTCCCTTGTATGTGATGAGTTGTTTTTCTCATGTCTCTTTCATAATATTCTCTTTGACTCTGACTGTTAACATTTTTACTATAATGCCATGTGGGTGTGGATATCTTTGCATTCATCCTACTCTTAGTTTTTTGAGCTGCTTGCAGATTATGATTTTCATCAAATTTGGGGAGTTTTCAGCCATTATTTATTTGCATTTTTTCTGCAACTTTCTCTTCTCTCTTTCTGATACTCCCATTATGCATAAATTGCTGCACTTAATGGTATGCCATACTTCTCTGAGGCTCTCTGTTAGCTTTTTTTTTTTTAACATTCTTTTTTTCTCTCTGTTCTTCAGACTGCATAATCTTTAATGATCTGTTAACAGGTTCGCTCATTCTTTATTCTGCAAGTTCAAATCTACTGGTGAATCCTTCTACTTAATTTCTCATTTTTGGTTATTGTACTTTTCAAGTCCATAAATTTCCATTTGGTCCTTTTTTATACTTTCTATCTTTTTATTGATATTCTTTATATTATGAGCAAATGTCATCCTTTCTCTTTTTTTTTTTTTTTTTTTTTGTTTTTTTTTTGTTTTTAGGAGGTACCAGGGATTGAACCCAGGACCTCATACATGGGAAGCCAGGCACTCAACCACTTGAGCTACATCCGTTTCCCCTAACTTTCTTTTATTATTTAAACTTGGCTTTCTTTTAGAACTTTGAACATATTTATTTAGCTACTTTGAGGTTTTTATCTGCTAAGTCCAACATCTAAGTGCCCACAAAGGCAGTTTTAATCGACTGCTTTTTGTTTTTTCCTGTACATGGGTCACCATTTCCTGTTTCTTTGTAGGTTTATTTTTATTTATTTTTTGCTGGAAAGTGGACATTTTAGATAATATATTGTCGCAACACTAAATAATGATTCTTTTCCTACTCCTGGGGCTTCTTCTTGTTGTTGTCTGCTTTTTTGGTTTGTTATTTGTTTAGTGACTTGGTTAGACTAGTTCAATGAAGTCTATTTCCTTCACAGTGTGCAGCCTCTGATGTCAATCTTTAGCGAGACAGCCTTGGGCATTCACACAGTTTCCCCAACCACCAGGGATGACTATGGCTTTATTCAGCTCCCTCTGACTGTCTCTCTCTCTGATCTTCCCATAAAGTTTCTGAATGATCTTATTCTACCGATGTAATACCCAGCTGTAAGATTCCACTAGCTGCTTGCTCTATTGTTTTTGACAATACTCTTGGACATAAATCGCACTACAATCTGATCAAATTAATGTTGGGTTCCTTTTTTAGGGTCAGGGTGTTACCAGTCTTTTTTTGATCTGACCTCAGAAGGACTCTTCTTAGGTATCTCTTTCTCTGATTTCTTCTATTAAACGTCTAGCTGACTCATTGTTTCACTTGTTACCGCTATTATCATGGCGCTACCAAGCCTCCTCTTAACTGCTCACTACCAAGATCAGCACTACTTTTTAACAAGGCTCTTAGGTAAGAAATTCCATATGCTCTATTCCAAGCAGTCAACCCTTAGGGAGAGCTGCAGAGCTCTCTGTTGTTAAGGCTTGCCTCTCCCTGTGGGCCAGTCTTTGTGCCACTGTCCTAGAGGTGGGGACAGGGAAAGTGAGCAGCTCTTCTCAGAGATTGGGGAGATGAGCAGGAATGGTAGTTCTAGTCTTCTAGGCTTGTCCTTTCTGATGTGGAACTTCCCTCCCTATAAGCAGACTAAGGTAGAGGCAATCAAGGACCAATATTCTCAGCCTGGCATGCATGGTGTAGAGCTTCTACCTAGGAGCGGAGGCTGAGTAAAAGAAGGGAGCCCCAGACCTCTCATCTGTGCCTGACAGGAATAGAGCTTTTACAACATGGAGTTAAAGAAGATGAGAGACGCCACGTTCCTGCCACTCCTAGACTGCGAACTGGGAGGACAGGGAGCCCACTGTTCTTGGCCACGCTTGCCCAGAGTAAAGCATTTGTCATACTGAGCTGGGGTGCAGGGAACAATGGGAGTGGGTCATGACTCAAATATAAGAGACCTTTGCTTTTTGACTGAGATTTAGTAAAGTTTCTTGAATACGTTTCTCCATTTGCTGTACTGTCCTTAGAGCCATTTCAAGAGACTTTAAATGATTCATTTTTAAAATAATGTTCACCAGTTAAATGGTTGTTTCACTAAAGAGGGAGTCTGTTTAGACCCTCATTTTGCCATTCTAGAAGCCCTACCTCAGAAGTAGACATATGTTATCCAGATATTTTATCTTATCATTTATATAGACTATTTTTGAAAGGTTTTAATGTACTTTATATAAAACACACAAAATTAGAAAATTAACTGAAGATAAAGAGGTGAGATTTAAACCAATAAGGAGAGGGCATAAAACTAATTAATATGATGGTGTTAGCATAATATATACTAAGTCTCACCACTCTGAGCTTCTTGTTCAAAACATGGTATTAACAATCATTGTGTATTCAGTGGCAAGAATGTATTAACTTCTTTTCATATATATTATGTTGAACCCTCACAAGAACTCCACATAATAAGTGGTATAATTTCCCTCTAACATACGAGGAAACTGACTTTCAAGTCACACAGAGAAAGCAGAAAAGTGGGATTAATTAGAATTCAGTTCTGTTTGGCTCCAACTCTGAATTATTTATGCCCTCTGTAAAACGAATCATTTAAATTCATCTGGGTAACTATTCTCCAGGCATTCTATAAGAATTGCAGGAATACACAGGTGACATTGAGTAATAGATTTGATCAGAAAAATTTTTTTTGCAAAGCTATTTCACTTGCTGATTTATTGAGGGTAAATGAAAGCAAGTATTTCTCTTTAAAAAGTTTGTTGACTCTTCCGTTGGTTCTGAATAGTTTTCTGTGGTTCTCCTTAATCCAGTAGAGTTGATTTAGTTACTTTATTCATCATTGTACCTATTAGCAATGGATACCATCATATAATGACTGTAATCAATATGCAAACATCTGAGTTATTTCTTAAAAATTACATATTTATCTTAATTTAATGAGTATTATTTAGTACTTCCTATTTTTGGTCTAGCACTGCTTGATTTTGAGTTGGTTGATTAGATAAGGAAAAATTTTTACTCCGTTACACTTTTCATTAGATTTCAAACTGCACAGAAATAACACACCAGAATGAGGTGATTTTACTTCATTAAAAAAAAAAAGTTACCTTTGGTAACAAAAATCCATTTGTCAACTCCAAAGATATAAAATAGTTTTAACTCCCTACATCCACAACAGAAAATTTTGCTTGCTAAAATCAATTGTTTTGAATTAACTTAAGTTTCTTAGTTTCATGGTACTCTGATGTAAAGCAGGACACTTTCCTGAAAGAAAGAACTGAAATACTAGATTACTGTGAAGTCACATAAACAGAAAATCACAAGATTAAATTGCCAACTAAGTAAATATTTGGATAATTTCTAAACTGTAAATACCTCCTTCTCTGTTGAGAACATCTACACTGACAGTTCATAAATGGGCAGTTCAGCAGAAATGACATAAGCAATTATTTTCAGTTTAGTGTTTTGTTTTGGTTACCTTCCAGAAGATCATCCTCATCTATCCCTTTGACAATCTTTGATTTGTAATCTCGGAAAAACATATATTTTAGCAGTCTTCTAAGTTTTTTCTATCAAAAAAAAAAAAAGTAAATAAGAAAAATTTGTAAACATATTCATCTTACTGATTAAGATTCTATGGTAACAAACTTATACCCCCAAATCATTGGGAAAAAATAGCAATCCTTAGCATAATACTGCAAAAGACAAATGTGGTTATCAAATTAGACATAAAAGATAAAACACAAGAATTTTTCAAAGCATTTTTCATTTGCAAGTATCCAGATGCTTCAGAATCACAATAATTGCTTTTTTATTTTAAAGATTTATTTTATTTATTTATCCCCTCCCCCTCACTGTTTGCAGTTGCTGTCTGCTCTCTGTGTCCATTTGCAGTGTGCTCTCTGTGTCTGCTCGTCTTCTCTTTAGGAGGCACTGGGAACAGAACGTGGGACCTCCCATGTGGAAGAGAGGTGCTCAAATCACCTGAGCCACCGCAGCTCCAATAACTGCTTTTTAAATTTGTTTTATAAAAAGTTTTAAATTCTTTCTGAATATTGTGAAACAATACCACACTTCCCTTATCAAGATTACTACATTGATGTTATGGAATTTTGCACACATTCGAGGCAAAAATTTATTTAAAAAAACATACAAATCAAGACGAGCTTGTAACAACTGCTTAAAAAAGACAAATAGTCTCTCTTTAAAAAATTTTTTTTATTTTTTATTTTTTAGTCTCTGAAAATATTTTCACTTAGTTAGAAAAGCTGTTCTATTTATTTTATTTCTGGAAAACATGCCATAATCTGAGCAACATATTTTTTTCTGAAATTCAAAGCTAATGAATGATAGCTGGGTCTTAATGATGGTCTACTTTAGATTTATTTATTATAAGACCACAACACTGCTTAACTTTAAAAGCAGCTGATAATACTTTGAAGTTCGTTGTGTGTTTGTACTTAGAAAGTATTATCATTGGCTCATGACCTTCTGGATTAAGATTTCTCATATATTAAACATACTGCATTATATAAAGCATGTTTACATGCATATCATTTGATGTTTTCAATAACTCTGTGACTAAAGACAAGTATTATCATCTCCTTTCAATATACAGGTTAAGAATGGTTTTATAACTAGAACTTAGCAGGGCCAGAAGTAGACCATAACCCTTAAAATCTTGGTTTCTTCATTTATAAAGTAAGAAGAGTACCTACCTCATGGGCCCAAGGTGAAGAATAAATGTAAGAATTAGTAAAGCTGCTTAGTACAATATGTAAAACATAGTAGGCAGTCAATAAATACTGGCTAAATAGGAACTGGAATTAAAAAACAAAACAAAACAAAAAATACCTGTCATTTGGTATCCTTCTTTCTTCTTTGCCTTGATTCCATTCAATACTTTAAAAAAGTTTGTCTTATATTATACCTATATGTAGCAGTTTGATATTACTGATGAATTCCAAAAAGTAACAGTGGATTATGTTTGTAAACTGGTCTTTTCCTCTGGGCATATTAGAGTGAATTGGATTCAGAGGTTTTACTTTCACTCGATTAAATAATGATTAAGGCTTTGATTGGGCCACATCAGTAGGACGTTGCATCCCTGCCCCCTTGGTGGGCGGGGACTCACAGAGAAGGGAGGTTGGTGTTTTAATGCTGGAGCCCGGGGAAGTCAGTACACAGAGGAGCTTGGTCGTGAGGAAGGAGAGAAAGCCCTGGGAAAAGAGACTAGCTATTTGCCTGATAGTCTACAGCTGGCCTTGTGGAGAGAAGCAAGCCTGAGCCCAGAAAGAAACAAGCCTTGGATTCCTCTCTTCCCGGGCTTCTACCCCAAATAAATACGCTTTTATAAAAGCCAACAGATTTCTGGTGATTTGTATCAGCACCCCTTTGGCTGCCTAATATACTATATAAGTTACCTTAAATTCTTTTTGGATCATGTAAGCATATAAATAAAATTATTATCATTTTGAGCAAAAAGATGAGAAAAATGTTGACTATTATTACAATTATGTTCTCTCTTGCTGAAAAGATTCTGGTTAAGAGCCCCTCTTGGCAGTAGAAGACCAGAGTCAATTGGGGTATATTCTTGTAGCATCAATATGATTTTAAACTTCCCCCAAAAGAAAAAAAGTGTCAGTGTGGACTATTTTATTTGCTTACCTTATAAAGAACTTTACTTGTGTCAGTAAAAAAGAAAATTTGACTGGAGGCATACTATAAAATACTGTTAACTCCATTGTTCCCCAGCCACCTTTATAAAGAATCTTTGCCAAAGATCCTCATTTATGCCATATATTATGATGAACCCTCACAAGAACTCCACACAGTTGGTAGTATAATTTCCCTCAAACATATGAGGCTCCTTCAGGCTCCTTCCTCATAGCACCATTACTGTACAGCATTTGATGCCTATCTTGCCTTAGTTCTTCCAAATATAATGAAATCACCAAATCCAACAAATTATTACTCTTCACTATCTCTTAGAATTCTTCATTCCTTTTCCTTTCCAGAGCCAACATCCTAATCATACTTTGCCTTGATTACTGAACTGGTATCCTGGTTAGTTTCTATGCATTTGGTCCATTCTACTTATGATTGTTATACTACCTGAGCCTCAGTACAAGCAGAAACTTCTACTAAAACAAGGCTGTGGCAGTTTGATATTATTTATGAATTCCAAAAAGAGATATTATGTTTGTAAACTGGTCTGTTCCGCTAGATGGGACACTCCTTTGATTGTATTAAATTCAGAGGTTTCACTTTTACTTTATTAAATCAAGATTAGGGCCTTGATTCAACCAAGTCATTAAGGTGACTCAGTTTGAGTCCCTGCCCCTTGGTGGGCTGATAAAACAGACTCTCATACAGAAGTAGATACATAGAAGCAGATACATGGAAGAGGAATGAACTTTGATCCTGCCTTCTTAGGAAGAGAGATGAGCCTGATAGTTTGCAGCTGAAGAGAAGAGAGCAGCTGAGTAGCCCTGAGAGATGAGCTTTATGCTAGCCTACAGCTGAGATAGGAAGAAGCTGGGACCATGGAGCCTTAAGAGGAAAAAGGCAGGCTGAACTTCACCTCACAGACATGGTCCACCATCTTGCTTCAACACGTGGCAACATAGTTTGGTGAGAGAGTACCTCTTGTGGTACCTTGAGTTGGACTCTTTAGGGCCTTGTGACTGTAAGCTTCTACCCCAAATAAATACCCTTTATGAAAACCAACAGATTTCTGGTACTTTGCATCAGTACCCCTTTTGGCTGATTAATAAAAAAGCCTATATCTTCTCCCACCTAATTACACAACTTTGAAATTCTGCATCTTAAACTGGTTCTTCATCTATACATACAGATTTCCTAAACTAGATTATAAGCTTCTTGAAAGTGAAGAATTTATGTTCTCTTTCTTCCATTCTTCATATCATCTAACAGTGGTTGAACTAAATATTTATAAAACTGAATGGCAGACTGGTCAATGTACAGTTTGTAGGACTCTGAGTCTCATTACATCTCATTACATAAGGAATAAAAAATATGTGACCTGTAGGTGTAGGTTTAGTCAACATTTAGTCAATCATAATTAAGTTATTACAAAGGAAATAGAGTAATTGTAGCTTTATAGCTACATCATCCGTATATATATCTAATCTATACCTACATCTATCTATCTATAAGTATATCTCCTGTTGGTTGTTTCTCTAGAGAACCCCGACTAACACAGTGAGGATTAGTTATCACAGTTTTTATATAAGTACCCATATCCATATAAAAATAAATACCACTTTTCTTATAGTAAACCCATTTTTTGTGCAAACTATCAAAACTACAAGCATCAACTCACTAGTTATCATTCAGATTTACAAGCTATATAGTAAAGGTAAATAGTTTCCTTATTTAAGTGCAATTAAGCACTAATCATGGTATTTTGATGCAAGGAAATTGTTTTATATTACCTTATCTTTGCGCATCAAAAACAGAAGATCTTCAGCAGAAATTACTCTTGCTCCACGTAGCTGAGAAACTTCAGCAGCTTGCTGTAACTAACAACAAAGGAAATTGAGAAAATTTTCTCAAAAATATAAATTAAATATTCTACAGTCATGATGTCTCAAGAGAGATAAAGACAGTAAGAATTAAAAACTTTTGGGAATAATCCAGCAATCACATCATTGCTTTTAAAAGCAAAATATCTTGTGTTTTAGGATATTAAAAAAGCAATTAAATTATGAGCCCACCTGTAACTGATACAATAAACAGAACTTGATTTCTTTCATGCAAAAGAAAAATCATTCATAGCTTCCAGAAATGCATTAATGCACCTGAAAATAATTTTATGAAATTTTATCCTTCATACCCATGTGAGCAATGGTTTCACTCAGTATCACTAGTTGAATAAGTATATTATTAATCTGAGCTCCCATGCTGGTATGATTTGAAATAGGCCCATTCAGAACTTTAAAAGATCAACAAAAACAGTAGCTGTTTCTAATATCCAAAGGAAAAAAAAATACTTTTAGTTTTGGCAAGTCTTCAGTGGGTAAATGATTCAGTCCATAAATCATAATACTGGACTGCATTAATTTCTTTCCACACTAATCACATGCACACAAAACGTTAACTGTATCTGGAATGCACAACACAAAACATACTGCATGAAAAGTTAGATTCCCCCTGAAATGTTCATCGGGGCTCTTATATCTACAAAGTCAAGAGTTTTCAGAAATTCAGAAGTCTTAGAAACATAATCTTACATGAAAATGACTTGGAAAATAAAAGAATGTGAAAAATGATATTTCCATTTTTTGGCACAGGCAAAATCAGTTTCTTATTCTGATTCATTGGAAGGAACATAAAATACATCCATCTGAAAAAAATAAAGATGTTGGAGAAAACACACAAAAATGTGCCTCTAACTTCTTCCAAATTTGATCAAACCATGCTGATTGCACCAAACCAACTCTATACAATCTGAAACATTGTAAAAATATTTACATATAAAAGTTGTTCATGAATGCATCCTTCTTTGAAAGCAATAAATCTAAGATATTCCTGAGAACTAATCTTTAAAAGTGACATACTGTTATCTTAACAATTATATGAAATCAAATAGTATATTTGTGCTAAAGAAATTCTGCTTGAATGTTTAAGCGATTTTGCTAAGCTTCAAACCTTCTCTAAATATACAGACTACAGAATAGACTATAAACTCCCTATGTGTCAGCCTTACCACTGAATTTCCTGAATACCCGTGGTTGGCATATAAACATAATTCTACCTAAATATAGAAATTTAAATTTAACCATGAATCATTTAAAAGAAATCTTGGGGTGAGGGTAGGGGGTAGTTAAAAGATGTATCTACCCAGAAAGAAACTCAAAATTTTCAGCAGACACGAACATATTTTTCTAAAAACTGGAAGTGTAAGGGAATTATACATGACTTTCCATAAAATAATTTCAATCACAGTCTAAAATACATGCAATCAGTATGGAGAATATATGGGCTATATATCCATACAGAGAAAACCTGGAGGCAGCATTGTCAAGTAACTTTTTATTTTCTTAAATGAAGAATGGTGATGATTTGAAAACTGTAATGCACTCTAAAAATATAGGTAATTTTACTCATGTTAAGATAGAATCGGGATAAACATGAATCCCAAAATAGTTTTCCCAGTTAATCAATGTTTTATCCACATAATATATAAATAATCTCTATTTATAACACTGTCCACAATGGCACTTTATAAGCACATTAACTGGGAAAAAGAAAGAAAATGGAAAATAAAGACACAGAATTAACTATTTAAACTACTTTTTTCAAAACCAGTACATGAATATTATAAAGATCTGGAATTTATGTCATAGTGATATTGTCATATTTAGCAGGAAACCTTTACCTTTGATTTTCATCTACCTGATTTTCTAATTTCTCTCACCTTATCATTACTAGTAATGCTAACACTGCTTAGTATGCCTCAGACTCCCAGGCTGTGAGTACTCTGGGACAGAAAGTATCATTGTGTTACCTGGGCCTTTCCAGCCCTGATGAATACCATGCTCCAACTCCAAAATGACCTCTTCCAAATTCTGAGTGCCTTTTCCTAGCAAGGAAAGCAATCTTATTAGCTAATTAAAGTAATTCATACTAAGGTATGCATTACCCATTGGCTTACTTCTAGAAATTTTTGCCAACTCCTATCAGAAAGAGTATAGAAATTCCTCTTTAACAACACCAGCTTGAAAAACAGGTAAGCAGTTTGGCAGTCCAGTCCCCACAAAGGTGCTGAGCTCAAGATTAGTAGACTTAATGGGAAAACAATACTAGAATCAGGAAACAAATATCATAAAATACTTCTAAAACCTTCAGTATTAAAAAAAATAAAAGTTAATACCATATTTTAAGAAATCCTTTAATTTCATAATCTCTGAGAGTAAATGGAAGTTATAATTCATTATTCACTCAAGTCAAACATTTCTGGCAGTAATTAAAATAACATGAAATAATGGCACAGTGTATATTTTCTATATGACAAAGAAAGTAGTATACATTTAATTGTATTGTAAAATATACAAGAAATGGTAAAGGCACACTTTAAGCCTCATCACTAGTTTAATGAGTATAGGAAGTTAATTTTCTTAACTATAGGTTAAAGGTATGGTAATAGTAACTATAGTTTTTTTTGCAACTTAGTAAAACATTTTGCTGAAAGACATTATTATTATTCTACCACAATAGCAACTCAGTTACAATATTTCAGTTTATTAATATTATCTCTACTCTTCAAAGCAAACAAAATGTAATATACATGTAACAATGTTTAAAAGTGAAAAATTTGGGGGCGATGTGGCTCAAGTGGTTGGGTGTCCGTTTGCCATATGGAGGAACCTGGGTTCGATTCCCGGGAACTTCCGGTAAAATTAAAAAAAAAAAAAAAAAAAAATATATATATATATATAGAAGGCACACGTCATACCAGGCCCCATGTGTGGGTGTGCCTCCAGGTCTTATGCACAGGCATGCTGCCAGGCCCAGCTGAGCCACACAGCAAGATGATGTAACAGGAGAGAGACAAAAGGGAGAGTCAAGGCAAGACGTGCCGAAAAACCAGGAACTGAGGTGGCACAGGTGGCAGAACACCTCTCTCCCATATCGGAGGTCCTCAGGATCGAAGCCTGGTGAAGACTGCAGGAGAAGTATGCGAAGAGAGGGCAGGAAACGGATGCAGAGAATTGCCCAGTGAATGGATACAAAACAGCAAACAGGGTGGTGGGGTGGTGGGGTGGCGGGGTGGGGGAAGTTAAAATGGATAAAGTAAATAAATCTTAAAAAAAAAAAAAGTGAAAAATTTCCCTAACATATTAAAATTCATCATATTTTTGCATTTTAAGGTACTTTATTTGGAGGTTGAGCATTAAAAGTTGCACTTGAGATAGTAACACATGTTATCTCAAATACCTCATCTTTGATTCTACAAATGAATCTCTTCCTAATTTCTCATTGCTACCAATGATACTAACATGCAAACTCACATTTTTTTCCCCCGCTTTATTATGTTTTCACCAACTTCTACTGACTTTATTGTTTGTTTTAATCTACTAAGGGTCTTGAATTTGCTCTCTACTTCCACAGTATTCATCCTAATCAAGGCTCTTTGTTTATTAGTTACTTAATTTCAATGTCTCCAAACAAATTGTGATCTGTCCTAGATTTAATTCTGAAAATGATCTTCCTCAAATATACCCTCCACAATTCTTGTTCCAGAATCTATAATAACTCCCTATTATCTAACTTAATCTGGTCTTTAAAGCCCAGCTGTCTATTTTTCTCTATATCTTCATGCTTTCTACATTTTTGGTTTTTCTCTCATATGATTCTACTTTTGAGTTCTAATAATTTAGGTTCTATATGCCTTTATGTACTCTACTCAAAAATTATCAAAATTCCTGACTCCTCAGGGTATGCAGTAATTTCTCCTTTAAATATAGGCTTCAAAATCATTTTCTTAAGGAAAATTTCTCTATGATTATCTCTATTCAACAGTTTTATAACCTAGCCATTGAACTTAAATGCTCTATTTACATTATTTTAATTGTACATGTCAACAAGTTTCTTCTTTATCTGCCTCAACCAGTTTCCTAACAGCCCTGGCCTTCTGATTTCCTTTCAAATAATATCTCTAGGTCCAGGATCACTGATCCCAAATGGGAAGCTCATAAAAGAAAAGAAGCAAATAGGTTCTGCCATAGGGCTAGGACTCACATTATTGTCCCATTTGTCCATGCCTGTAACTACTTGGTGTCCAAGACCTCTTGAACCCCAGACCTGCTGTCGACACCTTAGATGACCAGTCTAACCCTTCTTAGCTGATACCATAGTGTACTTACTCCATTCTGGATTAAATTCCTACCTATTTTTTCCCAGTGCTGATTACCCTGAAACGTGATTCCTTGACTGTCTGATTTACATTTGTCAGGTTGAACTTCTGGTCCTAGTTTTATCTCCCACCCCTGTCCAGCTGTTACTTAAATCTCAATGTAAGGAGCTCTTATCTGTGTGCTGCTTCTGCATTTGTTTTCCCCACCCAGAATTATGATGTCCAATCTGGTAAGCACTATTTACATTGGCTACTTAAAAATAAAATTAATTAAAATTAAATTCAAATGTCAGTTCCTTAATTACACTATCCACATTTTAAGTGTTAGCATAGCCACATCTGGATAGTGGCTATTGTATTGAATAGGGCATATACAAAACATTTTCATTATCACAGAAAGTTCTAACCAAACTGTGCTAATCTAAAGCAGGCATCAGGAAACATTCTCTGTAAAAGTCCAAGTAGTAAATATTTTAGACTTTGCAGTCCATACGCTCTCTGTCACAACTACTCAATTTTACTGTTGTAACACGAAAGTAGCCATAGACAATACATAAGCAAATAGGCATGGTTATGTCCCAATCAAAGTTTATCTACAAAAGCAGGCAGCAGGCCAGATTTGGTCTGTGGGCCATAGTTTGCTGGTCCCTGATACGGAATATAGGCAATTTGAAGAAATAATCAATTTCCCTTGTGTTGCATACAGTATTATCTAGCGGTACCATAATGTGCAGAGTAGTAGAAAAAAACATTGCTAAAAATATGAGCTCAAAATAGTGTCTTTTAAAAAAACTTAAATTGATTAACTAAACATTCATCTTCAGTTATTTTAAACCTTAATAATTTGACAAGAACCAACAGTATAATTTGTAATAAGAAGCAGCTTGTCTTCTAACACACAGGACTATATAATGGCAAAGTTATTTCTGTTATAAGGCAAACTATTTTTAGCATGACCAAGGTTCTAGCTTTGTTCCTTTCCAGTAGAATTTTTTTACTAGAACAGTATAAGGATCTGTCTTCTAACTGGGATGTTTCCCAATTTATTGTCTATATTTTATAGTTTGAGTAGTGATCGGGATTAAAATTGAGAAAGAATATTAAGGAGAGCTTTTAAATTTGATCCCTAAAAGCTTGGTAGTATAAAATGTTATTCATGAATATTTTTCAAAAATAATGAAGTATCTGGATGCCTCCGTTTTTTTATGCAGCATATATATAACTTCATTATTGAAACTGTTAGAAAATAGTCTGTTTAAATAGTGACATTGTGTTTTTAAACTCCTTCAAAACCAGAATCTCCAAATATCTGGCATATAAACAAATAAAGGTACATCATTAATATGTCTAGGCCTATCTCCTATTTATAAAGATAGGATAAAGAGAAATTGGTTTAAATTGATGGAAAGTGAGAACTTTTTTTTTTTTTTTTTTTTTTTTTTTAACTCACTGAGTAATTAAATGCTAGGAATCCAAGGCATCTTCATCCTCAGAGACTTTAAAAATGACATGATTATCTGTCTCATATCAATGGCACTAATTTGAGAATTTCATTAAGACAAAAAGCCTGGATCACATGCTATATGGTTCTTCTAATTCTATGATTCTCCTCACAGAGTGTTTAGCACTCAGTGCAGCCAAGCTAAGCTGCAAATATCTACACATCTTAATCATAACTTCATGCGTTTGTGATATGGATCTGAGCAAAACAGCTTTGAGAATGAAATCAGGTTTTTAGAGAGTGTGTTCTAGTTTAACCCTTGATTCCATTGCTTCCTTTTTTCCTGCACTTGGGCAGGATCCACATAAACTCAGCAAAAAGGTTTATCTAAAGTTCTAAATGGTCTTAAAAGTACAGCAAAATTAAGTTAATTATTCCAAATCATTAAGGCACTGAAAACATTCCATTTTAACCACACTTTCTGTTGCACCTCTTTGGGTCAAAGTCTCTGGGTCTTTCCACTTTGGGGATAAATAGTTAAAGGCTGGAGTTGTGAAGAACTAGTATCATGAAAAGGCAGAATACTAGGTCAGGTTGTCATGGACTAAAATTATTTGTCTGTCTTTAAATCCATCAGATTCAAGGGCTAGGCTATGAAAGGACAGTTCTGCTTGCAACCATAGATAATTTCAAAGGTTCTTTCCCAATCCTTCATAATCTGTTTGAAAGAACTTGGAGTTAGGAAAACTGGACTCCAATTCCAATTCAGCCACAAAATAACTATGTAACTTTATTCTATTTTTTAAAAGATTTATTTTTTATTTATCCCCCCCCCCAGTTGTTTTGCGCTCGCTGTCTGCTCTCTGTGTGTTCTTCTGTATCTGCTTGTCTTCTCTTTAGGAGATATTGGGAACTGACTCTGGAACCTTCTGGAGTGGGAGAGAGGCACTCAATCTCTTGTGCCACCTCAGATCCCTGGTCTGCTGTGTCTCTTATTGTCTCTCCTCTGTGTCTCTTTTTGTTGCGTCATCTTGCTGCGCCAGCTCTCTGCACGGGCCAGCACTCCACATGGGCCAGCTCTCCGTTCAGGCCAGCTTGCCGAGCAGGCCAGCTTGCCTTTCACCAGGAGGCCTCAGGAATCGAACTCTGGATGGTAGATGTGGTAGACACATCTGTTTCCCAACTTTGTAACTTTAGACACATCAAATAACTTCTCTAGATTTGTAGGTCTATATGTTTAATTTTTTTAGTTGAAACATATAGTCAATGACTTTAATGACTAGTAGGAAAACTAATAATCTTACTAATAATGAATATCAAATATTGAGTACCTAATTTGTACCAGGCACTGTGCTATGTGTTTTACAAATATTTAATTCTAATTTTTTTTTTCAAAGTTAAATGTATATAACATTAAATGTCAGCTGTATGTTTTATAGTGATAGGAATGTCCTGCTACACATCTTCCCAATCAGTATTCCTGTTTCTAGAGGCAACTACTTTCAACCGTTTTGGTTTGTTCTCCTTTTATTTATTTCCATATTTCAAATATGCTTATAATGCTTCTTTTATTTTTCAACTTTAAATATTATCAATTGACTTCTTTCTGTGGGAGGTGAAGATGATTTAGTATTCTTAGACTCTCCAAATTTAATCCCCTCTTGATCTTAGCTAGAAAAGTATAATTTTTGTTAAATTAATAACCACTGTTTATAATATTATGGCTATATAAACATTATTCACAGCTTGTCAACTATGATCACAATTCTTTTTGACAATTTTTTTGTTTGCTTCTTTTTTATAGTTAATAGTTAACTTGGTTTGTTTGCTTTTTACTTTACTTTTCAATTTTAATGAACCTCACACTGTTTCATGTCATACTCTTTGAAAGATTTGAAACATCAGCTGCATTATTTTTTTTTCTAGGCAATGTCCCATCTAAAACCTTCCAGATACCCTTCAACTCTACCCTGTGTTGGATCTTGTTTTCTTGAACTCATTTTTCCCTCTTTCTTATTTACTTTTTTTTTTTTTGGCAGAGTACATCCTCTGGAAGTTCACCTTTTTAGTTCTTGAGTATAGTTATAATAGCTGCTTTAAAATCTTTATCTGATCATTTCAACATCTGGGTAATAGTGAAGTCAGGCTCCACTGATTGTCTTTTCTCTTAGATAAGGGTCATGTTTTCCTGTTACTTCATATTTCAAGTAACTTTGAACTTTATATGAGATATTGTGAATGAAACACTGTCTGGATTCTGTTATATTCCTTCAAAGAATTTTGATGTTTTTCTTTTATCAGGCAGTTAACTAGGATGAACTTAAACTGGAACACTTATCACCTTCCTCTGTGGTGGACTGCAGCAAAAATCCACCTCTGCTAGTTTTCTGAGAAAGGGTGCATTGGAAGAAAAAATTTTCAAGACCCTGCATATCTGAAATGCATTTATACCACTTTTATATTACACTGATAATCTAGCTGGGTATAGAATTCTAGATTAAAAATCACTTTCCCTCAGAATTTCAAGGGCATTGTTCCATTGTATTCTAGCTTAAATGTTGCTGTTTTTTTTTTTTTTTTCTATTTTTAAAATAATTATCAAATATTAATTTTATTAGTGAAGGTGAAGATTTATTGAAAAATCACGCAGAAAATAGGGTTCTAAAATACCAGCCTATTATCAATATCTTGTATTACTGTGGTACATTTGTTATAATTGATGAAAGAACACATCTATAATTGTACTATTAATTATAGTCCATGGTTTACATTAGGGTTCACTGTTTGTGTTGTAGAGTCCTATTTAAAATTTTTTAAAAATTATAGTAACATATATATAACCTAAAATCCCCCCATTTAACCACATTCAAATATATAATTCAGCATAGTTAATTATGCTCACAATATTTTACTATCATCAACACCATAATTGCCAAAACTTTTCCATCAACTCAAATAGACACTCTACATTTTAGACATTAACTGCCCATTCCCTACCCCCACCCTTGCCCCTGGTAACCTATATACTAGTTTTTGACTCTATGACTTTGTTTATTCTAATTATTTCATATTGGTGAGATCATATAATATTTGTCCTTTTAGTTGAATGTAGACTTGCCACGTGACCCTGCAATACTACTACTGGGTATATACCCAGAAGAACTGAGAGCAGTGACACGAACAGACATCTGTACACTGATGTTCAAAGCAACATTATTCACCATTGCCAAAAGTTGGAAACAACCCAGGTGTCCATCAACAGATGAATGGATAAACGAACTGTGTTCTATTCATACAATGGGATATTATGCAGCTGTAAGATGAAATGAAGTCATAAAGCAAATGACAACATGAATGAACCTGGAGGACATTATGTTGAGTGAAGCAAGCCAGACCCAAAAGGACAAATACTGTATGAATGCGTTACTATGAACCAAATATATTGTGTAACATATTGTTTGATTCAAAAAAAATTTTTTTATATGTATCCATTACATTTAATTGAGAAATGTATATATTTATTCATCTGTGTTTACTTTTTAGTTTTTAATTGTTTATATTTTCAATTATTAAATGTACAGAATAAAGTAAAAAAAAAATTTGTCCTTTTGTGTCTGGCTTATTTCACTCAATATGATGACTTCGAGGTTCATCCATGTTGTCACATGTATCAGGACTTCATTCCTTTTTATGGCTGAGTAACAGGCTTATTTCACTCAATACAATATCCTCAAGGTTCATCCATATTGTCATATGCATCCTGGTTTCATTTCTTCTTACAGCTAAATAGTATTTCATTGTATGTATATACCACATTTGTTTATCCATTTGGCGGTTGAAGGACACTTGGGGTGCTTCCATCTTTTGGTAATTGTAAATAATGCTGCTATAAACACAGGTGTGCAAATATCTGTTTGAGTTCCTGTGCTCAATTTTTGGGGGTAAATATCTAGAAGTGAGATTGCCAGGTCATATGGTAATTCTATATTTAACTTTATGAGGAACTGCCAAACTGTCTTCCACAGTGGTTGCACCATTTTACATCCACACCAACAATGAATCATTGTCCCTATTTCTCCACATTCTAACACTTAAAATTTTTCATTTTTATAATAGTAACCATTCTAATGGGTGTGAAATGGTCTCTCAATGTGCTTTGGATTTGCATTTCCCTTATGGATTTTCATGTGGCTTTTGGCCATTTGTATATCTTCTTTGGAGAAAGATCTATTCAAGTCTTTTGCCCATTTTTTAATTGGGTTGTTTGTCTTTTTGTTTTGAGTTGTAGGATGTCTTTACATATTCCAGATATTGTAGGATGCCTTTATATATTACAGATTTTAACCCTTATCAGGTATATGATTTTTAATATTTTCTCCCATTGTGTAGGCTATCTTTTAACTTTCACGATAAAGTCCTTTGACATGCAAAAAGTTTTAATTTTGACGTGGTAGCATTTATTTGTTTTTTCTTTTGGTACTTGTGCTTTGAGTATAAATTCTAAGAAACCATTGCCTAACACAAGGTCCCAAAGATGCTTCCCTATGTTTTCTTCTAGGAGTTTTATAGTTCTGGTTTGTATATGTAGGTCTTCGACCCATTTTTGGTGTGAGGTAGGGGTCTACCTTCATTGTTTCGCATATGGATACCCAGTTTTCCCAGCAACATTTATTAAACAGACTATGACTATTCTTTCTCAATTGAGTGGACTTAGCACCCTTGTCAAAATTCAGATGGGAGGGCTGAATGCTGAACTGCCAATACAATTTTACTTGTCTGTATGTCTGTCCTTGTGCCAGTACCATGCTGTTTTGATTACTGTGGCTTTGTAATAAGTTTTAAAATCAGGAAGTGTGAGTTCTCTAATTTCAAACTTCTTTTTCAAGATGGCTTTGGCAATTCAGGGCACCTTACCCGTCCATATAAATTTGATGATCTACTTTTCCATGTCTGCAAAGAAGGGTGTTGGAATTTTGATTGTGATTACACTGAATCTGTAAATTGCTTTGGGTAGAATTGACCTCTTAACAATATTTAGTTTTCCAATTCATAAACATGGAATGTTCTTTCACTTATTTAGGTCTTCTTTGATTTCTTGTAGCAATGCTTTTTTACACAAGTCCTTTACACGCTTGATTAGATTTATTACTAGTTATTTTATTGTCAGCTGTATTTGGATTCTCAATCTTTTATAGGACTTACATTTTTAATCCCTCTAAGGAGCTTAAATAGCTTTCTCTTTATACCTGTAATACTGAAACTTCATTATGGTGTACCTTGGTGAGGGTCTTCTCTATATTAAATATGTTTTTTTTTTGGGTACTTGCAGGGAAATTTCAACTTGTACATTTTCATCCTTCATTTGTGGAAAATTGTCTTATATTATTTTGACAATTTCTTTCCCTGTGTTTTTAGGGTTCTTTCTGAAATGTTTATTAATTGGATGTTCTTGTGTCTGCAGTCTCTAAAACCAGAGTTCCTTTTATTCGAACTTCTCCAGAGAATAAACCCACCATATTGGGTCAGAATGGCAAAGGAGTAATTTGCCACTCATATGATTTGGATAGAGTGTAGGGCACAGAATTGCTCCTTCACTTTCTTCCAATCCTTCTGTTTTTTTTAGCACCACCCAAGACTTCTTTCCTCAGAGGTACCTATAATCCTGAGCTTTTCCAGGATCCAAGATTCTATTTTTCTTAGGTCTGCTAAGCCTTTAGCATTCATCTGTCTACTTTTAAGCTTCCATAATTTTTGACTGCTCTCAGCTGCTGTTTAATCCTCTCTAATTTTCTTTGGTGTTGTAGGTCTATGCATTTTTAAATTATTTTGTTGTTTTTAGTAGAGTTTTGAGAGGGTTTAGAGATAAGTCCATGTACCATCCATATTTAACTAGAAATTGATTCCTCCATTTTTTATGTTAACATTTTTAAAATGAACTAGGTCCTGTGCTTTATGCCATATAATTTAATCCTTATAATGAATTTATGAGATTAGTCCAGGTATACAAAACTGGTACTAATTAATAAATGTTTAACCTTAAGCTATTTATGTTCTCTTCAAGATTTATTTCTTATTCAGAAGAGAGGAAGGTGGGGTTACTGAATCATTACATGACATAGAAAAGTTTACCCCCCTCCCCCCGAATTTATTTGCCTTTGAAAACTTTTGTTACTGTCAAATCCATGGTTGCCAAAAAAATTGGTTTGGATCAAAACCTTCAAGCAGTGGCTTTATGCAGACACAGCCTAAGGACTGAGAACTAAGTAAGTGTTTGAAAGGAAACTGATTTGTAACTAAATACAGTTAACATTTAGGATAATATAAATGTAAGATATTTGGCTTAGTATTTTCCTATCATATGATCTCCTTATTCCTTGATGGTGTCTGATCTTCTCTGTTTTAGACATTTGAAACATAAACAAGTATATAAATTGATAAAAGCTGTTCCTAACTTTTTAGAGTTTCATTTTAACTCTTCTTTTTAGAATAGTAAGTCAAACACAGTTAAGTCAAATTTTAAAAGAATATGATAAGGCTATAATTAACAGTATCTCAAGGTTCAAATAATTCATTTATATATATATTTAAAAGAGTTATAAGACCACAATCAATGTAAGCCTACAAAACTTACAAAAAGTCCTATAACCACTATGTATTTATTGTATGAGGATAGCAGCCTTGATATGGAACGAATTTTTCAGTTACTTTTATTTAAATGTGAAATTAGGAGAACAACAAACAATACCTATTTGAATGCTTTCTTGTAACCTATTTTACATATAAGCTATTCATAAGCAACAAACAACTTTCAAATCTAAATACATCCAAGTTTTAAAAGTAAGCTAAAGTATATTTTGGAACTCTTTAAAAGTTGAAATTAAAGTAATAAACTAGATGGGTATAAAATATTTAAAGTAAAATACAATTAAAATTTCAGAAAAAAGAGCGCTCATCTTGAATCTGTTCAACATAATGCATAACACTATCTTTTGGTTACTCAAAAACTGAAAAGTGATATATTTTAAAAGTCAAGACATGTACATTTTGTTTGCATTTCTTAAAACTTTAGAACCATAAAAATTCTTGGTAGCCTATAAAATGTGTGCTTTCCTTGTCTACATTTAATAATGCCTCCTCTTTCTTTGCTTATTTCTTGGCACTTTCCCTCCCCCTTTCTTCCCCTCACACTTCCAAAAAGGCATTCATGGAAAGAGCTGTAGCCAATACTTATTTCTTCAAAGGAAAAAAATCTAATAGATAAAAGACTGAATAAATTACTTTTTTCAGGACTCTGCCTGATTTTTCACATGATAGCCTGATTACATTTCACCCTAGAATGTTTATGAATAAACACAGGTCTTTTACTAAATCTCCATGGTTAGATCATGGTATTAAAAGCACTGAATTATACCAGACCACACACAGACCAATATAATAATTAGAAAAGTTACAAAAAGGAAAGAATAAAGTAATGCTAAAAAATAATCATGGGAAGTAAAGAAAATCGATATCTAATTTTATCTCTATCACTAACATCCTTCTTGGGCAAAAAAAACTTTATAATTTTGTCTTTTTGTTGAGAAAATATAGGGAGAAGGTGTAATGCTTAGAATTTTAGCACTGCAGTTTCTGATGCTTCATCTTACATCCTGATCCTTGCACACGAAGGCAAGGTTCTACTATGAAACTCAGTTAAGGTGAAGCTTCTGCTGTTCATACTGGGTACCCTTTAAGAATGTTCCAGAGCATTTACATTATTACCTCCATCTTAAGTTCTGACCCAGCAGATTATCTCCATTCTATTATATTTTGCAAACTGATTTCACAAATAGTTTAATCAGGAAGGTTTAAAAATCATTACTTAAAGAAAAGTTTCCAAAACCATTGTAACTTTTTTCTTATAAATATTTTTTAAATGTCTAATGGTTTGATGTTTAAGTGAGATAATGCCATGCAGTTAGCACTGTGTCTAGCATATAATAAGCCCTGGATATATGTTATAATATCTATAATTATTTAGAAAAGAGAAATTAAAGTTTTAACTTTTAGTATTCACAAGGATTAAAGGCTATTATTATTGGATTATTGTTTAGCACTAATGACTTATTTTACCATAAACAAGTTTTGGATGTAAATAATTTGTGTAGAAAAATAGTAGTAGTATTTGTATATCTGTATGTACAATCATACAAGTTTACCATTTATTATATATTTTAGTGTGTGTGTGTGTGTGCACAAATCACAAGAATGTAACTGTTATCTAAACTTAAAATAGAGGAAAATAATTCTTCTTTGGATAAAGAACGAATTGTTCCTCTAAAAATTTTCATGTAGAAACACCTCAAAATGAAATATAAAGTACACAGTGAACATATCTTTTGTAGTGTTTTTTTTTATTTTATTTTTTTTTAACAGAATGGCTAATCTTTCTGGGTCTCAGGGCACTCAAGTGGGATCTAAACAAAAGAGGTAAGCACCAAAATTCTTTTGGCTTTTGCTTTCTATGATTCTAGTATTTAATTGTGAATACAAGTTTTATCTTGGCTCCATATTTGAGCATTTGCGTGAACAAAGAAAGAAAAAGAAAGAAGAACCACAAGAAGAAACAGTATGTTGAGGTACAGATGGGAATCAACTTTCACAGTGAAACCCAATTAGTTATACCACTGGAAATAGCAACCAACTCAATTAAGTATATGCATATGAAAGAAAGTATGAGTTTGGACTATCCTTTATCATTAAAGATATAGTTTACTATAATGTTTACCATGGTACACAAATCATCTGGTGATATAGATAAATATGCCAGCATCCTACACAATAGGCCCAGACACATTTGAAAGCCAAAGACAGTTGCAAAGTGGTATTACAGCAGTAATTATGCAAAAGAGATTGGTCTGTATCCTTTTCCAATCTACTCTATGCTTTTATTATATGATGAACAGTGATAATTTGTATATACTTCCTTCTTAGGCTGCAGAGAAAGTAGTTCTTATTTAAATTTTGAATCCAAGGTTGTTTGCACAGGAAAACCAATATATGTTGTATTTATATTTATCAAATTAGATGTAGTACATGTAAAGCTAAAAATAAAAGTTAGTTTCCTAGGCTCATATTTCAATGTCATATTCAACTATCAGGTTATTAAAAAGGGGTCAAGAAGATGATATATGGTACAGAGCTCATTATACTCATAGGCCACTGTGAAGATCAAATGAAATGACAGGGTGCCAGCACTTGGGGACTATTAAGGGCATACAAGAATAAGATATTACTTAGATGGCTAATTCTTAGCTACAGATAAGGTTAAACAGCAATGTAAAAAAGGAAAAGAATGTCTATTGATAATTTGCTAGGCTGAGAAAATGTTCTAGCTCTGGCTACTAAAACCAAAATCAGAATATACTTAAGAGATTCATTTACACCAGGATAACATGGTACAATCATTTTATCCATCAAAACAAACAAATGAACAACCAACCAACTCAGGAGTAATAACATTTATCCTGAAGAGATGTTAAAAAGAACAAATGAGAAAGAAAAAAATAAACGTAGAAAAGAGGGTACCTAAAACATACAGCTGCCCAATAAATATTAACCTTTTATTTCCCTCTCTTGAGTCTCAGAGAAGTGATATTACTAAAAGAAAAGCAACAGAAGGGGAAAACTTCAAACTATAATATTGTAGATGAGGCTAAAATGAAATTGATAAGCATGGAGGTTAAAAAATCTATTATTTTTTATTGAACATTGGTTGTCGACTTGTTCATTATATAGATACATCTATATCTATCTATCTATCTATCTATCTATCTATCTATCTATCTATCTAT